>JABUIW010000056.1:2083857-2110771 GCA_013363375.1 Menidia beryllina
TAGATAGATAGATAGATAGATAGATAGATAGATAGATAGATAGATAGATAGATAGATAGATAGAGAGATAGATAGATAGATAGATAGATAGATAGATAGATAGATAGATAGATAGATAGATAGATAGATAGATAGATAGATAGATTGATAGACCTACCTGGAGTGTAGCTGTGCTCTGGAAAGGTGTTGCAGCCAGGCGAAGAGAGAGAGAGACAGACATTCATTAACATGCATGCTCAGCCCTATTGGGTAACCATGGCTACTTACTGTACATGCACACCCGTCCGGGGTTACCGTGGTGGCATACATGCAAGTCAGCACAAACATCACTATGGATACCATGCTGTACCGGTAGCCAAAACCGAGGTTTGTCTAAACATAAATGCATACAGTCACATTAAAGAGTTCTTCCTCGATTCCAAATGGGTACAAATACACGTACCTAAGCACACTAACAGACACACACTCTTCTAGGTACAGAGGGCAGAAACGAAGGGGCTGGGAAGGCTTATTGTTATTGATGACCATTCCTACCTGTACAATTGGATTCAAGAGCCGTTTACCCCAAAACTTACCTTGTTGCCGCTTCTTCTCCCCAGAGCACCCCGACAGATAGCATGCAACACACATACATATAGGCATACGCATTCCCTCTCCCAATCTCTCCCGCACTCTCTCCGCCATCCACGCACACATACTAAAGTTGACTATGGCCATAATAATGGTGTGAGATAGCAGGGTAAACATGTAGGGATGGATTAGCAGTGCAGGAAGACAAGGGGCATGCATGATTCAATATTGGGTCTGAGTGTGTATGTCAGTGTATCTATGACGGTATGTGTGGGAGTGAGTGTATTTTGATCTGTGTGCTCATCTGAGTGTTTCCTTGCCGCTGCCCTTGCGCTGGTAGCATGGCAGAAACAGGTGGAGCCATTAGCATGCTAACAGCAATTTGCCCTCAAGGACAATGCGAGCCAGGCCAGGCCTAACAAGCCAAGTTCACTCTGCCCTCACCACAGGGTAAAAGCCTCATTATATTTAAACAGAGACCTGGTTAAACTATCTCCACAGACTCCATCTAAAGTCTGAATGTCTTAAATCATTATGTTTGCTTACAAATGACATAACAAGTGGCTTTGGAAGCAAAACCTCTAAAAATATGGCATAAGGCATAAAGCATAAACATTTTCCAGCTTCAGATTTAGACCTGAAGATGGTATTTTTCTCTCAAGCAGAGCATATTTATTATTCATTAAAGATTAATAAAATATTTCCCCCCTAATAATCAGGGTGGTTTTAATTTTTTCCCAAAGCTTTTTTTTTAATGCAGCTTCAATAAGGTTGCTGGATTGAAAATAACAGCAATTTAAGGTACTACGAAAAAGAGAAACCATAACATCTGGATCTCACAAACTTCCTGAACATGGATTCAAATGAACACTGTAATCTTCAATCATGCAGCTATGGCTGTGCAAAACCAATATAACCAAGATTTCAAATAACCTTGCTATAGATCCAATTTCCATAATATTGAAGCTAAGAATTCTTGACCTGTGTACTTATCCCTTTCTCTTCTCACCACCATCCCTTTTATCTCACTAAGATACAGAGAACTCCTCTCCAGGATGCATCAGTGTACCTGAACTGAGATTTCTTTTGACATATTTAAAGTTGGTGATAGCTATTGCTGGTAGCGATATGAGTATTAACACAGGCTGCAGTTGAAGGTATCCCACATCTTGTCAAGCCAGAAATGAACAACACCGCACGGAGACACATTAAAAAAACATTCCAGAGCATAAAATAGCCCTCCAAACAATTTAAGCCATCCACAAAAATATATATCGCCTGCTCACTTCTGGTCTCAGAGCTCTCTGTATCTCTGAACTATTTACAGTAAGTGAAGACTATGAATCAGATATTTGAGAGGAGAAGTGGAAATACTCTAAGAAGCTGTTTTACTCTGTCGTGTGAGGTTTACCTTTTTGTTAAATTGTTTTAAAAGCTGCAGGTTTAGTGGAAAGGCTCACTGATTCCATTTCCTGAGCTAATGTTCCCCAGCAACTGTGATTTCAATACAAGAAAGTAACTATCTATCATGCTATCTTTCTTTAAACCACACCGAATTCTTTTCCTCATACCTCTAAATTGGTAAATCAGAGACTAAGCTGACGCTAAAGAATACCCGGTCTTACAGGTTTAGCCATTACAAAAAAACATGGAGCCTAACTAATTCAGTTACCCAGTCCATGTGAAACATCACACCACCTTTTAAATTGCTCTGTAATTTTACCTAAATACCTCACATAATTTTACCTTACATAGCCAAAGACAGTTATGCTCATTCCCTGCACTACTTTCCAAGCAGATGTAGTGTGAGTTGTAACCAAAAGAAAAAAAAACCTGAAGGTTTTCCAGAAAAAGCCTAAACTGAAATACAAGTCCATCTTTTTTTTAAAATACAAAACCTCCACTTCAAAGGAGTGAGCAGCCTCTTGTTGAGTGACAAGTGTCAGTACAAAGTTGACAGGATATCTGCAGACAGCCCTTACGTAAAAATAAAACATCTGCATCTCTTATTGAGCCCTCAGACCTGCTCTGCTGTCACATAAGTGTGCTCGTACCCACACAGTTTGCGAATGGGTTTCTCTTCTTGTTTCTACGTTTCCGCAGGTATGTGTGCCTCCCACAGTAACCTAAACAGTCATCATATACCGTGACTGCATATATCAATCCAGCATAGATACTATAAAGAGCTTTCTTTAGAGCTGTTCTTTCTGAATATAGACACCAAATATTCAACCATAATTCATATAACTGCAACCAGGGACAATAAATAAAAAATGGACCAATCTGTTATATATCTTATTCTGCGTAACTGTCCACAAAAACAGAGAAGTCCCTGTTATTGTTGAATAAATTGCAAGGTGAAATTTTAAATAACGCTACTATATAGCCTACATGAGAGAAAGGCAGAAAATCCTTGCACTTCATAAATAGGAGAAAGTTTTTCAATTTTTAGTTTGCTTTATAATATGCTTAAATGTGAAGCTGAGAGTTACACCTCTTCACAAAATTCATTAATCTGCAAATTATTTTTGTTTGAAATGTCTTAAAATTGAAAATGTTCCCCGGGGAGATCTTTGGGTAGCCTGTCCAACGCTCCATTATCAGTCCCAAACCCTTCAAAATTAATTTTGTCGCCATACATGACAGCAAAATCAATGGATTATTCCACTGAGACACTTGAACCAGTAACTAATTATAAAAAAAGAGTTTATAAGCAAGACAGTTCCTGATAAATCTTCTAAAAAACAACTAATTGACAAACTGCTGCAGCTTGAATCAGGAATTCTCTCACTGGATTAATTATTTCAGCACACATGAATGCACCAGAAAGCGAACCCTCCCCAGCTGCTTGGTTAAGCTTGCGTGTGTGTGTTTCTGTCATAAACATGAACACCGCGTTCACACCCACCACTACATATTTGTCAAAACAGCAAATCTTTGTGGCAGACATGACGCCTGAAGTCATTAAGAGCCGACAACAAGCTGCAGGTAGTAAGGTAAATGGGAGGTTTGGGCTGTGGGTGGGGAGGAGACGATGAGGATTGAAAGATACTCCTGGCAGGAGGTCTCCCTGTCAGTACTAGCTCCATGGTAACCTCCACGGCTATTCCACTGTCCACTAAATGCTAGGGTGAGATATGGTAGGTGTCTAAAGGGATGTGCGATGCTGACAGTGGTGCCGGGTGAAGCGTAAGGTCAGGGTGGTGCTGAATAGTGACCATGCAGCAAGGCCACTCTGCCATTTTGGCAGATGTGTCATGAAAGGAATCAATTCTTCTGACAAATAGAAAAAGCCATCTTTGATTTACGGGCGGTGTAGGGAGCTGCTGGGTGAGAACCCAGTTTTGAGTTGAATGAACTCAAACAAATCTGACTACACACGACTGAGTAGGAAGGGAATGAAAACACTTACAGTGCTGGCCATAACAAGGTAGCTCAGTTCATTAAGCAGCTGCTTTGCTTTGGTAATGGCTGTCATTACGCTGCCCAGTGTATTGGCGCTTGGACTGACCAAAAGGCTTGTTTGCCAGTAGTAAAGTGTGTTGTTTTTGCGGAGTGTGAATATCAAAGCTTACTTATCCCTTTTCTGACAACACAAAACACTATATTGAAGTGTATATCTACACTTTGTCGTATTTCTGAAGCACTACCGACGAGACACTCTTGCTTGTACTGCACAGGAGCGCTGGCATAATACATACTATGCGGAATCACACAGACACCAACAGAACAACTTAACAGGCTGCAAGTTGTTAAAATTAATGGCAAGTGATAGATTCTACACACATCATTTCAGCACCCTTTGTGTAGTAGCTCCGAAGGCCATCTACAATCAATGCAAATCCATTAACACGGACAGCCAGGTGTCAGCCATGTAACAACCACTGATTTCCAGCCTCTTAACCCACTTTCAATTAGAGTTTCTCAGCAACAAGCCAACAATCACATCCGATACAACTCTATATGGTTATTGTGTTTTACAAGATTTGTCAACTGAGTCTTTCAGAGTTTGCCAGCGATTTAATGTCTCTCAATGAGTTTCAGGGATTTGTGGCAGCTCTGCAGATTGTCAGGCTTTGCGGACTGAATGTGGCACTGATCAGCTGTTCTCAAGATCTCAGCACCAGCTTTGCTAAACTGACTACTTCTTGGGTGAAAGGCTTATTTCTGGGATCTGGCCGAATATAGCAAAGTGGGAGTCATTTGCAGGCAAGAAATCAATGTCAGACGTAATCAGTATGCATGTCTTGCACTGTTTGCAAAGGCTGTTGGTCCAAACACGCCAACTGAAGGCACTGGTAAAAGTGGAAATGAAGAATACGCCTGGTAAAAGAGCCTGGCATTTGGAATTAAAGGAATCGATTTGGCGTTCTGCCTCGAGAAAAATAGATGTCTACGTATGTGTGTGTCAAAATGTTGTGTGTTTTTGTAAATGATGGGTGGTTTTATGATGGGTCAGCATGGTTTTGGGGTCTTACCTTCGCTGCAGTCATTGCCTTGGTAACCGGTGTCGGAGCAGTCGCAGACGGCCTGGTCATTGACCACACTGCACACCCCTCCGTTCTGGCACTGGTGGTCTGGCCCACAGCCAGCGGTTACTGTGACACCCTCTGAGCTGTCCAGTGTCACCAGCGAGCCGTTGATGCTCACTGCCGTGATCCAGCCACGGAAGGCGGGGTGTTCCCGTACCGAGGGGGAGGTGAGGCGCATCGGCGAGGAGTGGAGGTCTGGCGTCACCCCGCCCATGTAGGTGCCACTGAACACTGTCATGTCTCTTCTCTTACTCTTCACTTCTGCCCACCCCTCCAGTCGCCCGTCCACTTCCAACGAGGTGTTCTTCCAGTCCCTCTTGACACGCACGGCGTGCCACCGTCCATCGCTCACCGCCACCCCCGACTGAAGCTCGGCCGCCTCGGCGCAGAAGATGGAGAAGCGCAGGCGGAGGTGGCCGTGCAGAAGCAGCAGCTCCAGGAAGTCGCAGAAGCCTTCGTCGTCCAGGTAGAGCAGCAGGCCCTCCTGGCTGTGAGTCCGCAGGCTGAAACTCAGCACGCTCTCGCAGCAGGCGTTCCACACGGGAAACCGCCCCCACTGGCTGGAGACACCCCCAAACTCCAGGACCTCCCCTTGGGCCTGGCCCCCGACGCTGCATAGGCACAGCCCCAGGAAGAGCAGGGGGGCTGCCGCCCAAACGCAAACCGCCATCACACTCATACACACACTCGCTCTCGCACTCACGCACACACACGGGAGCAGATAGAGGCTAGAGCTCGGGTGCTCCCTCTTGCCTGCAGCGCATGGTGACAACTGTAGGGCACTTAGTGGAACACTTTTCAGGTGTCTCAACTGCGCCCTACTGTCTTGGTAGTGTCTTGAAAAGGGGGGAGAAGGGGGGACCCTGATATTACAAAATTCCAGTGATGGAGGGGGTCAGACAGTAGCTCCCTCTGTACGCTCACCACACTTTGGACATCTTCTTCTGCCTGGGCTTGGTGTCTGGTCGGTCTCTGAGGTTCAGCGTCTCCTCTCCATTCAGTCTCTCATTCTTCACTTCAAACATGCGACTCCAGGTGTGTGTCTGTGCGCGTGTCTCACTGTGTTAAATATGACACAAATGGGAAGTGAATTCCATCTTTGTGCCCTAGATAGGGCCTTATCCCCCATGCAGGCAACTCCCCACGGAGTGTGAGAGTGTGTGTGCGTGTGGGAGTGTGTCGTCGGTGGTGTGTGTGTGTGTGTGTGTGTGTGTGTGTGTGTGGCTCACACAGTGGTAATGGAGAGAAATGACACCGTCATAGCAGTATTTTCTCCCCCTCCTCCCTGTCTTAGTAGGGCAAGACTTAAAGTGTGTGTGGGCAAATACGTGAGTGTGTGTGTGCACGCGCCGGTGAATTATGTGTGTCTCTCACTGCCGCGTCATCACTCTCTCCAGCGACCTACAGAGAGAACAGAGACGGCACAATCAACCAGGGTCAACACACACACACACACGCACATGAGCGCGCGCATCAACAAAAGCGCACAAACTCCGGTACAGACACACACACATATGCGCAAGCAAAAGCCGAGCCGGCTGTTATTCTCAAATTACCCTTTTCCGTGCATTTTGTGCGCACACTCGCGCGCCAGCAAGCGCACTAACCCACCAGACAATTAAGAGGCCGGCGTAAACCTCAACATGGACCGGACACACGTAATAAAGCGCATTTGAACCTCCACACAGCCCACACGACAACGACGACCGCGCACGGGCGCGCACAGAATAGTGTCAAGCGCTGACAGTGAAACAAACGGGATCACAAACAGCACCTCCTCGGTTGAGATCCCGGAATGCCGCAGGAGATTTTGAGGTGCTATACCTGCCACTGCCTCGGCGTTATCAAGTACATTCATTTACCAAGCCGAGCCTCGTCTATGTCTACCCAGCAGCCCGCTTTGAATTGATAAATAGGAAAATTTAGTTCGGACATGGAAGCGGTTTGTGTACCTTGCGCCACCGTCAAGGATTCTGCTCCGTTACATCACAAAGAACGGGAGCAGATCGGTGCGCTGCGGCGGAGGATTCAAACCGCCTCGCTTTATCGAATTATCTACTCCAGAGTCCGTTTCCAACATCTTGAATGCGTTCAGGCGGCCAAAGCCACACTGACTGACTGACACTGTGGTACGCAAAGTGGGCTTCGCGTTGCCTCTCCTTTGAGTCGCTGAAAAGCAGCGACATCACTGTTATTGATGGACAGAGTGAATGAATGCGGTTGAATTATCGATTCTCGATTTGCGGCCATACCTCGTCTGCATTACCTCCCCCCCCTCTTTTCTTCCTGGCACGCGCAACTTGACAAAAACCGGAAAAAAATGCACTGGCGCCCCTTTTGCTCGAGCGTTTACCAGCCTCCAGCTTCCAGTCCTACTTTTTTTTATTCATCAACACGCGCACCGTTTCGGTGGCCTGTCCTCCACACCTGGAACGGTGATGTGACAACCTCGCCCTAGTCAATTAAAAAAGGAAACAACCCCATCGCCCCCCCCACAACCCCCCTCCTCCTCCTCTTATTCGTAGCAGGCACATGTCAGGCTGGAATAAACCGACCTACCTCACGCACGTTCGGTGGTTCCGTTGCAACAGTGCCGCGCGCGACTCACTGATTTTCCCATCCATCTGAGGAGAACATGGAATCCGCGATACTGGTGGAGCAACCGAGCGCACAACTGGGACTGGGACACAACGATCACAGGCTCGCCTCAAGGCGACAAGGTGCTACTGCTTTCCGCCGGCGCGCACTCTCTCTCCAGCTCTGATTCCCCCTCTTGCGCGCACTCTCTCTCTCTCTCTCTCTCTCTCTCCCTCTTTCTCTCTGTCTCTCTCTCTCTCTTCCTCTCTTTCTCTCTCCCTTTTCCTAAGGAGGAAAAGGTGCAGTCTGATGCTCTCGCGGCAGACTCTGTAAAAGGGGGAGAGTCACGTGGTAAAAAGAGAGAGAAAGTGTGAATGTTTGTGTCAGAGCGATGAGAGTTAACCGGAGAGGAGAGGATGGGCGGGGCCGCGCGCGCTGCTGCTGCTGCCGCAACTTGGACAGCGCGCCCCCACGGCACGCAGGAAATGGGAACATTTATCGGAAACGGGGGATTTTTCTCGTGGGCAGAAATGAAGGGGGGAGACCGGCAAAGATCAGATTGATCAGAGCGTGCGTAACCGTTTTCCCGCACCGTGCGTCTGAGAGGTGGTGATTCAGAGGAGTGTGAGGGGGGATTTAGGAGGTCCTGGGCTGAGAAAAGCAGCGAACAGCCTAACCTCAGTAATGGCAATACTGGGACAGAGTTGTAAAATCAACAGCAAACTTAAAAAAAAACACAATGTCATGAGAACAAAACCAATCATTTTAGGAAACACTGTAACAAAACACACACAACATCTCAGAAAACAGAAAAAAACATTAAAATGGCACCTAGTCTGAAACCTGTAAGATCCCATTTTTGCATCCTCTTTATGGCTTTATGTCTGACAGGACAGTGGACAGGGCATCCCTGGTCTTCTGCTGAAGTAACAGTTTGAGAGATAGGCCAACAAAAACCTGGACTTTCTTTTCAAGGTGTCAGGCTTTACATACTCCACAATTTATGTGGACAACCTTTTACAGATGCCATGCTTCCTTTGATAAGAATTTTTTTTTTGAAAAGCATATGTGATTTTTTTTTTTTTTACCCATTTGTGACCTATTTTTATTCAGGGTTTTTTGTACAGATAGAAATGCTTTTTGACAAACTAAAGCAAGCAGATGATAAAACAAAGAAAAAGACAATACCATAATTGATGCCATTGAAAGCTGGCTGTATACATCTTGGATGGCTAGAGAGTAGCACTAGAGGGTCAGAGTTCAAAATAGGATCCATAATATTTGAGGAAATCTGATCAGATAGAAAAAAAAACATTCACCAATTGTGTTGAAACCTGTTGTTCAATTAAGTTTGGAACTTTATATGTCTCCTATATATAATATGAAGCATAACAATTCAGGAAAAACAGTCTGCGCCATTAATATGCCAATGCCAAGACTGGAGCAGGGAGCCGGTGGGGTGTCTACGCCTTTTAGACAGTATATCAAGTGACTCATATGTCAGATGCCCCACTTTGGTCGAATGGTGCCAGCAAAAACCATCTTGATCATACCGACTGCATGCATTTGCAAAAAAAAGATTTCACAAAATGTAAAGCATCCGAACCACATAGCAGAGAACACAAGGGCACATTCAAACAGTTTGTATGTTTCTTTTCAGGGTTATCTGAAATCCTGTCATTTTTTCTGAAGATGTCCATTGTGCAATAAGGAGCACTGAGGGGGAGAATTAACATGAAACAGAAACACTCTGCTTCCTTACTAATCTCTTCCAATCTGGGTCTGTTTCTTATCTCCCACAGAGAGCACATACATAATCTGTACACACACTTTACATGCCCGAAATCGCTTTGTTCATTATGTGAAAAAGCCCGGTAGCATATATGTCTGCAGAAGGCTGGACCAAAAAACACTAACCCAAATGAAAAGCAAAACAACAGCAGCACAATCTATACATTGTTTTTTTTTTTAACCAGAACTAAAGTCAGTAACCCGTGAGAAATTGGTCTTTTGAGAATATCAATAATGAAATGATTAAACTAATGGAATTTATAGGGTTGAAATAAAATTTAATAGTAAGAGCTGTTGTTATTTAATACTTGATGGTATGTAATTAATCTTATATCTGAGAACGATGGTCCTGAAAGCACCATGGAGGTGCAGCAGAAGGAGATTATTCAAAACTCAGAAGCACCAAAATCAGTGCCTGTTTGACAGAAGGCAAAGCATGCTAGTTCACAGCCTCACATGGCAAATATTCACACCCGTAACCTGCCAAAGTTGGTCAGATTCAATCAAAGTGGCCAGCTGTGAATTCACGGTGGCCTGATTACACCACCTCTATCTCCACCCAGTGCAGTGGTGAGAAATACAAATGATGTCATGTCTGGGTATTAACGTTAGATTTTGAATGAAAGGTTCTTCAGCTGCACCACACAGGATGCTGCACCGCTGTAAACATTAATCAATTCTAGCTTGTGTACTCATTGAACAGTGACGTTGAAATCTGATCCATAAAAAGCCTTTGAAAACCAAGAGGTTTAGGATCAGAACTGAGGAGAAAGGTTTCTGCTCTCCTTCTTCATCTCTTTGAATCCAAGGAGGTTGTGGGTAGAACATCAAGGACAAATTGTTTCAGGAATGAACCATTTCGATTAGTTTTTCTTACCGTGTCAAGCTTATGTTTCTTTCATAGTGCCAGTAGCTACCCTGATTTATGTTAAATTACAGCTTTGCAAAACTACATCCATTTCATAAATGAAATCTTTTGATGGCTGGTCTAGACTCTAAAATGAAGACTTCCTTAACTATGTAAGGAAATCTAATAGCTGATTAAATCCAACAGCAGTAAGAACTTTTATGGACAAGGAAGGGACCATTTGTCTTATTAATCGGCCAGTGAGAGTACTTATGGAAAGAATTTTTTAATTAGGCTATGGTTAGATAGATATAATTTGCCTCTGTCTATTCCATACAATTAGTACTTTGTCCTGTGGTTCGGGGGGTATTGTAACTACTTTTATGTGAGGGAAAGACAGAGCTTCTGTATGGGATTGACTACATAACAGATTGAATGCTTTACTTGTTATGGGGGGGTTTGGTTGTTAAGTTCCAGTTCTGAAGGACATAGTCAACGATCACTCAGTGTATTGATAGATAAGGTAGATAAGGGTTAGCTATGATTTGTTAGTTGTATACCGTACATTCACCTCATGCAAAATACATATAGCTTTGAAAATATCCACTCAACCCAATGCAAGCTCATTGGCAAGCAGACATGCAGCTACACACACAGTTTTGCTGTCCCTACCAGGGAGGAACTCCAGCTGTGTTGAGCCCAGCTCAGGAGTGCTCTCCCTGAGCTCCCTGGGCCAGCTGCTGCTCTCCTCTCTGCCTTAACTGGATCTATGCATCTCCGACAAGCCAGCACTCGCCTCATTCCTTTTACTCTTTTTAAATTAAAAGGCTCTTTCCTACTCACACATTAAAATGAGGATATGGAAAACTGGCAAATGATGGATGGGTGTCTTATGAAAATAATAAAAGAAACTGCCCTGAAGTCACTGAATATGCCAGTTCAAGATTTTTTTACACGCTCTTTTCAATAGCAGTTGTCGTCTTCAGCTGAGTCTGCTTGAAGAGGATTATATAGTGCAATCTAATGACTCCTTGATAATGGGAGATTATATGTACAGAGTATTTTCTCCAGCAAGTGTTAGATGGCAGCTTTATGGCTGAACCACAGTATATCAGTATGAACACACAGCTGGAACATAAAGACTCAAATTGATCTGAGCAAGGGATATCACAACAAAAGAGGTTGACCACAGATATCTTTTCTGAAATGAAGGTGGGAGGTCGGTAAGTGAAGTTGTGCACATGGTTTTTGTGTCTGCAAGGAAAGTAGTAAGGATAGAGAAGGGGCAACTGGGCGGAGGAGGCGTTACCATGGAAACTATCCTAAGATATGCACCTGGTGGGTTGACCACCACTATCCTCGAAGTCTCTTATATTCTACTCTTTCTCTTGGTTTGTCCACCCCCCTCATGCTTGGCTGACCTTTTGGACCAAATGGCATTATCGAATCATAATTTTCTTTCATGGTGACACTGAACACATGAAATACTAACATGCACAAAGAGAAGGTAAAAATATTATGTAGTTGTTGATACCCGTCTCATATATTGAGCCAGTTCAACTAAAATTTTAACTTACTGCTTTAGTCTTGTATTTTGTCTTGTGGATTTTTTAAAGAACAGAAAAAAGGAATAAGTTTTATTCTGAGACGATAGTCAACCCAGAAGGGCAGAACTGGTGATCCATATAAAAAGGGACTTGTTCTTCCTTTGGTACTGCTTTACCTCTTCGTGTTGTCTAACTGGGTTCAGAACAGCAGCTTTTCACCTTACAGACAAAGATTTTTTTTCTCTCTTCACCCTTGAGAATCCAATGATTTGTTTTATTTGAAGTTTGAATTTATTGTTGATTATGTGATTATTTCTTGTCAGAGCCCTAAGAAAGTGCTTATGCTAATTAAAATTCATTCAACCAAAGCAATTACACAAAGCATAGTGAGCTTTCTGGCCATTGTGGGATCATCGTTTTCAAAGCAGAAGACATGGTTAACTAAAATACTTCTGAAAGTGTCAACTATGAACTTCAGGTAATCTTTGTTTTGTTGATCTGGAATGACACACTTTGTAAGATTAAGATAAAAGGGAAAAGAAGGGCACACATAATAGTTCCTTGATAAAGAATGCTCCAGAGCAGGAAATCTGTTTCTGCAAGGAGTATCAAGGTGTGACGAGATGCATCATCAGTCTGTAAGAAGCACGGCGAAATGCATTATGGCATGACCATTTTGAACTGCTGCAACTTCATCAGCAAATATTGCCTGAGAAAGAAATGGGCTGCTACTGATTGCATTTGTCTTTATTGAATGATGAGGCAGAGAAGTTCTGTTCTGTACATTCCTCCAACCATGCTTTTTCTTCTTCGGCCTCCTTCCTCTTGCTCCCCCCCCCCCCCCTTCTCCCCCTTCTGACAGCCTGACAGCGAGCAGTGACCCCTGACTCTTTGCCTACTCAGCAGAGAGAAGGTCACTGTATGTGTGTGTGTGTCTGGGTGTGTATAGATGTTTTCTGTATATACTATTTGTGTGCATGCGTGCCAGAGCGACTGCGCACTGGTAATATGTGTCTGAACTGCCAGCAGAGAGAATATACAGCCAAAAATAAAAACTCATCTGTCAGCATCCGCTCAGTAAGTGTGTGTGTTGTGCAGCCATATTTTGTGCTTGAGTGTGTCAGTTCGTGCCACAGTGTTTGGAGCTGAGCTTGAGATAGTGAAGTTTACCTAGTCGAAGGTGTGAAAACATGTAGAGAGACATGATGTAAAAAGGTGGGATTGTGTTTAGGTGGAAGTCTTAGCCATTTATAGTAGTGAGACAACATAATGGTAAGAGCATCATTCTGTGAGTCACTCAGACACCCCTGCTGTCATGCAAAGAGGGTGGTCTTTGTGTAAGAAAGAGTGTGTATGTCTCCATGCGTGTAAGTGAGTTAGTGTGTGTATGCCAGAGTGTGTTTGACAGGCACCCACCCTTTTCTAAATGAGATTAAATGGGAGGTTTGTCTCTAATCGTGTTGTAATGAGTTTCTGTGTAGCTCATACATTTACTAATTCCACTTGCCAATAGTGCAAACAGCCACGTGTGTGCACGTGGGTATATGTGTGTGTATGGGTTTGAGGTGGGAGAGGTCACCTCCTTGCAATCTTACTCTCATTTATAACAATACTCCCGAGCTGTCCGCATCAAAGGACTGCAATTTCTAAACAAAACACATTAGCTCATGTGCACAAACATACACAGAAGGACACCCATGATTGTGCACAGACACACAGGCGTGCAAGCAAACATGCAGTCCATCTGCGTATGGATCTGAGTGTCATTAGGAGTCTCAGCGGGCATTAGCATTGATCATCTGACCAGCAGATGGAGAGTGACCGACAATGAGCACACAAAGCCAGTCTGATTGTATGTAAGTGTGTGAGTGTATGCACAGACATGGTGATGAGGCTGAATGAGGGGAGGGGACATTTCACAGGTATGCCTTTGAGGTCAAAATGGAACAAAGAGAATTTAAAAAAAAAGGATCCATACTTGATTAGCACTCATCCTACTGATTTACGCTATTGTGTGTGGTGATGTGCAGAGCTTGGTGTGTGTCTGTGAGCATCACAATGACCACAAATCTTGACCTATGAGCAGCTACCGGTTGTCATGGCAATGGAGCCCCCTCAGCCTGGAGCACTCCGTGCCCTACAGTAAGGGGCCAAGGGTCTGGGCAGTTTTTAGCAGTGGACCACACGCACAGGGTGGATAATGAACAGGGAAACCACTAACAAGGAACACATTGTTATCTATAACTGGAATCTGGCCTTTGACCTTGTGACCTACAGAATCTTTTAATATCTGCAGGGACCTCCAGAACCTCAGAGTTGGGTTCTTACTGTATCTATAATCAAGTTTGAAAAGTGTTACATCTGCTTAGCTCATGCAAAAAACAAGTATTGGATAAATACCATTGGATTTTATGCACAACATAACTGAAGAATGCACCGTGTCACACTCATAATGTGATTTTTTATTTTGGGAGTGTTACCACCCGGACAAATCTACGGTGTAAATTCTTAAATGCCGCATAATGATTTGTTGTCACTTACAATACATTAGCAGATTCATATTTCTAAAACTAACAGCAATTTTTTGCACAGTTGTGATTTGTAGGCTGAGTAACATCAATCAATCATGTTTGAACAGGCACTTGTCCCAATCAGGTCCAAGATATGAGGGCACAATGCATTTGCAGTAATTCAGTACAGTTTGTAACCCACCAGCTTTAAACTTTTAAGAATATATTTGCATTAAAAAAAAATGTTCACACTCCTATCCTACTCTTTAAGACCAAAAGTCTTAGCCAAGTTAGTTTTTATCTGGATACATACTGACTAAACTAACATCTTTGAAGCTATTGTTTGGAAGAGGTTACAGCCACATTTATGACTCAAAATAGCCTACAGTGGAACTGGAATTGTCCTATGAAAATAATAAGATGAACTTCTACTACTCAGACTCCTAAACTAGTACCTGACACTGGTTCAAACAGTGACGGAAAAAGAGAAAAGAACACGGTTTGTGGATGTAGCTCTGACTCTTGCCAAAAAATATTGAATGAATTTTAGCTTTGCTGTGTCAACAGGCTGTAAGCTTTCCTCATGATGAACTGGAACACAAATAATATATGAAGTAGGCCCGTTATGAATGTTATTAGAAAAGGTTAGGATGCCTTTTTCATTTGTGGATAAAATATTTCCAGACATGCACCTTCACAGAAATGTGACCATATAGTACATTAATGCAGTTGTGATTTGTCAGCATGCCACATATTTTTCCCAAATATAGTCTAGATCGCAACGTGAAAGATGTAAGTCTGTAATTCAGTCAGGTTTGCTCATAACACTGACACTATCCCGCCCACAGACATTCAGACGAGGTTCAACAATCATATGCATTGTCTCTTTTAATCAATTTCAGTAAAAGTTTTTGTAACAGTGAATGTTGTTCAACACTTTCCAGCTCCCCACGCAACATATAAGCAAACAGGAGAGTCAGTTTCCAGAAGACAGCTGGGGCTTTAAAGATCTAAACTGTGAAATTTAAATTAAACAAGTTTAAACACTCATACAGTCATAATTAATGTAATTAGATTCTAATTCTTCACTGCAGGCTCTGCATCAACCTCACGTTGAACCATATATTCATCTTATACTCCTGCACTAACCAGACTAACAGACTTGGGTGGGTGGGGATGGTGGGGGAATTCCAGCTGGCACTCCAGTTCATTCCTTCGTTGTAGTTGAAGATTCTCTCACCATGAAATTCAGACTCGTCTTCACCGAACTGAGAAGAAAATCCTTTATCGACTTGCCAGAAAATGGAATCCTCTCTCATCATTGAAGCTCACTGTATGCTCCTGCATTAAATTTGAAAAAATGCCGTCAACATGATGCATACTAAATTTGTTTTGTATTGATTGAGCTCATGAAGTGCCCCATCTGAGTGTCTGTAAGAGCTGGAGGAGCGGGGCACAATTGTGAACAGTCAGGCCATGGGGTAGAAGAGAAGCATGAATTAGGAAGTGTGAGCAGGGAGAAGAGGGTTACTATGACAACAGGGGAGAATAGTCCAGGTGACAGTGAGATCGTTGGGATGCTAATTGTCCATTTTCAATCCTCCATAAAGTTTAACAGCCACTCTGCCTCCACATGTTATTCTAACTCAGTCACAGAGGATACCTCTGGGATGCACAGCTATTCTCCCTCCGTTCCTCCCTCCCCCCTCCTTCTATATTCATAATGACATCCCTGTCCTCCCTCCACACCTCTTTGTCTCCTTCTTCTTGTTCCCGATGTCATCACAGGCAGAAAAGATCAGACTACGCAAATATCGCAGACGATCTGGGGAACAAGTGTGCATCTCTCAGGAGACAGACCATCACCTGGCCTCCTCCATCCATCTCTCTTTTGCTCTCATTTCATTAGCCTGTTCATTCTCCCTCTCCTCATTTCTTCTTGCCAAAATTCATCTCTCTCTCAGTTCCCCTCACCACCCCCTGCCCCCCAACCCCTCCCGCTGTTTATCTCCACCACTGCTCTCTCCCAACGCACTGCGTTTAACCACTTTGTTCCCCTTTAAGATAAAGATAATTAAATCAGCAACTAAATGAGAGAAACTGTGCTGCTAGCGTCACCATGGTAGCACTTTGATGTTCTATTTCTGCATGATAGTATCAACATCGTGTCATCAGTTCCAAACTGCTGTTGCACACACTCACACACAATTGCACACATATGCACTATTCCTGCGTTCACACCTCACATTACACTCACAATCTCCTATCCCCTCCTCCTACTCTTACTGTACACACAAAGATACATTTGACGTGCTAAGCTCTACTTTCCTCGGGTCCCTTTTCTTGTCATCCAACCACTGCATTCTTTACTGCTGATCTCACCCACTTCTTTTCTCTCTCTCCTTCCTTTTCCAGTCCCCTCTCATTTCTAATCTTAAGGCGCTCCTTTTCTTCTCCCCCCGCCTCCTTCCTCTCTATCAGCAGGTTGCTAGGCAACTGTGCTCCATTGATCTGGGGGAGCATGATGACATGCTCCCATAACTGTCATGAAAACACACGCACACGCAGGCATGAACACGAATTCCCGTATAGTTACTGAAAATGTCTGGTGGCACCTTTAAAATGAAGGGGTCTGCTTATCTGATAAGGACAAGGAATTGGAGGAGAGCGGGAGGAGGGACAGAATGATACAAATGACAGAAGAAGAGGAGGAGAGAATGGCGCTCTGTGTTGCTCACTTTCTCACACCCGCCCTTTAAGGTTTCCATTATCATTCCCTATTTCTTCCTTCAGCCTTTCCTCTGTAACCCTTGCCATCCCTGGAAAACAATTACTTTCCCGGGTGGCCTGGCTAAATTTCCAATCTGACCCATCACACAGTCATGGCCACCTCATCATCTCAAGCCACCAACTGGCTCCATTCCATTTCTGCCTCTGCTTCAGCATTTATTACTCACGCTGTCACAGTAAAAATGAAACAAAGAAGGTGGTATTCGAAAGAGAGGTGGTTTCTGAAAGTAGTAAAAATCCAATGATCAGGTCTAAAATGGATGAATGCCATGAAAACATAATGAAATATCAATTTGTATCTGTACACTTTAGATGGCAGCAGCTTCAAGGCACATCAAAAGGAAAGATTGCTAAAGACTAACCTTGATTTCCTTGAAATTAAAAGTTAGGCATATGTTATATTAAACAACCGCATAGTGCTCTACAGAAGAGACTTAACTGATATACTCATCTACTCATCTAAGGCTAATCTTCCCTATCTCACAAGTCAAACTCACAAAACTTTAAATTTGTAATATTTTCTATGCAATTTCACAGATACATGTATTGTTCTGAAATTCAATAAGCCATCCTTAACAGGTGAAAATGTATAATGTGGAACACATGGTTAAGTGAGTTTTATCAGAGAATGTGTTTTTTTTATCACTATTTTAAAGTCATGCACAGAAAAGAGTCTGTTGAGTTGGAATACACTTCCAAGGCAAAATGCATTGTGTGAGAGATAGGGGGAATGCATATGCTCTTTTATTCAGGGTGTAACACCTGTTTTTTCCAGATGCTTTATCATCTTTAATTTAATTTGATGTCATCAAGTGGTCTGTTGTAGTCAAAACCGGCTCTCATAGAATTCTAAGATGTTCCTCAAAGTAAATAACACCCGTCTTGGGAAGATGTAAAAAAGATGAGAAACAGCAGAACATTATAGTATTGTCAACACACTTTATCATGAATATTTGGGGCGCAGATGTGCAAAGTAGCCATTTTATTGTGCTAGTTTGTGTCTTTGAAAAACAAATATTGCTGTCACGCTCTGTGTAAAATGAAGACTTGTGGCTACAGTGCCAGCATAATGTTTACAGGTGCCTCAAGGGTTTAGACATTTTGCCTGTTCTTCACATTTCTGAAGCAAAAACAGGTTTCCAGATGTGTGTGTAAAGACTTTTTAAATAAAAAGTTTTTTCTTTTGCAAGTTTCTCATACTCTTATCGGGAAAAAACTTTACGTTACAGCAGTCTGGAGCATGCATAGCTATCTTGAAGGCCCTCTTCAAACAGAATTGCTCTAGTGGGTTCTGGGCTAAACTTTGGCTGAGTGACTCAAAAGAATTGCACTATATTTTTCTGCATCCATCAATCTCTCCACAAGTTAAGCAATGACATTAATGAAGTTACTATTAGAGCCTTGTTTCAAATATGTAAACTGTTGTGAAGTGGTCCTTAGATTAGAGGATCTAGCTTCTCATAGTTTAATAGTCCTTCAGGTGCTGTTTGGCTTCTTTCCAAATTGGCTGGCTTGTACTTATGAAATACATCTGATGAATGGGATGTTCTTTTGATAGTTTTCCTTCCGAAAGGTTCTTTCATCTAATTTAGGATTACATTAATCTCATTCACAGTAACCTGTGTGACCAAGGCTCTTGTTTACCTAGTATGGCTGAGTGTATTGACACTTGCCAGCATCTTCTTCTTCTTAAAAGTATGCTATTGGGTACTTTTTGGTCACAGAAATGTTTGTGGTTTATTCCCAAATTCAGTCTTGACAAGCTCAGTTTCAGCAATAAACTTGATGAAATTACCAGAATGTATTAATGTGACATTCATTTGTTGTGAAGGGTAAGTTGACATGGGATATCACCACAAGTTCCACTGTAAAGTGACTGACCCATACATAGTCTTCTGTCCTATAGTCTTAACCTTAACTAATCACATGAAAATGTAATACTAAAAAGTGTAATAGTTTGTATTTAGTAGTATTTAGTAAGTGTAAATGTAATAGTTAAAGGACATTGAAAAAATGTGAGGAATAAGTATTTAACCTGTAATTACTTTCACCAAGGTCAGTAAAACATTCCTGTCTTATTCATCAACAGTGTTGAATGTGTCTGTTGCCATGTGATGACATTTACAGTGGAAAGTATAAGTGGTCACGGATAAGATGTTGAATCTTGAAGAATCTTGAAGAATAAAGAGGGGAACAATCAGCAAATTATTCTATCACCAAAAGAAGCAGACACACTTGAACATGATCCAGAAATGCTTAAATGCACATTTAAACAAGACAATCAAAACTGGAACACCGGTTTTTGATGGGAAAGTATCTTCAAAATATCCCAAACTATTCTTAATGCCTGAGAAGAAAAAGGACAATGTAACCACCATGAGCTGTAACATGTCCAGACTTCCCAATTAAGACGTGAACAACCTCTACAACAAAAACCCAGGTAAGCATAACCGCAGAACAATAAAATGGTCAAATTCCCTAAGCTCTATTCGTGAAAGGGCCAGAGGAATAAAACCACTGAAATTAGGCAAGAATCTTATTGGAGCTTGAAAGCACAGTAAAGCCTGATGAGACAGAAAACTGAAAAAATACAGAGCGATTGAGGAGGAGCCCAGGCCTCATAAACATTTGGGACATAATGAGCCACAGGTGCATCGAGTAAGCAATCACTGCACAGCAGCCAGTCACGCCTCGGAGACAATAGGAAAACAAACAGGAGACAACAGGAAAAAGGAAGGAGACACGGATGGAGGAAGAACAACAGCCACACCTTCAAGTTATTTTTTAACAAACACCTTCCACTGTAAGACCTTATAAACATAGCATCAACCATTTTACATGTAGCCTACTGTGTGCAACACATTCTAACTTTAGCAAAGAGCTGTTTTTCTCTGTATGAAGTAAATACTGCCAAAGCAGCATGCCATACGGGAAATCATTTTTTGGATTTTAAACTGATAAAATCAGAAAATACTGAACCCCTGAATGCTGCATCCTCATCAATCAACCCTTCACAGTGAACACAAAGCAGAAGCTCTGAATGAAGCATGACTGAGGCAGAAAGAGGAGAATGTTTCTCTGAGATAAAGACCTTGAGATGCATCAGTAAAGACACAAAAAGCCAACTAAGGCTGAAAAGACTTCATTGCTATGACATGTAATCAATTAAGACGTACTGTGAGTCACTGAAAAGCTTGAACTCTTTCAGCTCAACAATGTAAAGTTGCAAGATGGGGCTGTGGGTGCATGTGACACGAATAAAAGTGATGAATCACGGGATCCAAGATCTGAGGACAGCAAATCTCACAATCATCCTTTCTAAATTCTCGATTTCAGTTAAACAGGATGGAATGAGTACAAACCAAAATTTTGCTTTTTTTTTTTTTACAAAACGAATAACAACTATCAAAGGATGTATCAAAGAAAAGATCTTGCTTATCCCTTCAATCAAAATCAAATGAAAATCTGAGTAAGGAGAGTTCAAAGCGAGCAGAATTGTGAATCAGTGGCAAATTGTTCAGAGGAGAAAAACTTTTTCTTGGACATTAAACATGTAACCTGTATTTCATGGAAATAAAGAAAAACTGTTAAAAATTTGACCGGATTAATTGTGAGATCTATAAGAGTTTCATTACTTCTGGTCAGTATAAGAAGAACAGATGGCAATAACATACAAAGAAATGACAGGATGCTACTCCCTCTTTTTTCCCTGAGTCTAGCAGCTGTACGTCTGTCAAGTGTCCAAGATAAAATGACTATTTCCACAGTGAAAAACTTCTTTTTTTCATTTAATTTCTGTTCCCTTCACCTGCCAATTTCAACGTATCCATTGATAGTGCAATTCTTCCTTTTCAGCGTCACGCTTTGAAATTGTTCCAAAACCAACAAACAGTTAAGACGAGGAAAGGAATAACATGAAGAGAGAAAAAGATCCCTAAATCTCCAGTCTCTTACATCTATTCATCCCGCTTCTCCTCCCCCACTCCCACTCTTTCTCTGACTTCACTTCAGACTCTGGTAGCTTTACGCTGGCTCCTCTCCAGCAATTATCTGGTTGGTTCCACTCTGACGCAACTCAGACTCCAGTCATATTCTTCTTCGTCATCAGCTTCTGCTCCCTCAGTAAAAGCAAGTCTCCCTCTCTGACATCAACTCCCACTCATCCCCAGAATGGGCATCAGCTCTATATTTGCACAAAAATGTCTCTTTCTAAATCTTGTTTTCATCTCCTCCGTGGCTCCTCCGCCAGATTGACACCAGCATCAGAGCCTCCACTTTGGCCCTGTCTTCGTGCCAGCCGTGCACCAGCTCTGACTCATCTCATCACTTAAACCTCAACCTGAGTCTGCCCATTTTCCAATCCAAGACTCAACAATGCGTGCACACGTGACAAGCAAGTAAATTTGGTGGTAACCCTGAAGAGAATTTAGTTTCCAAGACAGCGGCAATGACGGTTTGAGCTGAATGGCCATGTATTTATTGGCAATTAAGAAATGATTTCTAAGCATGAAGCTTTGCTGTTTTCAAGGAGAGGCTCAAAGATAGCAGTGGCATGCAGTGGTGTCAGCAGTTTAGCAGGGGAAGTGTGGTTATGGCTGCCTGCAGGGAATTCTTTTTCTCCCTTTTGTCAAAAGAAGAAAACAGGGGTTTTTAGAAAAGAATTACAGGGAAATACGTAAGAGATACAATGCACATAGAAGTCCCTAATGAAGGTTTATCCATTTTTTGTACCCCCTTTTTATCACAGGGTCACAGAAGGCTGGAAACTATCACAGCTCTCAATGGTTGAGAGGCAGGTTTGACCCTCGACTGGTTGCCAGTCCACCACAGAGCTATTTATGAAAGTTTCAACTGAATTGAATGAACAGATTAGATTTTACTGTTTTTATATGAAGAACCAATGATCATGTAGTAAAGGACCACATCTTTTGAAGATACGTGCTCTGGAAAGATGAATCGCAGATAACCCGAGATGTTTGGTTCAGATCAAACACATCGTTTCAGGAGAGAATTCTCCTTCCAACTCTGAAGCATGAGGGTGAATATGTAAGGAGTTAAGCTTATTTATTTATTTTTTTGCAACTATAGATACTGGGTAGTTTGCTTTGACCTTCTCTTCTATCTTTCAGAATTTGAACTATGTATTGGGGGAAAAAAATACACTTTTTTTATACCACCGTATCTATCTTTGAATGCTCATACCAATAAAACAGAGGTGGTATAGTGTGGTATTACTTCAAAACAATATGCTGTGGTTGCAGAACCAGCTGAGTGATGATGCTGTAGCAGTGTCATGCCATGTCGGATCTCCCAAACATATTTATGAAACTGGCTGTGTGGTTAGCTCTGCTGCTGTCTTAAGAGGCACATCAGCTTTGACCCTCCTTTCCCTGAGGCTTGCAGATGAAACAAGCAGCAACACTGCAACACTCTCACTTTGAATGGATCCAACAACCCCTTAAATTGTGATACCTGCGTCATATCAAAGAGTGACAGTTCAGGCATGTAATGTGGAGCTATATGCCTTAAAGTGTTGCTTAACAGGAGGTTGAATAGGAAGTAGACCTTTTATGAAAATATTGATATATGCATCAAAGTTACTCCACCAAGAAATTACTTCTATGGAAAAATTGGGGGTTATGGAATCACTTTGTTATGGCATTTTAACACAATGAAATTGTCATGGTGGGATTTCAAATGGGCAGTATGTGCCAAAGTACCATCAAACATATTCCAATTTAAAACCAACTCTGAATAAGCTTTTGATCCAGCCAATGTCATCCAGCCAAAGACCACATGCCAAAGTGTTTTCTTTAAAAAAAAATACAATAGCCGAAGACATAAAGTGTGCTTACCTTTTCTATACAACGACATCTATTAACATTTCCTCTACCTGACTACTACTGACCTTTGCATTGATCTCTTTTTAACGTTGGAGGAGAGCAAATAAGGTAGTTGAAGAAAATCAGAGGAATTTCTCCTTCGAAAGAGAGGGTGACTGCTCTGAAAGCACTTTAAGAGCACACTCACACTAACCTGTGACTGGGTCTTTAGTGCTGAAACTATAGACACCTAATGGACATTCAAGAAGCGCTTTTGAATTTTTATTCAATTCATGCTGCCTTATTGTGTTTTACACAGAAACAATTTCATAAAAGTCTGTTCTGATTATAAGATTGCCTATCACAAGCAATATAACCTTACCAACAGAAAGAAAAGGGCACAAAAGTGATAGATGATCCTGTCTTAGGATGCTGACACAGATCCTCCTGTCCACATATGTATCTAATTGAATATAATCTACAGTTGAGAAAAACCTTTAACACTTAATAAACTCCAAAAGCTAGAAGCTGAGTTCAAATGTTTTGTCTTTTGTATCTGGAAGACAGAAGATAACACTGCAGCTATAATCTAAGAAACATTTCTCTTTACCAATCAATTCTGTAATTATGTTTTCACTGTTGGAGAACTGAAGAGGAATAACAGTCATGTAAATGTGAACATGGGTACCCTCATTCTATTATACAAAATAGTCAAGGCTCATGCTGGACCAACAGTTTTTGCCGAGTAGGTTTTGCAGACTCAGTGAAAAAACTGAGTCAAAATAGATAATATTGACTTGGTAATAATGACTTTCTTATCTTCCAGTTCCTTCATATAATTATTTCTAGTTGCTATACCCATAATAGATTCACATCCTTTGGCAAGTACAGCACCACGGATTGATGTGGCTGAATTCACCACGCCTGTATATGAGTCTGTGAGAGTGATTTCAGAACAAACAGTCTGTGGCCTCAGAGCTCAAAATGGCCCACTCAACTATGCTCTGTACTTACCCAAGACTTTTAAGGCTCAGTTGGCCAATTCTTCACTGTGGCTGCTAAGATGGAGTCAGAGGTTCAACAGCTTTCTTTGTGTGAAACCACAGAGTGTGTCAATATAGAGGAGACCTATGGATCAGTTTCATAGATCTCAATTGCTGCAAGAGGACAGTTAGATAGTGGAGGTCAGACCGAGGATCCTAAAAGTGAATCCTGTAAAGAAAAGGCTGTTTTCACGAAGGCATCTCTTTTCTGAGCTAAATCAGTGAGGAGATGTGTGAATGGTTGAAAGAAAGAGAAAATAGTAACAAGAAATATTGATTGTACACTAGGTGTGCCAGCACGGAACAGAACATGGCTATTTACCTGTCATTGAAAATCAAGTTGTCGATACTGAGAACTTCTCCTATCATAATGTAATTGGGTTAAGGCATTATGGCCTCGGCAGATAATACAAGAGAGAAAGAATTGTTAACAATTTATTTTGCCCCAATAAAAAAAATCAATCAAAAGATTTTCAAATCATGTCGAGAATAGCCTTGAATGTCCTCTTGTATTTCTGTAATACAGAGAGACTAAAATGTAACAAACCTAAAATAGAATTATGAGAATGAATTAAACAGGGTCTGATTTTCACATTTTACTATGAGTCACACAGAAATATAACATATTTAACATCAGTTAATTTATGAGCACCCTTTGTTACTCATGCCATGCCTTCTACAAGCCTAAAAAATATGTTTGCACTTTGTAACACAGGTTTGCTATTCAATGAGTCCTTCAAATCAAATGACAAAATGCTATGCGCCATCAGTTCATGCCCTCCAGAACAAAGAAGCATTTTGTGATATGATGTCTCTCTTGAAAGAGTTACATCACAAAATCAAAATTACTGCTTTGTAGGGTTTAGAGGGTGCTTGTTGTCATGGACACAGCAAAAAGCATGTAGCCGTGATCAAGGGACAGCTAGTGACATGGTAAAATAAACCTGCTTTGACAGTAAATAGTGAGCTGTTTCGTAGTTCATCCATGCCAATTTCCCATCAGCAGACATCTAAGACACCAACCGACCTCCTCCTTTGGGTCGAGAGGGTGCGACATGTGACATGGTCGTATTCTTCTTACAGGGATTGTAAAGTAAACTTTGAAAAAGAGGCGACCATTAAAATGCTAAGAAAAATGCAGATCTTGTAATCGAAAGTGAGCTTGAACAAATGTGCAAATTATGTTTGAAGAAGCTGAACAGGAAGGTGTAGGAGCAGCTCTGGAGGAGTAAAACAAAGAGAGGAGGAGCACTAGGAAAAATGAATAGAGAAGAGGATGTAATCATCAAAGAGGAGGAAGAACTGTGAGATTCTAATGAAGTTAACCAAATGTGTATGGAGAAAGGAATAAGATTGTTATTAGATTTTTTTTTTAAACTGAAAAATACTAAAACACTGGTGGTGATGATGTAAATGAATGAATAATAATTATGCTCACACTAAAACACGCTTAATATTACTATGGAAGTGAACAAAGGAAAAAAAAATCACATTGAATTATCCAAAAACTCATTCATCTTCAAACTTTATTTGCAGAAATTAACTAATTCCCAAGATCAATGCATAATATGTTCTTCTGGAGAGCAATTTGTGTTTCCATAAATGTGTCATTGTTTGCCATGACAAGATAAAGCCGATGCACAACATAAAATTACACAATTACATATCTATCAGGAATTGTGTCCCTGTTGAAGACAAATCTTGGATAACAGCTTTTGGTAGTGTTTACTCACAAATGAGCAAAAATATACTTATGTGTTTGTTGAATTTTTGATATTTTAAGTTTGATTTAGGTTGCAAAATACCTTCCAAAAATTGTGTTGCTTTGTAAAATGTAAATGAGAACAGAATGAAATGATTTGCTGATATATATGTAGACTTTGTCATTACCAAAAAAGAGCAGAGACATAACATGAAATATCAAAGCGATGTTTTTTGTGAGGATATAAATTCAGTTCAACTTCAAATAGTTAAGACTTAACATTTCTCAAAATTAGTTCTCAAAAAAATTCAGAATTTGACAGTCTGTTATACGTAAAGATTCAGAAAATCTGAAAAAATCTGAATGGCCATGATTATCTAGGCTGAATCAAAACCTCTAAATAAAGAAATTATTCATTGGAGAAGGCCTTCTTAATCTGTTATAAAGAAAGATAATTAATTAATACATTGATATTTAATCATATTAACGTGAATTAATATAACTGCTTGATATATCTTATTTTGGAGACAGTTCTGATTTGTCCATCCATCTATCCATTTTTGTGACTGCTTATTCCCTAATGGTGTTGCTGGGGGACTGGAGCCTAACGCAGTAGTCAATGGGCGAGAGGCGGGTTACACCCTGGTTGATAGTTCTGATTTGTATTATAGATTATTTTTTGATGCAGTTTAGAGGACATAATTAAGAGGAGGAAAAGCAAGAGGAAGTGTGTGCAACCACAAGAGCAACATTGTCATTGTTATTACTTCCTTATACGTTGCACACCATCAGACACAATCTTTCTGTGAAACTGACCTTTGGTCTTCTGTGGGTTTTGCTCCAGAGTCCTGAACAACTCTTTCTATGTGGCAGATGTTTCTTCTGCAACGTGTTCCAGCCCAGCTGGGCATTTCAACCACAAATCTGTCTGTCCAAACTGGAGCCTGGCACATTACATAAACAGGTTTGCTGACTGGCCTCTTTCAGAAGCAGCATAATGAACACGGTTGTGGTTCATGGCGCTGACATTACAGTCCAGACTGTTGCCGTCCACTTTATTTGGTTCTGAATCAGTGCTCACAGGAATAGATGTGGAGACTTTATTTCGTACATGCAAATAGAAACTCAGCACCCCCTGCTGTCGCTACTGCAGCCCCATGTTCTTTGTTCATGCTTAAAAAAA
>JABUIW010000056.1:2110781-2164231 GCA_013363375.1 Menidia beryllina
TTGGTGTCAGTTATTCCGAGACCACAGATGCTTTCAGCACGTTCAAGCCAAGAAATATCTGAAAACAAGTTTGTCCACATTAAATCAGGGATGCTGACACAGTAGATGGTTGTTCCATTATTTACAGACTCAAGTCCGATGTTGGTAAGGGCTGCTGTTAAGATTGAGCGAGTTAAACCTTTTTCGGTTGAAGATGGACAGGAAATCAACTCCCAAATCCAGTCACTTCCCAGAGAACACGTTTTTCCCATATAAGCCCTTTGCAGACCTCAGATTTTAAATGAGAGTAGAAAACATTTATTTGTTGAACAGCAGATGGAAGGTTGCCTGAGGCAAAGGGAATAGGTACTGTTTTACTGACAATTCTTCTTTATTTGATATTTGTTTCTGTTTATTTCTGTTTAAAAATGTGGATAAACCAGTGACTTTGAAGAAAATTATTTTAAATTTACCTCTAAATTCCCCCTCTGAAAAGAAAAATGGACTTTTCTTCTGTTCAGGTGATAGGCTCATCAGTAAAACCAATCCTGTCCTGTACAACTTGTCAGCACACAAGTTAAATCATGGCTGTGACCTTTGAGATAAATCCCATGATCTGTTTTAATTAATCCTCTGAAGATTCATTTGAATACCTCTTCAGCTTCTGAATTTTGAGCTTCTGTTTACTCAAAATGTTTGATCCTGTCTTCTCTTCTTCACAGCCTGGTCGAGTCGTCACTCTGGTGGAGGATCCTGAGGTGTGTTTTATCTTTCCTCGATTTGTAGCAAGAGTTATTTAATTGCCTTTTATTTCTTGATAAGTTACTTTGTAAATTAGAATAAAAAAATCAATGGTTCTTATTTTAATCGTTACACTTTATCCAACTATAGTTTCACTTAATATTTATCACTGAAACCAATCACATATGAGTGCAAATAAACAATATATTAAATACAACTTAATAAAAACCCCTCAGGAAGGCTCCTTCTAGGAAACTTAAGCTGGTACTAGCTATCCTGAAGTGTTTTAATAAGGTACACAACTCATTCACCTTTTTATTTCAGTGCCAAACATAGAATGTTATGTTTGTTAGTAGTTAATCATTTGTGTAACGATCTATATGTTTTGTAGCAGGGCACAAAGAAGATAGCATTTTATTTACATAGTGATTTCATTTTGAGAGCTGTAATTTAAACATGTTCATAATCATTAAGCTGTAAGTGGCTATATGAGCAGATTTATAATATGATGAGATATCACAAAGTAAGCAGACATGATGAAATGGGATTTAACTTACGCTAATTAAGGCTTAAGATGTTGCGTTGACTCACATCCTGTTTTTCCTGTGGAACAAGGAAAAGGGAGAAACTTTTGTTCTTTCAGAAGATGTGTTTTTTTCAAACAGAAGTCCTCACTGATCAGGCACATGTATGGGCACATACATCTGAGGTAGCATGCCGAGGGAAGTATTTGTAGACACTTTTACAAAGGGTTTATTTGGACTTTTAATATTTAGGTCACATATGATTTGATTTTGATCCAGATTTTTAGGATCCCTTCATTCATTTTCACTGTTAAAATAAATAGAGGCTTCAAAATGAAGGAATTTCAGTCCTTTCTTAGTTTAATGGTTGGTTTCTTTTTTGAAAAGTTCCCCATAGCACATAGCAACGATCTTGCTGTGATTTAGCTTCGGCGTGTAGCTGTATTTCTCATAATGACTTTTTTCATCTTCCTGGTTTTGAAAAACACCCTCTGTTGACTTGTGTTTGGGTTGAGGAAAAACACAATCAAACTTGCTCTGTCTCATCACCTGCTCCTCCATTAGGGATGTGTTTGGGGCGTTGCATACAAGTTGCCAACCGGCCGTGAGCAAGAGGTCAAGAGCTACCTGGACTACCGCGAAAAGGGAGGTTATGAGGCCATCATGGTGACCTTCCACCCCCGCCCATCGCTCACTCCCTCACCCAGCCAGACTCTGCTCTACATCGGCTCTGATGACAATCCCAACTACCTTGGCCCTGCACCTCTTGAGGAAATAGCTAATCAAATCATCGACTCTTCTGGACCAAGCGGGAAGAATACCGAGTACCTGTTTCAGCTCGCTGATGCTGTGAGGACTATCCTGCCAGAGGACTCAGACAAACATCTGTTTTCTCTTGAATGCCTAGTAAGAGAACGACTGCAAAACGCACAGAAAAACTTAGCATAGATGGTGGGCAGTTAATATTGAATAAGAACAGTCATTAATTTGCTGACTGGGTTGGATTTGCCAGATAATCTCAGGGTATAAAATGCACTTTAGTCAGTGTAAACAGTGTAAATCAGTGTGATCTAAAAGCTGCCTTACAAAAAATAAAAATGGAAACTTATGTAATTTTATTGGCAGGAATCACATACTATGTTCCAAATTAAACACTCAAAGGGAAATGAATTGGCTGCTTATAGTTTGAATATTTATGGAATACTTATTTGAAATACTTAAAATTTCAAAACATCAACTGGACTATGAGTCAAATATATGTTCATATATGGTCCCTCACCTGCAGAAGGGGAGCCCCAACTGCCTCTGGGTTGTGTTACAGTAAGTGCACATTACGATTGTAACACATTATGAGGATGAATGTTTTCAACATTTTATGTTAAAATGCCTACACCAGCACGGTAATTTCAGCATTCGGCTTAAGATTCCCCTCCCCATGACAAACTGCAGCTCTCAGAGCTTGCAGCTGGGATAGAGGCAGCACTCTTTCCTTCTTCGGTTTGCCTAATTTTTTGTTCTCCTTTTAAAATAAACTGTGCGTTTGTTGTGACAATTTGCAATTGATTTGACAAAATGAGAAGCTGTACCAGAAAGCTTGAATTTTTCAATAAATTTGAACTATAGTGTGTAAAACGGTTATCAGTCTTGCTCCTGTCTCTTGCTAGTAACCGTTTAATCTAACTTTGATATTAGCCCGGGTGCTATGGAGTGCCACAGGGCTCTGAATGTAACCCATTATTTTTTTACGCTCTACCACTCCCACTTTGGTCTAATGAAAATTTCTGTATTTCAATGAGGGAAAAATTGAAATCATTGTTGTTATTTATGTCTGGTGGTTGGCGGAGTGTTTCTCATTTTGAGGCTTTGAATATTATGCTAATGGTAATAAGATTTTACCGTTGTCTTTACTTTATGGGCACAACACTGTATCCCCCTAAACTCCTGTAACCACACATGATTTTTGGTTGCTTAAGTTGTTCTAATTTGCCCTGGGATCTGGGAGACGGGGCTTTTGCTGCTGTTGCCCCTAAATAACAGAAAAAATTCTTGTTGGACTTTGACAATGTCTTTTTTGAAAAAAAATCTCATCCTAAAACATAATGTATGTCTGGACTTTCAGTTCCCTGTGAAAGTTCAGTCCTCATCTTATTTTCAGCACAGCTTTTTGTAAATAGACAGCCCTGCTTAAATGTGCTTTATAAATAAATTTGACCTGAATTTAGAATCGGAGCTCCAGAATCAGCGATCAGCTTCTTCTCCCTCTGCCGGTGTACGTCTCAGCACGGTGAACACGTCAAACCGCATCAAATATGCAGAATAAACGAGTGACAACTCTATTTGTGATTCAGCTGTAGTTTATTTATTTTTTATGCAAACACAGAGAGTTTTGAAACTGGTTACCAGTGTTTATTGGCGGTAGCGGCATCTGTGCGACATTACACTTTTTTGGCACATAACTAAAAACTATCCGTGCAAGAAGAAGCCTTTTTGTATGAGTGCTGCGCAGATGCACAGCTGCTGAATGCGATATGGGTTGCCGTCTTCTCTAAAATTCATCTCGCTGTAAAAGTGATGCAGGAAACAATAAATTCTCTGTGCCCAACTATTATGCAGCGCAGCATACTTTCTTATAGGAGTATGTAATATTATACCATATCGATTTATCACCCACACCTGTGTTATTCTCATTTTTAGAGATAATATATCCATCCATCTATTCATCATCGTTACCGCTTGTTCCCTAATGGGGTCGCGGCGAGAACTGGAGCCAATCCTGGTTCTCAATGGACGAGAGGCGGGGTACACCCTGGACAGTCCGCCAGTCCATCGCAGGGCCAGAGATAATATAGTTTATATCAATATTAAAAGTATTATTATCAACTGTTAGATAACGCAACAGGTGTGAAACTGTTATATTTAGAAATATATTGATTTTAACATATATTCTATACAATTATGAATTAAATATGGGCTATTCCATCTCTGTACATATTTGCAAGACCCATTTAAAATACACAATAGACTTAAATACTGATGAGGAATAAAAATAAATCTGGGCCAATTGATGTATGGACAGAGGAAACACAGGAAAAGATTTATTGCACTCTTTTTGTATAAATTGGCCACCTTTGGGGCTGCTGTGCTGCTTGGTAAACAAAATGAACACACCAAGCCGTTGGAAATTTTGAACCCTTTTGCTCTGAGCTGCTTTCCTACACTGACACGTGAGGTCCCTGAGGGAGATGTCCTGGCTGCCATTATTAGACATTATTGTACCCGGCTGAGCGGAGGACTGGCGTTCTCATCAGCGCGCAGAGGTGTAATCACTTTCCCGTGGTAGCTGACAGTCAGTCTGTAATGGACATGGGAAGGCAGATGGCCCATCTAGGCGTAGTAACAGGGCGACACCAGCAGGTTGGTGAGCACGAGCAGCTGGTCGTCAGTGAAGCACTGCCGGTGCTCCTGCCAGTTGTCATGGTGCGTGCGCCTGAACTCCGACAGCGTCTTCTTCACCGTCATCTTGAAGCGGAAATCAAAATCAACATACTTTCATGCATGTCCTGCACAGACGTACAAACATCACATCATGGCAAGCTGATCTTGTGATGACAAGTTTGGATCTCAGACAGGACGTGAAAGCAGGCAGATTCGTTTACTGCAGTGAAGCTGTTGGAGAATGGAGGTTCTGGTTTGGCAATGTTCTGCTGAAAATAAGCAAGGCTGTCCCATAAAAACGTCTGGAGAGCAGCATGTGCTGCTGAAAGGTGCTTTTACAGAGGTGTGAGGCTGACAGGCCCTCTCTGATTTCACCTCTGTTCACGAGGTTCATTATTCAAAGTTGGACATTAGAGTTATTGGCTGGTATAGGCTCAAGCCATCCCAAGTCCTAAACTTTATTACCAGACTAATTTGGCTAAAGACGAACAAAAATGCACACTAATGAGCCTCATTTGCCTTTATGAATGGATGAGGAATGCTTGAATCAATATAAAAACGTTTCTATCGTCCTGCAACAAGATGTTGATGGAAGCTTTTTCTTATTTAATTTGTGAAAGGTTAGAAACACATTGCTGATAACAGCCTTTAAAAAAAATTAGGTAAAATCCGAATTAAACATAATTGCAGAAGTCAAACAAGGACAACGATGACTTGCACTTTTAGGTCTCCTATTTAGAGTGCTAAAATGAAGTTGTTCCCTCTCCGGGATGTAGAGAAACAAAATGTAAAATGCAGAACAGGATCCAACAGCAGCTGACAATCTCTTCAGTAATGGTCTTACATGTCTACACTGCTAAAAAACTGATGAGCGAATGATCATTTATTTATTTTAAAATGCCTGAAATAACTATTTGAAAATTAAATGTAGGAACTGTTTAGAGCGAAACATCTTTACTCAATTCAATAGGAGAGTGAAACAAAGAATTAAACTGGGTGACGGCAACTGAAAGATGTAATCATTACCTAAATATGGAATTTGTTTGCAAAAAACTTTTAACGATTCAAATTACAGATAAATTATTATACTTGAGAAAAAGAGAATTCAAGTCATTATCATTTAATTTAAAATGACAGGAACGTTCTTCTTTCCCCTACAATAGACAGATCCTTTCGTTTTACTATGCATACATATTCTAAGCTGCTATTTCTTTACCATCTCTTTATTCTGGGACAGGAGAAGCACTTCATTATCATCAGTATTTGTAATCTATCATTCAAAGGCTGCATTATGGATTACCTTGTATGTTCTCTTCATGCCTGACATAAAGCCAAAGACATAATTTTCTCCTCAATTGGACAATGAAATTGTATTTTTTTTTTTTTAGCTCACACTGTTGTTGTGTAAGTTGTTTGAGTATGTGTGTGTGCGCACCTCTATAGGCTGCGGGTCGTTGAGATGGTCGCTCAGGTCCATCAGTATCTGAGGCATCCAGTGTGGAACGTCGTAGGGGCTCGACAGGATGCACGCACTGAGGCCGAGCACTCCCGCATGGCGCCGAACTAAGTCTGCACACAAACACGTGCGCACGCACACAAAAAAACGGAGTGTTAAAATGGGCTTTCAAATTTCAAGGCTCAAATTTCCTTGGGGACAAGAAAGGGTAATAGGGCAGGTTTTACTGTGATTGTCTCATTATGTGATTGTGACGTGCACCGAAATGTGTGCGCGTGTACCTGTGGAGGCCAGCTCTCCTCTAGCCTTGGGGAGGCAAGTCTGACTCAGCGTCTGGAGCTGTGTCTGCAGACTGGCGTCCAGGGGGAAGAACTGGCACTGCAGTAAACCACTGAGGGTGGTGCATGCCATGTCCCTCACCTTCAGGGAGAGAGATGAAGAGGGGAGCGGAGCAAAGGGACAGAAAACGTCAGAAGTGAAGAAAAAAACAGCTGTGAAAATCAGAACTGACATAAACGATTCAGCGGAGACTGCAAGGCAGTTTAAGGGCAAAATACACATGCAGAGTCTAGCTATGAGCTGAGTAGGAGGAGGAGGGACAGATGCAGAGCAGAGCTGTGGCAAAATCCACCCGCAGATCATCAAAGCCCTCCTGCATCTCTGTACATAAATCATGAATAAGCAGCGAGTGATAATTGATGCATTAACACTGACACTGATATCTAGCCAAAGCATTGACCAAGAATGCAGCATATCATTATATTAGGAGCAATAGCTCATTTAGATCAAATTAGTTTGTTAAAAGTGACTGAATATTTTAGTCAACACAGTCATTGCTGACTTCCCACCTGTCCTGTACAAGTAGAGAAATGAGGATTGAAAATGGGGTTTAATATGACATACAATGTTATTATGTCATATTTAGATTTCTTAAATGCCAACCTCAAGAGACATCAAGACTGCTCTATCAACATACCAGTTAAAACCCCAAGAAATCTGGTGGACAGTTACTTTCAAGCATTAACCGTGAACAGAAAAGACTGAGACAGGCAGGCAACAATAAGTCGCTCTTCATAATCCTCTCAGAATTAAAGCAGAAGTGCACTGCCTGGCATCAAATGGGTTCTTGCTGTCGTCTGGTAAATATATTACCTCAAGCTGTTCATCGAGCAGCAGCTGCATCACCAGCTTTCGGATGCAGAGAACCTCAGCGGGCAAACTGAGCAGCGTAAACAAGTTGTAGAAAACCATGATCTGGAGGTAGGTCAGTACAGAGTACCGAGCATGCCACGATCTGTTGCCCACCATCTAGTAAGACAACAGGGAAGAGAAACGGAACGTGGCAATGAGGCACAGGGAGTTGTGGAGAAACAAAACGTTACTTCTTGAGCTCTTCAACATTTTATGATTTCATTCCTGGGTGAGAACAAATGTGGCAAATAATAATAATCCTTTGCATTTAAATTAAGACAAGTCTGAGGCTTTACTTTTGATATAAATTCTTTTAGCAAAACAGGGAATAAGCTTGGTTTCACCTGCCCTGGTGATCTTAACTGATGACATCATCCTTAGGTCCCATTAGCGTGTGACATCACACTTTCCCCTGAGAGTTTGAGCTAGACTGGATAAAGTTGATTTATAAAGCCCATTATTATATCAAATGCTCTTGTTTAAAGAGAATAGGGCAGAACAAATAGCTAGCCTAATAAATGTTAAAATCGAACCAATCCATAAAATCTCTCTGAATCCAAAAAGTAAAGGAAGCAAAAGAGATTGTGGGAAGTGCAATAAATGTGTGTTTGTTATACAAGCTGTGCTGCAGCATTCTGGACCATCTGCAGCTGTAAGGGAGAGCTGGTATGGATCATCGCTTCAAAATCATTAAATGATAATAGGATTTTGCCTCAGATACAAGCTTCAGTTTCAGGAAACTATTCTTTTCTACGGAGTACATCCGTTGCTTAAAATCAAAAATAGAATAAAACGTTTTACACATGGTTTAACATGGTTCATTTACGGCCACTCAGATCCATACGGGAAGCAGGTCCACATGCGACACTGAGAAATACTGCTGCACTGTTTTTTCATGCCGTCCATGATTAAATAAGAAACTGCAGATTCCAGTTTCTAAATTTCCCGAAAGCCTTTGAGAACAAAATCTGTGGGCATTTTACTACAGGGACCTAATTGGTTTTGAGTCTAACACAACATCCAGGGCAGAATCAGTTTTGTAACACCGGCAGCAGGTCCATCTGACATGTGCATGGGCGCATACCTCCTCCAGTGCTGCAAGAACCATGGGGATGTGCTCGGGATACAGCAGGCCCTGAGACATGAGAGAGAGACACGTGCGTGCATCCTGCTTCATCTCATCATAGCTCTCATCAATCTCCACCGGGGCAATCTGCAGGGAGCGACAAACACAGAGTGAGACGGAGAGGTAGGAAGACACAGCGACGCACCATTTTGAGTAAATGAAGAGAGAAATTGAGTTTAATGGGCAAGTAAGATTGAGTGGGTAATAATGCTGGGCTGGGACCTGGGAATTTGTGTGTGTGAGTGTTCTTACCTTGAAAAGCAGAGGCAGCAGCTGCAGCTGCGGCTGAACGGGAGTGGTGTAAGTTCGCCCGGCACTGGCCATCAACCATTTTAACACTGCAAAAAACGTACACATTTTTACTGTGCGTGCAGTAAATGTGCACACACACACACACACACACAGCAGATTTTGGGTGGCCGCCAAATGATAAGACCTACAGGCTTGGAGCTCTGACCCTACTGCACTGTTCTGCTGCTAAACACACAATTAATCATAATTTGGTGTCTAATGACTTGCATAATTCCATAACCAGATATTTGTCTATACCGCAGCGATTGGAGTAATTACAGAAATTGAAAGAAACAACACTGGACAGAATTAGGATGAAAAATTTGATGTAAAATGAGTGTTTGAAAAAAGATTACATCTGTGGAATCTAATTTGCGTTAAAAAAAATTCCACAAACCCAGAAAGATTGAACAAGGACAAAAAAATCCAATAACATAATAAAAAGAACCAGATAAAAACTAAAAACCTTTTTATGTGCAGTCAAATAATTGGTTTTGTTTTTTTGGATGTGCTTTGGTTATAGTTCCGTCTTCCATGAAGTAACACAAGTTGCTAGTTCTTTGTTTGTTGCTGGCTTCATTTCACAAAGGTTTTTTTTTCTAAATGTGAAATCATTGGTAACAAATTAATAGTGACAATAAAAAGCTGCCTAGTCTGATGAAATGTGTTGGCTGAAAAACAACACCGTTATCTAGGAGAAAAAGATAGAGGAAGCAGAGAATCCCTGGCTGAGATTCACTTTTACTATTATGGTATATCAATCAACTGAATAAGAGTCTCATTAAAATATTCAGTGTTGATTTGTGTTTTTACAATGTATAAAAATAATTCCACTAAATTATTTTTGAATTAGGCACGATGCAAAAGGTACATGCCTTTTCAAGCACTCAGACAGAACTGCATGACCATCAGTCTACCACAATCAATCCAGACACATCCGTATAAAACCATTTCCATTCATCTCAGTCACATTACAGATATGTAACCTGAGACCTGAGACTCTGGGTTGAAACACTCTAGTGTTCTCTAAACATCTAAAATGGAGAGAAAGACAACACCCATGCTCTGTGGTTGAATCAGTTTGGAAAATCTAATGTCCGCTTCTTAATATTACATATCATACAATATGTATTTAATCACCAAACCAATAATTAAAACAGACTTAACTTAATTTAAACCACACTCAATTAATTATATATCATATAAAGTGAAAAAAACAACAAAAAGAAAGCTACTTTGGAAGCAAACAGAATGTTTTCTGTCTTGTACTGTCCAAGTTTCTTCTCTAACTAGGTTTATAATAAATCAAAATAAATGAGGATTGTTGTCTTGTGTCATTTAGGGTCCTTGTCTATTTCATCAAGAGTAAATGCTGCCATTGCACTTTTTTGCCCGCCGTGAGGCCTCAGTCTCCATGTCTACTAACACAAAGTTTACACTCATATCCATATTCTGACCCGTCTTCAGCAGTTTGACAGCCTGGGTGCGCTCGTCCGTCTCCTGGGTGTTCTCCTCGTGGACGTGGTTGTGGATCTCTGGCTCGGATGTAAGGGGCTTCAGTCGCTCCAGGACCCGAGTGACAAATTCTGCCACGTGGGGGGAGAAGGTGGGCCCTGTGTTGGGCAGGGCCACGTCTATCATGAAGATATAGGTCAGCACACTGGAGAGAGGGGGTAAAGGAGGAGAAGCATTGTGGGTGGAGGGGAGAGATAAAAAGATTCACAAATGCAGAATGGAGCCAGCTGAGAGACCCATGGAGCTTTAAAACCGGACGTAGAATCATATTATCTGTGCAATCCATGAATGGCTAGCACCAAGTTCAGTTTCTACCTGCCAATGCGCTCTCTAACGTTCTTATACGCCTGGGTGAGTTTAGGCTCCAGGTAAGCTAGCAGCCTGTGCAGCAATTCAGAAACCCTCCACTGTTGCTGGGCCAGACCTCCTTGAAGCACGTACAGCAAACTGACAAGAAGAGGGAGAAAAAAAGAAGGGTGGGTAACTTATTGTGTGATGCTGCAGCAGCATTTATCATTTCAGAATAATAACCTGTCGGAAACCATAACGCAGAACACATAAACACACTAGTTAGTCATACCTGGCATCCCTGAACGAACCCCCCTCCCCGCTGAGGGGGCTTTCCATCAGCAGCTCGAAAAGCCAGTGGAGTTTCCTGGGGTCCCTGCCCTCCTGTTGGACAGGATCAGTGTAAAATAATGTTATTTTTAGAATAGTTTCACACAAGGTAGTAGTTCTGCACCAGAAAATTTGTGAAACTTTAACACTTTTTTTGTGCTTAAGTAGGGAGCAGACGGCTTCATATTATTTTCACTTTTTACCCATGTCACCACTGAAAGAGGAAGGCATAGTATGGTTAAATGTATATATGCTAATGTCAGGCTGATTTCTTTCATATTTAAAAAAGAATGGACCTATCTAAACTCATTTTCAGATACTTTTCTAACCAAATTATGTGTCCTATTACATAAAGATACAACCTTCATAGTACACACAGTACTGGAAAAAAAATGTAATTACAAGATAGTCAAGTGCCTTTGTTGCAGATGAAAAAAACACAGCCATAACTGATCTGTGTGCAAAAGGTTATAAGATAAAATCAACATTGTTATATCTAAAATTGATTAGATGTAGACTCATTACCACCTGAGTTTTGCTGTTTATATATGATAATATAAAGTAAACACGGAGCAGAAGATGAGGGGAAATTTTTTTTATATATGGGTAATAACACGGGAGTAAACAAACAGTTGACTTGATAACGGCAGGACAATGAAAAGTAAAAGTGTGTTTTCATAATTTATCAAGACCGATGGAAGCCGGTAGTATCGCCTGTATCAGATGCATCACCGGCGCAATCCATACAGTCAAAGCACAAAAATCAGTAAACATAAATGGTTTAAAGGTTTGTAAATGGAGTCAAAGAAAATATACATACCAAGATATCGAAAAAATACGCTGTACATGTTGTTAAAAATAACTATATGATCCTCAGCGTTTTTAGATAGATCAGATAGTGAAGCTATGCTTTGTGTTGTGTGTCTGTATGTGTGACAGTAACTCACGCAAGCTGTGGCAATGCATGTGCCCCAGTCTGTGTAGGTCTCCACCGTGATGTTGGTTAGTGCTGTTCTGATCAGAGGGCACAAAAGCTGCCATAACCTGTCCACCTAAGCACGCGCACACCGGAATGAACATGTTATTGATATTGACTTTTCTTATCAAAAAGCTGAGCAGTGTGTGCGTTTGGAGGTGTGTGCACCTTGCTGAAACTCCAGTGTTTGCTGCCTCTGATTAGCCCTGCTGTAATCTCACACACGCAACGCTGGGAGCTCTCATGGGGGTCACTGGCAAGCTGTTCCAGGTGGGGCCATAGCAATGGCAGGAACACGTCGCCATAGTTACGAAACAGCCCCTGTCAATCAAGCGTAAGCATGCAGGTTTGTTTGGCAAGGAGGTAACAAGTATTAGTTGTTTTCTTTTTAGGAAAAGACAGATTACAGTAATCTGTTTGACATAACTAAGTGTATGTCTGTCGAAGAACAATAAAGCAGGGAAACAGAAGACAGAAATTGCAGCTCTGCAGTCACTTCTTTTAAAAAAAGACTTCTGATATTGTCTGTGAATGAGCGTTAAAACTGCACCTTGAAGAGACAGAAGCGTCTCGGGTTGAAGCTGTCCTTTCCTTTCCGTTCCTCCAGAGACAGAAACTCTATCAGCTGGTCGATAAAGTCAGGGTCCGAGAAATATTCAAAGATGATCTTTTCCCCCTGAGTGACACACGAGCACACAGTAAAATGTAGACATGGTCGTAGTGAGTCATCTTTCAAAAAATGTTGCGGTGTTGTGCAGCACGAGCATGCACCTCACTCATCTCCTCATATGGCAGGTCATCTTGTGACTTTTCAGAAGCTGCATAGATCATCATTTCTCTGAATTAAGGAGGAGACAAAGAAAAGGCTGCTGTGATTTATAGATAACAGCACAAAGGGAAAATCTGGAGAGACACACACTGTCTTCAAATAAGCAGCAAAGATAAATGGATGATTATAAAGTCAGTTAGTCAGCAACCCATCCGAATACCAAGGCAGCCAGCGCTCTGCCTATACATCAATTCTCCTATTTAGGGCAGGCAGTAAGTCGTTCATTCAGCCTTATCTGGGATAGGTCATGACAGGAAGTCAGTTCACTCCCCAGCTAGTTATCCAGCCACCCAGATCAGTCATCCAGCAGGTAGTCGGAAATAAACACAGCCACAAAGCCACCAAGGCAAACATCAAATCAAACAGGCAATTTGGTCGATCTCCTATTCAGTTCCTTCCAACAAAGCAGTTAATCAGTCTCAGACTCTCTGTCTTTACCTCGGCCATGAGTAGTAGCCCCAGTGGGTTTTCTCCACATACTGCAGAGACTCCCACTGTTCCTGACTCAGAGGTAGGTTGTTGCTGTCGTACTGCAGCCAGCGATTCCCCTCCCGATCCCCAACACACACCCCCTCTGGATCTTGGATATCACCTATGAAGGAAATGCAGATGTATCGAAACACGAAGCACAGATGAGGGCAAAATTTGTCTTACTTTCGGATGTTTGCACCTTTTCTTGACTCGAAACATGAACACCTTTCTAATTTCAAGCAATTTATCCTCTAATAGAAAGCAAATGAAGACGTATATTGTGTTTAATCTGTTTAATCAGAGGTAAATTACCACAGAATTAGTCTGCACATCATAATTTATTACTTAGGTCAAATAATAAACCAGAGTGCCCACCTTTTATAAACAAGAACTAAATGTAAGTGTTGTATATTTAATATGAGTGTGTTGACTCACTGATATCTGACGGCTTCATGGCCACTTTCTTTCTTGGTCGTTTCAGCTGTTTTAGGATACCAGCCATTGCTGAGATTGCAACCTAAAACAGGGAAAGACAATATCCATATATCATAGATAAAAGTGTCACAATATTTCATCTTAACTGTGTCTTTTTTGGGGGTGGTAGTGGGTTTTTCTGCTTTATATTTTTTATTTTGCTTGTGTAACTAATTAAAATATCAACATGTGCTTTTTGGAAAATACATTTGAAAGCTTAAATAGGCATATTCATTAGGTAAAAAGGTCTGAATTCCCATTACTTGTTGTACCTATGTGTGGACTGCAATCATTTCAGTGGTAAATTGAACATAAAAATTTCCTTTCAATCTGACTTGACTAAACCAAGAATAGAGTTCGAACGGAGTGTGACAAGAGAATGAAGAGCCTAAACTCTCTTTTTCCCCTAATCATTCATTGTAATTTGTTTACTTTTTATCTGTATTGTTCTATTATCCAATAAAGTTAAAACTGTATTCAGTAATGTTTTTCCTCAGTTCATAGTTGCAGTGATTGTTCTAGAATTAGACGAATAATCAATGGTTAAATATCTTATTAAAAAGAACAGAATCTAAAGCACTGTTGTTTGGGTCTTCTTTGACGGGCAGCAGCTGGGTTATGCTGAAGGCAACGAAGGAGAAATGTGTGTGGTAAGCACAACTCATGGGCAGACAGCATGTTGTTAGCAAAGAATGTGAAAAGTAAGAGGTAAACCCGACTGGACTGTTCTGACATTTGTACTTAGTTCTTTAATGTGCTGCAGCAGGCAATTAATTTGCTATCTTCTGTGTACAGTCTTGTTTGTGGAGCTCATTTCCTGAAGTGTATATCTGTTTCTTTGTTTGCTTAACAAGCTAAAGTGCATGACAGGATGTACGTTCATGTTTGGTAAATTAAGCAATGGAGCTAATATGAGTCGATGTTCAAAGTGTGAAGCTCTTGTGTTGTGCAGCAGCTGCTGTCTGGCTTGTTTATACCATCTGTTGTGTCTGATAGAATGCTGATGTTAGTGTTTTGTGCAAGATTTGATTGGCTCGAAAGAAGTATGATCAGCACCTGTTGGTATATGGCGCTATGAAACAAGAGATGCCAGCACTAATTGTATTTTTTGTCTTGAGGAGACAGAGCAAGTAACTTAATCTGAAGCTGTGCTTTTATCAAAGTGTACATCACTGCTGAGAAAGGTGTGCTTTTAGCTTTCTATTTATCCATATCCAAAGGTATGCAAATGTTTTCATTCAGAGCGACAACTTTATACCTAGAAGAGCTATAAGGAAAAAGTTAATGGCCATTCCATTTCCATTTATATAACCAAAGGGAAAGAATCACCTGTCATACAATGTTTGGATATAACAACATAACGACACTCCTATATGCACACACACACACACAAGGGCAGATCCAGACCTTGCGTATGCTGATGGAGTCGTGTACGAGGCTCTGTGTGAAGTAGAGAACAGCATCAGGGGGGAGCGGGTGATCATCCCGCAGCATGAGAGCCAATAAGTCTGTTGCCATGTGTTCAAACTTCCAGGGTCTGAAACATAACCAGTGGGAGTGCAAACACTTGACTATGCAATGTTATTTAAAAAATTGATGATTTTTTTTTTGTATCTACATCTGTAAATCTCTCAGTTGAAGCTATCAAAGTGGTACATTGCAAATACATATATATATATATATATATCTTTAATAAGGAATTCAGATACATTCTAGTTATGAGCTAAACATAAAAAGTTTACAGATAGGGAAAAACATACAAGTCTCTGTCTTCAAGGCAGTCCAAGAGGTCATTGACTAGTTTCTCATATTTTCTGTACAAAAGGAAACATAATAATGCATGTTATGAAGTTTCCGTAGCTCCCGTCTAACCCCAATAAAAACAACCACAAAAATAACAAATCCTGCTGTTTATATTCCTACCGTGCAGCCACCACATTTCTGATTCGCTGGCGCTGAATCCCCTCCTTCATCTCCTCTTTGGAAGGTCCCTCTAAACAAGGCCTGGGATTTTTAGATTGTGCGACCTCATAGGCTATCTCAACACATTTCTCAGACACCTAAACAGCCAAAGTGGAGAAATGCTACAGTCAGCAAAAAAATTCCGGCGAGCGTAGCATGTTTATGGCGCTCATTGCTCACAGTGAAGAGGATCCCGATGGTGTCGTGCTGGCGGTGGATCCTGTCAGTGATGTCATCAAGTAAACGCCCGATGGACGGCTTCTCCAGGGTCATCGATGGAGACAAGCCACAGCGGACCAGAGCCGGCCACACCTCCCCCACACAGTCCCAGTCTCTGGTGCTGGCCAGACATAAACCACTGTGTGCACCCAGAAGGCAGTACAGAGCACCCTGATGAAAACAACAAATGAGCAGGTAAATCAGTTATACCTGATTTGAAAAAATCTCATATAATTTCTTTGAAATTTCATATCAAATGGGTCACATTATGTCACAATATGACCGTGCACATTTTAAAAGCTCATCATGGACACGCAGGCTTTTGTCTCATTTAAATTGCATCAGGCACCTGAAATAATCTCGAGATGGTCAGCTATTGTGACATTCAAAGGATTTTCATTAAACCACTAAGCCAGGAAATGTCACATTAACACATCGTACAGAGAGGAGAAGTTGTTGAATCCAAATTTTCTCCCCACCAGGAAAAGGAAAATAAGTTAACACAATGTTCATTTTTGAAGAGGTGATTTTTTTTCACAAATGCAGTTATTGTTACCAATGAGATACTTCAGGACTGTATAAGACCAAACACAATAACACTGTATAAACAGGAATTCATAAACTTTAAGCTAATAAAATAGTGGTCCTTTAACAATTTTCTGTGAGTCTGTGAGCTTCAGCTTGGTATGGTAAAGTAAAAAAAAATCCAGATTGAAGAAATAAGAAAGTGACAGAGTAATAACGTATAACACTGAGCTTGTTTTTCCACTTTCCAGAGAAGGCCTCTTATAAGAGTATTAGTTCCCTGGCAGATCCTGACCCCTAACCCTCCATCTGCAGCCTGGCCCTGGGGACAGTCAGCAAAAACCGGTCAGCAAAGTGTGAAAGAAGAGAAGGGCAACCATGTACGATAAGGCAAACCTAAAAACCAAGCAGTAAAACTTTCAAATCAATGCAGAAGGCTAGGCTAATAAAGTCAATTTCTGGAAGTCAATTTCTCCCTGGAGATCAATAAAGTATATTCAATTAATAAAGCCGGAAAAGAATAAAGAAAAACATACTAAAAATGTCGTTTTGAGCCTTTGTGTTCAGCACCACGGAGAGTGAACACCATTAGCACACCATCGGTTTGAGTGTGCAGTAGTGTGTGTGTGATACCTTGAACTGCTGCTCTGAGACGCTGGTGTTCTGTGGTGACAGCATTTGTAAGATGCGGGGAATCATGTCTCTGTAAGAGAAGCTAAAGGTCCCCATTGCTGTCATCAGCACATTCTGTGCCCTGCTGCGGACCTGCGAGGGCACAAACACACGGGGACATGTGTTCATCTCATTAGAGCTTCCATTTTATCTCTTTATCTACGTGAACTGGAGTTGTTACGATGGGGGAAAAAAACAGAAGACGCTTTGATTAGCTGGTGATTTGTCTCTCTCTTTTTACCTGGCTGTAAGTGCTTGTAGAAAGCAGCAGCAGATCACAGAGCAGCTCCTGATGAACCACTTTGTATTCGCTGCCTTCGACCACCAGCTTTCTCATCTGCTCACAAGAAAACACAATTGTCAACACATACACATTCAGAGGGTCTACTTTATGTAACGACCGTATTACTTTGTTTCTGTGTCATCAAACGCACCTCATGCTGGAGCAAAACTCGGTCAATGAGCAGTGCTCTAATGTGCTGCTTTTTCCCATGAAGCTGCAGAAATAAGGATGAAATGTTTAAATCACCCTGTAGAGGTCTTATTGAATCCAACAACAATCTGTGGCATTGTGCTCCCCCCCCCCTTCAGCTCACCCTGTTTTCCATGGATTTTTTTACAAGGGTGAAGCTTTTCCAGCGTGAGTCAAACTCCTTCTTGTGCGTGCCGCGGAAAAACATGAGGTCACTGATGATCTGTGGTCAGACAAGCGGGGCAATGTGTGACTTTTGCAGGCCTGCAGCGGGATAATATGAGAGCATTTTCTATAGGGGAGACAGAAACATTTCAAGGACTGGGCACCTTAATGATGACAAAAAGTGACTTAGTATCGTCCTCCGAGTGCTCCAAGATGTGATCTGGATCGGGAAAAAGTGGACACAGATGAACCGTGCATTGCGGTCACATTTCAAACGGAGTGAGAAATTCAGTGTGCTGAAGTTAGAGTTTTCACTCACGAAGCAGCAGCCTCATGGTTTGGCAGATGGACTCTCTGTAGTTCTCCCGTGACTCATCTGGAAGGGAGGGGACACACACAGACGTCCCGTATGGACACAGAACGCAGGATGAGCGACCCCCGTCGCCCGCTGAGATTGACGAGATGCTGACTGCTTGTGCACGTGTGCCGTGTGTGGCTGTTTTTACTTACCGTACTCCACGCCGACATGCAGCTTGATCTCCCCCAGATTCACCATGGAGGGCACCCTGAGAAGCAGCGAAAAAAACCAGAGGCAAAATGTGACAAGCCCGCATGAAAATGTGTGTTTCCGTATTAGTGTGCACAGCTGCAGTCTCACAGGTCAAGTACGTGCGGCCCATCCAAAGGGGGCAGCAAGCTCCCGGCTCCAAGAAGGCAGTGCTGCACAATAGCGAGACTCTGCAACAGCTCCTCCCTGCGAATGAAACGGCACATTAAAATCCTCCCATAGCGAAGTGTGTGTATGCATTTGGGTCATCAATTTGCCCAAGCAGCTTCACTCCTCTGAATCCTTGATTTGGATTTGTCAAAAAAGGACAGAGGACTTAGTAAAACAGATGTTTAAGGGGTTTTTTTGGATGTAGAAACATTCTGTTGAACAGTAACAGAAGACTACATTTCAGTTTGTTTTGCCTGGGTGTGTGCTGGATACTTTTCTAGGGCTAGGTTAACATGCAAAACTGAGACCAACGAAAGCCGACCTGGTCATTGGCTGATCTCCAGAGACGTGGCCTGTGATTCGCTGCAGTTCAGGGTGCAGGAGGCGGGACAACAGATGGAAGACAAAGTTCTCCTCTTCTTGGTTCGGCACGTGCCAGCACACGCCCAGGTCTGCCACATCTCCGGCTCTGCCCCAGTCCTGGAGAGGGAGGCACAGAAAGTCATTGTGCCGTGGCCTTTTTTTCCCATTGGAACAACTGGCAGACACAACCGGTTAGTGTCAAAACCACAGATGTATCATCTACCAGTGTTTGAACATTCATAAGCATGCAACTCGGTGGCAAAGAGAACACGCTGCTATTGTACAGACTGATCTTCTATTGGATGACAGACCATGAAATGGACACAGCAGGCCAAACATCCGAAGGAAATGTAAGAATATAGATTCAAATGGAACGTGAAACAACAATAAATCATGACTCTGACCGGTTGACTGCGAAAACGTTCAACTTTCAACAATTACTGCCACCACTAATTAAAGCCCCAGTCCAAAGCAAATATACTCGGTAAAAATGTTCCGGGGATAAATAAAAACTGTTTCATGCTGTCACAAGTCAGATATCTCCTGTGGGAAAGGTCATTTTAAAAAAAAAAGTTTTTGTTTATTAGCGGTTGGAATCTGTTTAGTTTTCACTTGGTTCCTCTTTGTTTAATTGGTCTATGGGGATCACGTTTTTTCTATATTTTTTTGTTACCCTAGTAAGTAAATGTTTATTTTCTTACATTTTCAATTCATAGCTCCAGGAGATGAAAATATTTTGAGTGTTTAAATTGGGGAGAAAAATCAATAATTGCCCAATAGCAATTTGTAATCCAAGTGGTCTGACAGGACAGCTACACCAATGCATCTCTTGCGGGTTCTTTTACAGCCTGCATGAGTGTTCGTTTGCCAACTCATACGTCTTGTCAGCAAGAAAAGTCCCTGTTAGTTTCTCTACACAAGTAGACAAAGTTTGGACATGTGTTTAAAGTTAAGAAAGAGCTATGCAGAATGGAAGCAGGTACGTTTAGTGAAAGTCTTCCTGAAGGGCCTAAACTATCTGAAATATCTCAAAGTAGCAGGGCAGTATTTCTGACCCGTGTGGACATACTGATCACTGCTAACCGGTGCATTATGGGGTGGCTGCGGGGGACAGGGTCACAGACCTATCCCTACTGCGTCTTTGACAAGATCTGGCCATCCATTTTTTGCACGGGCTTATTCTAAAGCAGGATCCCAAAGGGGGCTGGAGCCTATCCCAGCTGTCATTGTGGAAAGGGTGAGGTAAGGCCTGTAAAGAGAATGATGCACTTGACTCTCGCTTCCACGGTCAATTAGCTGTCAATTAACCTGAGATGAAAGCTTTTGGACGATGGAAGGAAGCTGGGGTACCCGGAGAAAATTCATTGAACAAGATTATTATTTTTTTGGTAACAGTTGATATGTTAGGCCTAAATACTTGCAATAACAATAAATAGTTTTATCTACGGGAATTGACATTGGAGCAGCAGTTATTCTGCCTCTATGTTGGAAGGGCAAAGAGGGTAATTACCTCCAAGTCTGCAAGAGAGATTGTGTATCACCATGAAATATTACTTTTTTTTTTACAGCATTACTAAAGGAGCCACAATCCCATGTAGAATGAAGACTAAAAGCAAATAAATGTATTCTATTCTAAGGGATTTTCTTTCTTCCAATCCATTTTTCCTTTCGCTGTATACTATAACATCCTATTTCAATTTGCTGTATGGTTTCCAATTGACTTATAAAACATAGAGGAATATTCTAAATAGCCAAACCTATTGAATGAACTGTTTGAGACAACACTTTTTAGTTTTAAATGTTTCTTAAACAAAGATCTTCCTACTATGATAATACTGGGAAGGAAACATTGCAGCAACTTAACAAGTGAGTATGTTAACCAATGAGATTTACTTTCATTTTAGTGCTAGATAGTAAGCACCTAAATTAAAAGCTCAGCATCATTTTGTCTTCCATGTGCTGTTGCAGCAGAGTCAGTGTGAGGTTGCATTTTTACCCTAATGGGGAGGTCAGAGTTGAAGCCTCCTGATGTGCTGCGGTACTCGGTGGGATAAATGAGCGACAGTGACCGGAGTGTGTGCTCCAGAAGGCTGCAGGCAAGTGTGTAAGCCGGCTTACAGCGTAGATGCACACACACACACAGGATCTGTTCCAGGTCCCCTTGGTACTTTAACAGCTGTTCACCATCCACACGGGTTACCTAAAAACATCACACACACACACACACACACACACGTGAGGAAATGCACACAGACACAGTTCCTTGGAGACTTGAACATTAAATATTGAGGTTCTTCAGTAAATCACAGAGTCTGGCTCACACTCACTCGATTTAAGCTCTCAGGAGTTGTAAAACAAAATTGGAACAGTGTCAATAAGTTCTGGTTAATGACAAAGCTCCCTGATTTTTATGACCATGCGGTCTGCACACTGCAAAAAATGTATTTTAGTCATTGCTCTTTTTCTTTTTCAGTGTTATGAATATAATGTTATCTAAATTTGCCACCTTAAAAACATCTATACGTTTCACATTTTCAGTCAACTTTAAGATACAGATACAAGTCAGTTAGATGATTTTTAGAGCACTGAAGCCTGTGGGGTTTGACAGTGTTCTCTTACCTCAGAGAGCAGCTGGAGATTCCACAACAACTCCTTGTCCAGTTCATCTTCATTCTGCAACTCCTCATCTACACACACACACGCACACACACAAACATACACACACACATGTAATGAGGCTGAGTTATGTCCTGCATTACTCTCCTGAGAGACTGAGCTCATTTGGTTTACTTTTGGTGTATTTCAGTATTTCAGACTGTTGGAGGAAGACCAGATTTGGAGTTTAAACATTCGCAGTTCCTCTAGGAAAGATTTGAATACATTTACTGATGTATTCAGAAGCATTATCTGAAAACAGGCATCCTTGTTTTTTCTCAAATTTTTATCAAATCAATAACTTGTGAACAAAATAGGTTATCATGTGTTCTGTCTGTTAAAAGCGTCACCTTGCTAGAAAGCATGTCAATGTCGAAAAAAGTAAAGGCACCCTCGTTAAGCCTTCTGTGGCAATGTTGCAAATCTGATGAGTTTATCTGAATTTATTTCAAACATGGTATAAAGTTTTATGCATTTGTTACGAAAGGGTGAAAACCAGAACATTTATTGTAGAAAAATGTGAATAAAATGCTTCTTTTCGTTTTAGCAGCTTGAAAAATAAAGCAATTACTGTGTCAAGCTCAACTGTTCAGGCACTCCTCCAGTGGTAGTTGTGAGCCTTAGAAAACCATAAAGTCATAAGTCCTGAGATATTATTTAAAATATAAATCATAAACACAGTCAGCAAAAAATATATAAATGAATAAAAAAATAAATAAAAATGCCAACCTTAGACTCCAGAGACAACACTGGAGAGTTTTGAATTATAATAAGTCTCTTGATCCCTACCACTTGGACATTATGATATTTTGAAAAACTCAAGAACAGTACCAGTCTTCATATTGTAATTATATTTAAAACTGCATACAATTAAGACTTGGTATTGGCACCCAGAAACTATAAAAATCAGAATGAAAAGGAATGATTTCAAACTATCATTGCTTCAATGACAAGACCATGGAAAGAAAGTTAACTTCAACAATGATTTCATGCTTTAAACTGACCGATATTATTCTTATATTGAGTATAACAGTTTAGTTTTTTTGTGTGTAATTTACTGGTTTCATACAAAACACCTGACATTTACAGATATAAAGTCAACACTCATGGCGAGCTCATCATGAAAGAACAGAATATTATTGTCTTGAGAAGTGGACTGTGAGATGAAACCAACAGAAAACTGAGCATGTGTGGTGGGGCTAAAAAAGATTAAACGTGAGGTGAATTAGAGCAGCACAGCTAATCAGAAAAGCCATCAGTAATTTAGAAATAAAAGAAGAAAAGGGGTAAAGAACTCAACTAAAAGATGTAAATGGCTCATTGATACTGCATTTTCTGAAGAAAAAGACACTTAACACTAGGAAGATAATACAGCTAAATTGAGATCTGCAGGTTTCTGTGAACAATGAACTTGATCATTGCTCAAAAGAAACTTTGAAAAATTATACAAGCATAATCACATCTGTGGCACACTCTTGACTGTTCTAGAGACACACAGTGTGGTACTGACTGTCAGTGATGTGTGAGATGACTCTGCAGCAATGAGGGACGAACAGACGGAGAAACTCAGCAGGATGACACTGCAAACACACACATGCAGGAGGCATGCAAATGCACAAAGCAAACACATTAACGCTCTGGCAGAAACAAATGCATGCAGAAAGGAGGCATTTGATTAAAAAAAAGATGATACTGGAAATGAGCATGCCAAAAAGATCGTGTATTATGCATAATCATAAGAGGTTTTTAGGTCATTTTTTCATGATGACATAAAATTACAACAAGCTTTAAAGCCCTAGAAACAGAAAACCAAACTACACGATTGTTAAATTGTTACAAATGAAAAACACATATGTACCTTTGCTGCAGCTCTGCACATGTCGGCAACCATTCTGCCAGATACGCATGTCTCGAAGATGCCTGAGGTGGCAAAGTGGAAAAGCTTCTGCAGGGCGACCTGATGAAAAGGCATTATGAAAGAAAGGTCAGATTTTAATTACCAAAGTGGCACTTAATGCGGATGTTCATTCGACATTTTTGTCATCAACGGCTAAATATCTGAGAACTAATCACCAAAAAATATCTCATCGACAAATTTAATTTAAGGCACAAGTGACTTAAGTAACACAGCAGCAAGCAGCACAGCTTGAATAAAATAGCTGACTTGGTTGTTTAGAACACTCTTGAGATTAACTAAAATGAAGAAAGTGTATTTGGTAATTGCTGGAATCTGTGGAATCCCTGTTGTTTTACATCATGAAAAATCAAAAAGATATGCTCATTCAAATATTTGGGTGTATGGTAGTGGTATGATAACTTAATCTTAAACTGTTACCACAAGGCATATTTACTTTAAAGACAATAATGTTAGACTAAAGTTATTTTTGTACACTAAATAAGGATTTTGATAGAAGATCAAACTTCAGTTAAGTCCTTCTTATCCTTTTAAAAGCATTCCATTTGTTATCTTTTCTAAGTATTTGTCAGTATTAAAAATGGAACTGCTATGCTAAAATTATTTTACATCAGCTTGAAGAAAGTGTGATATTCATTTCCCTTCTTATCTGGGACTTCTTCCACATTGAACGGGCAACATCATTTTTAAGAGAAGAGAGAGAGCTGTTTCTGGGGCTGTTCAGCTCTAAAAATGTGGTGGCTGGAGGAATCATAAGCCACTGATTTCAGTGGCAGCTATTGGCTCCGGTCTGTTAGTGAAATCACATATTAATCAGTGAGACATCAGTAGTTTCAGATTATCTTGAGATAGCATGCTAGAGATATTAACACTTGAGGTGTGCAGTTGTCCTCAGAACATAAATGCAGAGCAGTAACAATTTTTCTTCAGTTTTCAATTCCAACACAGCCATTTCTTGACGGAATAAATACAGAAGTATTCTGTATTCTGTATTGTGTTCCGTCTTTCTTCAACCATACTGATCCATCTTTGGCTCAAAATGGGGTGTCTGTGTAAGATTAAGTTTCTTATCGTAAGAAGATGACTGAGAAAATTACTTTTGAAGGCCTTAAAGGCTTGCAGCCTGATTTAAACACCGATAAAGACGTATTTACTGAAGGTCACAGTACAGTGGAGTGCTGTTATCTATCAAGACGCGTGTGTATCTGTGAAAGTGTGTATTCATGCGCTACCTTGTATATTTCTGTGGAGCACTGTGTTAAGATCGTGCTAACAGTGGAGGACAGCCCCAGCTCCACCAGGCTCTCCAGATGAGTCTGGGTATCTGTTTCCGTCTCATCTCTCGTCTGTTCCAGCGTACTGCTGTCTATCAGAGCGAAACACCTGCACAGGTACACAGCGACACACAAAAATACATGAACCCGCACTTAAAACACTTGTCAGCGGTGAAAATGTCAACGACGCAATGATTAAATAACCAAAAAGGCTGTTTTACTTGAGAGGCAAAGAGTCTAGTACATTTCAAACTGAAAGACACACTGGTATTCAGATCCTGACAACAAAGCTTGGCAGAGTGACAGTTTGTTTCATTAATTTATCTCTACCTGTCCAGGAACTGCAGAACGAAGTCTTCAAACCCAGCTGAGGCAGAGCACAGATCTTTTTCAATCTGTGAGGAAGAAATGTAGATGAAATAATTGTATAATAACACAGGGCTTTGGTTTATTTGGGCTCGTATCCACAGAAGGGAAAAAAAACTGTAAAACTTTTTTAAATGGATGCTTTGATATTAGAGAAATATATGCAATAGAACTGAGCCAAAAGGCAAAATCCAAATTTTCCTGTCTGTCTTTGTCCTGATGCACTAATTTACAGCCGTGAATTATGGGTAATGACTGAAAGAACCAGACCGGGAATCAAAAAAAGGCTGAGATGACTCTCTTCTGCAGGTTGGCCGGGGTTACCCTGAAAGATTGGCAGTGAGGTCTGGAGTTTGGAAAGGCTCAGAGTAGACATGCTATGCCACCGCTTTAAGAGGAGCCACCCGTCCCTCTTTATAGGTCTAACAGGCACAGCCATCTGAGAGGAGACCAGCCAGCTCAGGTCAAACAGGAGGGATTAGATCTCCTGGCTGGCCAGGGATGGGAGACCTATTGGCTGTTTGTTAAATATGGGGGAGGATAGTTAGCAACGAAAAAGGCTGAAAGAAGGGGAGACATCTGGCATAATTAAAAGAGGACATAAAAAAGCTATTTGCAGACATTCAAAGATCGCATTGAAAAAAGCTAATGTTTTGGTATCACAGAGCAACGAAGCAAAGCAAACCTTTGCACATTTACCATACAAATATGAAACTGATGTCAGCCTTTTCATCATATGCTCAGAAAAAGAAAAAATGAACGCATTTCCTGTAATGCCCCATATGGATATGAATTTTGACATCAAACCCTACAGAGTTACATAATGCTTGATCCACAAAGTTTCTTTCCTTTCATTTATGATTACATCCTGATGAATGTTTTGTTTGTACCTCCGAGAGATCAGTGTGTTGAGAAGGAGCCGAAGAACAGTCCACTAAAGGCACCAGAGTCGTGAAGGTGGTGACAAACTGGAACGTTATCTGGACGGAGAAGCGTGGCACATCAATTTACACAATCTGACACACAATAGATAACTTGCCAGGTGAACATTTTTAAACACCTTAATTTATTCTGGTGTAATGATTAATATAGCATGAAAAGAATGAGCACAGCAGAAGAGGGAAGCGATCCATTTTGCTATTCAAGCAGGCAACCGAGCCACGTTAATTGCGAGATCTTCAAACTGAGATATTCATTCCACTTTCAGGAATAATTAATAAGACCGACCTGGGTGTACAGGAAGGGAATTCAATCAGCAAGAGCTCTATTGTGTACTTGTCTAACAATTCTTCTTCATTACTAATCAGCACATTCCTTTCTCACCATGCACTTGCTGAAGTCATTGGGGTCCACTCCTGGGAGAGAGCCCATAAGCAGCGGGAGCACATGTGCACGGCCCTCTGGGTAATGGTTGTTAGGAGAAACCAGGCTGCGAGCCATGCCGATCATGCAGCTCAAAGTGGCAGTGAGGGTGTGTGGCTCTGTGAGAGTCTCCAACGCTGCATAAGTCCTGTTGAACACGCATTAGGAGCAGGCAAACCACAAAATAAGGCAATAGGTGAAATTTGGGGCCTCATTTCTGCATCACAAGTCAGGAATTCTTCGAGCGCTACTCAAGTCAAAAGTGTCTACACGCCAAGATTCTTTACAAAAACAGTCCGTGAATCCTCAGACATATCACAGAGAGTAGCCATAAATCTTACTTCTCGAGTACAGGTGGTATCGCAAGTTCTGGTGTGAGGAGAGCCAGGTTCTGAAGAGCATAAGCTGCGTCTGTGCTGCCCGTTTTACTGCAAAGCACCAGGAGAGGGCACATGAATGCACAGCAACAGCATAGACACTTCAACGTTGACAACAACACAATCACTCAGACAGATAATCACAGATGACCTGACTTTGTCCAGATTAGGCTTGATGAAGCTAAAGCCAAGTGAGCGCAGTGACTCACTAATGAGATACAGCACTTACACAACTGCATGTGCTCATTGGCTGTTAGCATGTTGGCAGCGAAGGGAAATGACTAAACGTAAATACCGTGTTGGTGTTTTAACTTTTTACATATATCTTTTAAATTGCGAATCTGAAGTTTGAAAGCTTATACTACCAAGCTTTACATTTTTGTGATGGTTTTGTAGGAGAGTAAAAATAACTGACTTTGCACTCCAGAATTTGAGTCCGGGATTAAAGAATTCTGATCATTAAAACTGCTCAGTAAATAGCTCTTTCTTTTCTTTGAGTATGATGTGTGAATGTTGGAGAGAAAGAGACTTCTCAAGCTGAAGGACAGGTATCCCTGACTTTTTAGAAATGCGGTTTGGAATAATTACTGTACCTAAACATGGCCTGCAGCGCGGCTCCAGTGAGGCTGCGGGTGAACTCCTGCAGGTCTGCATCCGTCAACCTCTGACTCTCCGGAACCAGCGTGAGCCAGCTGGGAGCAGCATGACGCTCCCGGTGCACGCGACGCACAACGCTTGCTGGGAGACGCTGAAGCAGCCGCATCAGTCGAGACTGCAGGCAAATATTAGTGTTATCACGCAGAGACACAGTCTGCCATTGACAGATCTGTGATATCGCAAGCCAGGTCTGGAACAGTGGGTTATAAACTGAGTTAGTTTGTATGAATGGAAGGAAAAGCTTTACCTGCCAACGACCGTGATTGGAGGGATGGTAAAAGGAAGCAATGCTGCTGAAGAGACAGGTCAGTTCTTTTTGTGCTGGGTTTCCTGGTCCCCCCTTCAGGGATATAAATCATTAGGGAATCTAGTCGCTTCAAACTTAGTTTGTGTGTGTGTTTTGAAACATATTTTCTTGTGAAAATGTCAAAGAGTGAGTACCAGAAGTGCAGTGATCCATAACACCAGGTACCCAATGTCATAGGAGTTGGTGAGATATCTTGGGGCCACCATCTGACTGACCCCCACTGGGAGGTTCAGACTGCGGAGGATTCTGGTGAAGATCTAGACAAACACAAAAAAAAAATGCTTTTCACATTACACATTTAGCCCAGTGGTCCTAAATAAAAGCCCTAAAAACAGGTTAATTTGTGTAGCCCCATAATTTGGCTAACAACTCACTGTGGGAATGTAAGGCGTCCAGTCCACGTAGCCGATGTTATCGTTGGCAAGGCGAGCAAACAGGTTCACTAGGTGCTGCAAGACAACATCCAGCAAACAATCACAGCGAGAACATTCGCAGAAGCAGGTCTGCCATTCCAAGAATTAAAACAAGAGAGGATGTGTGATCTGCCAGGCCGCTGTGGGCCTGAAGGCTAAAAGCAAAGCAAAGGCAGAAATGGAAAATCCTATCTGCACGCTGAGTGGAAACTGACAAAGCTTGGAGAGCATTTCAATCATCACCATCAGGAAATGGTGAAAGCCCGTCATTCCGAGTAATTCTGTCCAATTTTGGGGGGAGGCAAATGAAAGCAGCATGATCCATTGCTCATTGAATTGACGTGGTTTTAAAAACTCACCACAGGAAATTTGAGAAATGAAATGCTCGTTAATTTCAGCTTAATGTAAATTTGTTTTGGCATTAAGAATTCCCATTCCAAACCAATACACCTTTTACAACACAGTGTGTGCGTGTGTGTATGTCTCACCCCTTCCCAGGTTGGCTGATTTTGCACTGACATCCAAAGATTCATTAACTCATCAAACCACAACCTGAGAACACACAGACAGATTAGATCATCTCACACACCTGAGGCTAAATTCCCCTCATTTATCTCCAGTTCCTCAAAACATGAACTCATTCTCTCCCCTGTATATTCTGGAGAAGAGAGCGACAAAATGAAATGGAAAAAAAGACTATTAAAGATGATGTATTGTGGAAACTGTGCACAAACTGCTTATGAATCCAAGAGTAAATCCAGACAAATAGCTTGCAAAAGAGTGGATATAGTGAAGAATGCACTGAAAGCTGTGAAGGGACTTGGCCACAGGAACACAACCGTGACCAGAGCAGAGAGAAAGGGAAGATTTTCCAAGACAACAAAATATAAGCAAAACAAAGACAGAGCAAGAAGGGCATGATTCTTCTCAGGTGTGGAGGTGTGCTTGCAGTGCCTGAGCACATGGTTATCTATGAATCAATTTCTGTTGATTCTACGGGCAGCATCCTTTGGTAAACTCTCTAAATCCTTCTCGTTAGCACTGGCTCTGGACATATAGCACTTGGCATGTGACACTGTCTAAACAGAGGCATTCCTGTTGGCCCACTCACTGGAAGCCCTGGCTGTGCTCCCGTGGAGGCATGATGGTGGGCAGGAACAGCTCCATGTTGCTGATGGCTTTCTGCATGACCACATCAAACACACACAGGAGGGGGCGCCACTCATCCAGCATCTCCTTTGTGGACGATGCAGGGAAATACCTGAAAAAACAATAACGTACACATACAAACATGAACCAAGACACAAGTACAAACAGATGTGGATAGCTACAGATACATATAAATACACTTATGGACACTATACAGCTCAAGTGAAGAACAAAGAAAAACATCTGCTGTACTGAGGACAACACTTACAGTCTGCAACTTTTGATCAAAGCCTTCAAAATGTGGTCCACTGAGCTGCAAACAAGAAGAGATGAGATGTAAATGTGTGTGTGTGTGTTATCAGGAAAAAAAAAATCCAGTCACAACAGACAGTTGCAACCCCTTGTTTATTTACAGCCAACAGGGTGCTTCCTTTGGAAGATGACATCAGTCCCTAAAATCTGAAGTCATCTTCCAAAGGTCCCTAAATGTTTGAAGTAACAGGGAAAAACTGAAATCCAATTTGTCCCAATGTGTGGTGCTCGCATTGTAAAAAATAGTCAGTCGAATGTCAACTTAGAATTGTAATTACACCTCTGAAAACTTTATGTGTCATAAGGCAAAACCTTATCAACTTCTCTGTGTTTTCCTCTGTATTGTTATTATATGTGGGAAAACCCACTGAGATGAAAGGAGGATGCTAGTATCAAGCTAACGTGGGAGGAGGTTAGCAAGCTATCAGATCTCCAGAAAGGTGCAGTCCAATAAAAAGGTTTACAACTAAAAAATACGATGCACGCAGGTTGGATGGTGCTGATCAAGAACTATCTCCAATCCAAGAATCCGTCAGGACTGACAAGAAGTGTGGTCTCAAAATATGTACTCTCCGTGGAATGGTAAAATTACATACTTGGGGAACCAGATGAGCCCCAGGTGTTCAGTTTTGGAGTAGATGACTCTCTCGTATAAGTCGTACAGTGGTCGCCACGGCAACTGTAGGTCATCCCTTGACAGCAGTTCCTTTTTCCTGTTTGAAAAAGAAGTCAGTTACTGACCGATAAATATGGTTTTCACATACATAATGCAAATATGACTGCTAACTCACAATGTGCTGTCTGCTAACAGCACGCTGACTCTTTACCGTCAGTAAAGCATAGCTGGACTGGCAGCTGCAGGCATTAGCAATTTGCATGAGTCGGCTCAGCCGGTTTGAAATGTATGAAATACAACCCGCCTTTAAATTGCTCTTCTGACAAAAGAGAACCACATTTAAGATACCTAGATGATTGAAGCAGTGTGCTTTTTGTGTGCTGTTTGTTTCATCTTTTTTGTTCTTATCCTTTCCAAGTCTGGTAACATCTTTCAGATTTTAAACACATTTATGTGTGTGAGTAATGGTGAGTAACTCATAGGCTTTCGAACTGAACGGTTCATTTATCCCCCAAAGAATGTGCATGATTTCTTTGTACTCCATTACTGAATTCTTAGTCAAATGACTCTTTTGATGAGATTAAAGCTCAGAGAAAGATTGAGAATCCCTGGTTTGAAGACTATGCACAATTTCCACAACCACATATCCCTCTTGTCAATTCTTTCCTTATTCCTATAACGTGATGGAAAAAACTGTCATTGGGGAAAAAGCTAAAATAGAAGAAAAGTAAGAGACAATCAGAAAAATGGCTGTGAAATGTGAGAGATGGCATAAGAGGTCTATTGAGACCTGAAGCTTGATGTTAACTATCAAATGCAGCACTCACCTATGAGACCTGGCACTCAATAAACTCAGATCTATCGTATTTCAAATAATGGAAAACACTCAGACAGAATGACATCGACATAAAGATGTTGTTTTGTGATGGATGTGCAAATCACGAAAAGTACTGAGGATAAATGGGTAAGTGATGAATGGGATGACTATCACTGCAGGAGTGACATATCAGATCTGAGAGACAAAAGCAGAGTTACAGAGCAGGGCAGAGCTTAAAGTGTGATAAATGTACTGTACGGCCAACATTTTCCCCCTTTTTTTTCTCCTGATGTGAGCATATCAATCTGGGTGAAAACTTAGAGGGATATCTAATTCCATTCTATTCAAGTTTTCTTTTTCAAGACACAAAGAAATATTGTACATTTTACGCTACCAGACACAACATAATATACATATAAAAAGCTGCTGAGTTTAGTTAGAATATTTCCTTTCAAACAGTTACTTCATTGAAATGCCCATTTGAGGCTAAATGAGCTAAAAAATTCCCCATGTTTCAACCAAAAAAAGCACAGCCTAGCCATTAATCATCTCCTGAGCTGCGGAATGTATTTTGTGACCCACTGGAGAGGTACTGATTGTGAAGTTGACTAACTCATCTCACCGCATATAAAGAAGCAAGAACTAGCTCACCTTTTACTATGTTCAACATTAAAATTCTACTAATGTGTCAATACAAATGAGGTGACCTTTGTCTGCTCTCCAGCGTTTTATGACTCATTTGAGTCATTTTCATACTGATCAACAACAGATAAGTTTAAAACAATTGTTCTGGGTATGAATACGGATCAATAGCCGCGATGGTAAAGCTTTTAATATTCAATCTTAGTTAAAGAAAATTAGAGTTTTATGGCAATAACAGTATGTATATTACATAATTTTCTTTATGTAAATCCCTCTGAATAGGTTCATTATGTCTGTCTGTGTGTAATTAATGGAGCATTCATGAGAATTAAGTTTTGATAATGGGAAATTTAGAGATTAAATTACAAATTCACAAAAAATACAGATTTGTTGGGAGATTCAAATTTTATCTTGCAAATGAATACAACCCCCTTGTGACATTATTGGAAAAAAGTTCCATTGCACAAGGCGAACAAAGTTAATAATTAATGGGAATCAGATATTTATGTTAAAGCAGATGTTAGCAAGTCTCAGGACATCAAACAGAATGAATGAACAGAATCAATGTTTGCCAGTGTGCGCATATTGTTTGTATTTGAAGCTCTGCACCTAAACAACCTAAATGATATTTCACAAATTACGATATCATGCACATCCACCAAAGTTAGCATTATCATCATACCGATGTGAGAAGGAGAAGACGCAATGGCCATTCTGGTAAAGCGCTCACTCAACACAAAAGGTACAACAAACAACATAACTTGCGGCCTTGCGTTACTAAGAACACAGATCAGTTTTCAAGTTTACACACAATATCAACTCAAGGCCACGCAACAATCTTTAAGCACATCCTCCAAACAACATAGCTCTCAGCGTGACTCACAGCAGGCCTTCAGATAAGTGAAGCACTGCTCATCAGAGCCACTGTTGCTTGAACAATAGCTCTGGAATTCTTATAAGAAGGAAGTTGTGAGGCGTATATGACCATGAGCAACGTACGCCCTCATGTTAGGTAGGAGCAAAACAAGTATGTGAAAACTATTTTCTATAACTATGGCCTGAGTTTCATCAGCCACGAAAACACGGGTCGTGCTGTCAAGGACACTGGTGTTGTGGATGACACTTTTACCTCCGACATAATCATGTGCAATTTGAACAATCTTTCCTATTCAGCATGCTTGGGTGACAATAGCAATGAGTAAACTTCCCGATAGCATTTCTTTTTTGTCTGAGGTCAGAATATTTTTTTTTAATTACATTTTAATCATATCTGAAAAGGAACAACAAAAATAAACATTCTCCAGTGGCTGTTTTATTTCAGTCTAAATTGCTCTTGTTTCTGTCTGTCTCTTGTACCTTTAGGGTTACTTGAGTTTGTGAAAGCATCTTCCAAACGTCAGAGGTAAGAAATCCACTTTAACCGTCATGTGACGACAATCAGTTTGCCGCTATTAGCACAGCCATGTTTACCAACAGGGATGCCATTGATCTCATTATGAAGACAAAGGAATCCTATCCCGGTGAGTTCAGCTTCATTCTTCTGCAAATTCTTCAACTGGATTTAGATTTATTACACGAATGCATTCATATAACTACAGTCTATAAGCACCAGCTAGAGACCCTGCTCTTTCAGGCCACGGCTCCTCCTAAGGGACCCCCAGACATCTGCCAGGCCAAATGAGACATCTAATACATCCAGCTATGATCTGGCTCTGACCAAGGGTCCACAGGGAGGCATCTCTCAGGGGTGGCGTGTGCGTGCGTTGCTGTCAAACCTACTTGAGAAGCTGAATGAGCAGCCTGGCGTAGCACTGCATCATGTGCGGCTCCAGGTTGGGCAGCGTGACCAACTCGTACAGGAGCTTGATGAAGAGAATGTGGTCCTCTTTGCTGAACCTCCGGCCATACAGCTTCAGAAATCTGAGGGCGAGAGGGCAATTAGTGGGAAGCTGATCACTTCCTCTGACCCATATTCCAACCACACAGCATCTGGGACACGCTGTCTGAGCAATGACAGCTTGACTGTTTTCACTGAAAATGACTTGATGCCAGAGGAGGAAATATCTTTGTTTTTTCCTAAGACACACAGGACCATGTCACCCGGTTATTCTGATTCAATTGTGCTCCTATTTGCTAATACTTTCGGTGTTTATGCAGGTCTAGTAGAAACTTTCCTATTTAAAAACTGAACATTTGTACTGTAGGATTTAATTAGTTCAGATTGTTTACACCTGCAGCTGTAGATAACTGTATCAAGATATGATGGGGCTTAAAATCCATCTATGAGCCATTAATTTAACTCCAAGAATACAATTTACTCCTAACGTTGCAGAGAATCGTCAGTGACTGACTGTGAGTTCTAAGTTTCCCACATTCAACCTTACATAAACACTTACGAGAAGAGTTTCCTGGACCAGAAAGCCACCCCAGGCCACAGCTCCCTGAGGAGAACAGCTCTACACAGATTTGCCTTGATCTCCGCCAGCAGTTCCGTGGCCTCCCGGTCCAACCGCTCAAAGTAAGGCAGCAGGCCGTTGTACACTATCTCCTTCTGGGGGGCGAACCCCGTGATGACCCCATCGACCGTCATATCCCCCCTTTTTCCTCAGGTTACTCCTCTGCCGTATGTCAAACCTGCGCGCAAATTAAAAAAAAAAAAGAAAGCTTGAGGGGAAAGCCGGGGATCTACGGAACGCTGCACCTTCTGGAGAGTGCGCCGCGCAAGTTAAAGGGCGTAATCCGCTGTGTCCAGGAACCGGCCGGAAAGTATGTCACGCTAATTGAGCTGGCCAAAGCCCCGAGCGCAGGCGACGGGCTCCGTTCCGCTCTTGTCTGCAATGTCAGACGCTGTGTCAACGTCTCACCCCACTCCACGCACACGGCCCCACATCACAGGGAGGTCGCAGGGTTGAGCCCTGGTGAACTGCAGCGGTTCGTTTGGCATGCACGATGCACGATGCACAATGCAGGGGTTCTGGGTCCTTTTTCCCCCCCTTTGCTTCTGGGAAGAATTAATAAAACACGTACTAAAACACAACAAGAAAGAATACTGCGCAGCGAGTATTCTATCACGGGGGTTGGGGTTGATCACCTGGTGTCACTTATTGTTTAAGGAATTGCTCACTGTGAAACTAGAATGTAAGCAGTTTTGCCCTAACAACTTTCTATTCAGTACACAGACAGATCGTCATTTGAAGAAAAAAAATCTCATGATTTATCATAAAAAAGTTTACGTGTATGGATACTCTTGTGAATCAGAAGAATCCCAGAATGCAACATTCTGGACTACAAATCCCAGCAGTGTTATCTTTGTTCATGCTGGAAGCTAATCTGAAGAACATTAGGATGATCTGATAAAAGGATTAAGGCTACTCTCCTGCTCTACTGACCCAGTAACCCACTGTTATTGAAACTCAAGTCTATCTATCTATCTATCTATCTATCTATCTATCTATCTATCTATCTATCTATCTATCTATCTATCTATCTATCTATCTATCTATCTATCTATCATTCCGGGTTTCAGCTGCTTCATTCCTAACTCTCCCTTGCTTGTTTTCTTGTGCACCCTTCCCTCTGAATCCTTTACCTTTAAGCCTGTGTAATTCTCTGGCCACAACGCTCAGAGCGCTGCAGGAACTGCTGGGTAAAGGTTGCTGCTCACAGAGAGGGATCGGAATACAATGGAAAACTCCTTCCAGTTCTCCAGTTATTTTTAGACAAATTAGGCAATTGCTGCAATTTGACTTTTCTTAAGCTGCTGATTGCATGGAGTGCCTGGTTTCTCCGTGCTCTCTCAGGCTCCAGAGAGGCATTCTTATTACTTTTACAATCATTCAGAGAATGCAGAAAAAGAAAAAAAATTGTGTGAAAGTGAAATTTGAAAGGCCTAAAATAAAAAGTAACTGGTCAGTTTAAACTATTTAACACAAAATGGAGTTGTTGTTTTTTTAGAAAAGTGAGAAAAGGTTCCTTATGAGGATTTGATCATTATTGTTAACAGTGGCCCCAGAGTTAGATTGTAAGAAAGCTGATGTAATCAAACCATTGTTTGAAAAGCCCAGGTAATACAATTCCTTCACCTTTATGAAAGTTTCAGCTTCACTTTACTCAGTGAGTTGCTTTGCTCATTTCAGGACTTCCGTAGAAAAAATAAAGCCTACAGGGCAGAAGATAGGTACAAATAGATATTTCAGGCAGCTGTTTCCATGGTTCATAATGCAATTAGGATCGCTATGAATGCAAACCAGGAGCTTGCCGGAAAACCTGTGGGAAGTTTTAACAGACCAGGAATTTGCTGTGAGCAGCTTCACTTTCTCACACAACTCATGCAAACAAAAAACATTTCTTCCAATGCCCCAAGGAATCTGCAAATGACCATCCAGGCAAGCTTAATGTATTTTGAAAAGAAGCCATGCTGTGTGATCATAATAGAATAGGTGCCTTTGCTTACAGTGAAAAAAAAGAAAGATATCAATCTGGGGATTTGTTTCAAAATGCTGCTTATAGTCATGAAAGCCAGAATCAGGTAGCAACTTTGCTTTGTTCCTGTTGTGCAGGGAGACAGGGAACCTTTCACTGATGGAGGAAATATCAGAGAAATGAAGCAGATGAAAGCATGACCTTAAAAATCTACAAAAGACTACCTCATCAAGTGTAAGAAGTTGGGGATTTTCCATTGCCCCCTAACATACTCGACCTAGAAATCAATAAAAGTCTGCCAAACTGGCTCTAGGCTGGACAAAAAAGTCTCCGGATGATGTGCTTGCCAAATGGGCAGTGTTTCTAAGTATTGGCCACTCAAACTGTGTTTTTTTTACTTACTTAATATTAAATTCATTTTTCACTATGAGAGCTCAAACTTCTGTATCCTGCATAGCCCTGCATTATTCAGTCACTTTCATCTTCTCCGACAGCTAACGGTGGGCATTTGAAAGTATTTAGTCTCTATAAACTGCACCTTAAACAAAACCACAGTCATAGACAGAACCCTGAATTGACTGTGGTGTCCATGCAGCAGATTAATCCAGGAGAGTCATGTTAGACATGGCCAATTAATCTTGCCCAGGTCTTTAACTTTTTATCCCCCCGGATCATATTTCTTCTGGGCTTTTTCTGCCTTAGAGCAGAGACAGCACCTGTTTTCAAAATCTCTGTTGAACCACCTCCAGGAAGAAACATGTTGATTGTTCCTTTCTGTTCTTTGTTGCAATGTTTCTAAGTATCTGGAAGACGAGAATTTGGGAGAAATCTTCGTACGAGTGTGTTCGTATGGGCATGTGTGTGCGTGCGTGTGAGCACACATCTGTGGGATTCATTATTCCACAAGTGGAGTCTACAGATGGAAAATATGATTCAGGATGATGATGCCTTTTTGACTCAGCAGGGACAAGACCAAACAGACAGAGTGAGCGAGATCCCAGTGTTTTTGAATTCCATCAGTTTGCTCATTTGTAGCGAACACAGACTTAGGAAATACACAGATGTACCTACAACCCCCCCCCCCCCCAAAAAAAAAACAGATAAAAATAATTAAATTAAAAAACCAGCAGCTCACCATGTATTTTACAACATATTCATGGCGACGCCAATTTTCTTGCTACCAAAATATTGGAAAACTTGTGCAGCCAATAAGAGTGAGTGTGTGTGAGTGTGCGTTTGAGAGCATACTTGACTTTTTGTGTGTTTATCCCAGTTTGGGGAGAGAGGAGTGTAAATGATGTGTCTGGGAAACCTGCATCGAGACATCAACACGCACACACGGACAGAGCTCCATCCATCCAGCTGGGTTTCTCTGAGATTTCTGGGAGATATGCAGTCCGGTTCATTGCCAGACAGACCGGTAATATATAGCCCATTCTCCCACCACACACACACACACACACACACACGCGCGCACACAGTAACAAATACATAACCACAGAACTTTCTAAAGAACTAACAGAGCTGTCTTCATGTTCTCCACTTAGGTTTCAGTTGCACTTTGCTAATTTATTTTGGAGGCTTCAACGACAAATTACAGAGGAAGCTGTGCTGGTGATTTTTGGTCTGGATGCCAAGGTGAGAAGGAACTAAGGAGACAAGGATATAAGGACGAGAAAAAGGAGACATTCCACCACGGCCCCTGTGGAGCTGCAGCAGGGGCGAGCACACCAGCTGTGATTTCTAATCGGGAAGAAAGGCAGAGTAGAGAGAAGTAAGTAGGTATGCAAAGTTTATTTATCCTCTTTATCCTCAGGTTTTTGTTTTGTCTGCTGAGCAGCAGACGTGGTTGTTGACTGCGGTGATGTACACTCGCAATATTTCACGGCGGCTGCATATGTGATTTGTGTGTAAACAGGGATGGGGCCTCCGAGAGATTTGCCCTGGCTTTTGATTTCCCTTTGTGCAGCAGCTGTGTATGCAGGTACCCCACATGTGTATTTGCTCATGTGCATAAATGCTCATGGCTGCATTCAAATTCATGAACGTCTCAAGCTGCTTATCTCGTTATAGAGACTTAAATATCAAATATATGCAGCGCAAACAAACTTGTCACTTTTCTGCAGGTGTGACAGGTGCAAAGGTCGACAATGTGACGTCAGAAATGTGCCGCCATCCATGCGAGGAGCTAGTGGGTTTGATAACTGAGATCCACGGTCTGCGTATTGTGACTAGCAACCTGCTTGAAGATCTGGATAGAGTAGTAAGATCCCCAAACACATGCACACAGCAGTAAAAAAAAACTACCAACATTCCTTTACTGAGTGAAAACACTCTTGTCATTTTTCATTTAATTTAATTTGTGTAGTGGGTCTTTCCCCTTTCATTTGACACCATTCAGCCAGAAGACACTGATGTTTTTGTAATTAACAGCCAGCGTCAGGAAAAATAAGAATGAGTGAAAGTAAAGAGAGATTTAATTTAAAATGCATTTTCAAGTGTTTTTTTTATTAATACATTTTAACATTGCCAAGGTTCTGATACATAAACTAGACTTTTAATGGCAAACACAAACTTTTTAGAGAACAGTTTCCAAACCTGTTTAGAACTACATCAAGAATCCAAAATGAGAAGCTATAGGAGAAATATAATAAATCTATTATTAAAATGAATTAAAAAGGCTAAAGAGCAATATAGGGGGATACTTAGTTTGGGCAAAGATAAACATATTCACAATGTACAATTCAATTACTTTTTTATTGGAAACTTGTATCTACTTATCCAGCTCGTTCACTCTCAACAGATATGTTTGTGTTTAAACAAACATGGACCTCCATGAAGTCTATAAAACTAAATACTTGATTAGATTGTAAAACAGGGGCTATAAAACTTCACAAGTTAAAACAAGAGAAACACATTATTCAAAATCGGATAAACCTGCTATGGATGTGTTTTGAATTTTATATGAATTTTGTTTGGAAAGCAACAAACATAAATGTTGGGACATAGCAGATTTATTTCCTCAGAACAAAGAATGTGAGTTACAGTCATTAAAAAAACAGTTATTTGTACATAAATTGGAAACAGAATAGTCTTGCGAATAAAACTATGCCAAGATTGCAAAGCAAAAAGAAACCCAAAATGCCAAATTTTATTTCCCACATATTCAGAAATGACATGTTTTGTAGTCAAAACAGTTCAGCTAGTTTTGTACCTAAAAGCTCTTATCGGAATAATGATCTTGAAGCCTTGAAAAATAGAAATTAATTAAATAGAAAACAGTGCTCTTGGAGATTTAATCCTGTAATGAATAATTCAATTCTTAAATCATTTAAACTTATGTCAAAGTGATATTTTAAAGTTTGAGTTGAGGCATAGCTCTGCTTCCAACTATTTTGCATCAAGTGCAGAACATTTTAATTGTGATTTAATCCACTCATTATTTTCTCCACTGCTCAATTGACTGTGAGAAAATAGAGGGAAATGCCATCACAAAATGATGATCAAACCAAACATTAATCCTCTGTGTGTGGACTTGTGTATGAATATACTTAATTGGCAACAACCATTGTGTACGTTGCTGTGTGTTTAAATGCATAATTAAATCCTGTTTAGTAAGATTCATTGTGATTCTTGCACAGCTATTCTTTAGATAATTAGAAATTAAACTAGTTAAGTACAGTCAAGTAAGAAAATAACCAAATAAAAAATCTTAGTTACTTCTTGAGTTAACAAATTCATCTTGGGTAAACAAATTAATCAGCTGTGTGCGCTGCTATCTAATTTAAATAAAAGCAACTAACCACAAGTTTTTAGGAAAATTGGTAAACTTGTGTCTTTAGAAGAAATCATTTTACCTTTTAATGTGAAATAATAATTTAACAATAATAATAATTGTAAATAATAATAGTCACAAAATAGTCACTGAATATCGCTTTGAATATGACCGTGATTAATTCGGGGAGAATTTTATATGACAAACAACCATGGGCAGCTCTTCACAAAAGGAAACGTTGCGGTTTTGTGGTGAAAAAATAAGCCCCGGGAATACCACCAACGTTAAAGTGCTGGCAACTTAACATTGTACCATGATCTGGCCTACAGAGGTTCAATAGGGCATACGTGATGTATTAAATATTTACGTATTTGAAAAGATTTACTGCTTGTGTGTATGTGTCAGTCAAAGGAAAATGAGGAAATGAGGATATCTCTGGCCGAACTGAGCAACAGCAGCAGCAGAGGGAGTTCGGACGGCAGCGAAAACGATCTTGACAGAGACAGAGACGGGGAAGTGTGGTGTGTGCAAGATGGACGAGTGTACGAGCAGGGGGAGGACTGGGAGGTTGACAGCTGCACCACGTGTGCTTGCCAGGTCAGTGATGAACAAAGCTCATGTCACAGCGGTAAGATATTAAGGTGTCATTAAAGCCTCTGATTGAATAGAAAATCTGTCCCAAACACTGTGGACTTTTTTTTATTTTTACCATCACCTTCATCATTTTGAGTAAAGATTACATCTTCTACACATAGGGCAAAAAAATTGTACTCTATGAGCATGCTGTTTGATTGTACATCTCCAGTCCAGTTTGAACCCTGTTGAATTTAACATAATTTCAGGTGCTATAACAAAAACAAAAGCAAAAGTTCCTCATTTTACCCAATAAAAGTTTATGAAGCACACCTTACTAGCTACTAGTTAAACTGAATCTAAAAAATAAGGCTATAGTAACCAGCAGATTTTCTATCAGGGTCACGTTTCACATCCACACAATATTATTTCATTTGTTTTTGGAGCCTCTATCTATATTTTACTCCTGCTTGATCTTCCTTCCTGAGTCTGTTTTTCTTTATAAAACATCATTAGTTTTGTCAAGAATGCGTTAAGGGAGTAGCCAGACTTATTCCTGACGGCATTTCATCCCTTTGGCATCAAACAACACATCTGGATGGAATAACATGACATTTTCACAATATCTAAATTTATCAACTGGCTTGTCTCATCCAGGATGGAAAGGTTGTGTGTCAGCAGGCGTCATGTCCCCCGGTGTCCTGCATCAATCCGTCCTTTATCGATGGAAAATGCTGTCCCGTTTGCCTCAGTGAGCATGATTTACAGTCAAAAATGCGCACCGAGATCTGTTTGGTTCCGAAATGCATCACAACAGCTACATCTTTTTGTGTCTGTATACAAAGACAACAAAGATGGCTGGTCCCCATGGTCTGAGTGGACACACTGCTCGGTCACCTGCGGGCGTGGAGGGCAACAGCGGGGTAGATCCTGCAATGGCATCATGCCCGGCTGCACCGGGCCCTCACTCCAAACCCGCAGCTGCTCCATGATGAAGTGTGACCGCAAGGGTAGGACATCACTCTGCACATCTGCTCTCAAATGTTTTGATTTAAGATACTTTTAAGGACAGACATGTCCAAGTCCATCCAAGGAACCAAAGTGAATTGTTCTCAAAGCCTTTTGGATATCGCAGTCATAACTGGAAACAGATTGTTTTGCTCGCTTAATGTACACACAAGTGCGGCGCCATGGCAATCGTCTGTGAAAAGAATGTTCTGCCATTTTCATGTGCATCACTCCTGTCCAGCGCGTGCTGACGGGAACTGGGGGCTTTGGTCTCCTTGGTCCGCGTGTACAACTACTTGTGGAGCAGGCAACATCACACGGGTACGACTGTGCAACAACCCCCCACCCCAGAAGGGGGGCAAGGGGTGCACAGGAAGCGGCAGAGAGACACAGGATTGCAACAATACGCTCTGTCCCAGTGCGTAAAAATGCACATTCTAAATGTTATATGTGATATTTTTCTGACTTATCTGTTAATAACTGATGTGTACGTGCAGTCGCAGGTGGTTGGACATCCTGGAGTGAATGGTCACAATGCTCTGCGTCGTGTGGCGGAGGCCTTATAAGTCGTGAGCGAGAATGTGTGAACCCCGCCCCTCAGAACGGAGGGAAGCCTTGTGCTGGGGATGCTATGGACTATGAATCATGTAACAAACAGGAGTGTCCTTTAGGTAACGTTATTATGTGGCTGTATGTTAACATCTTTACTGAGCTGCCAAAGACTAAACCTCTAATCCAAGGATAAACTTTTATCCTTTTTTGTGGTAGAGAATATCCTCTTAACAAATATTTCTGCTTTATTAAAATATCAATGAGGATTATCATAGGAACATTATTTTAACACAAGAACACTTTTGGTTTCAGTTATCTTATATTTGATATTTCTATTGTGCTCAGCTGTAACAGACTTTACATGCATATTTGTATGTGTTTCAGATATGTGTGTGATTTCAAATCCATGTTTTCCTGGAGTGGAATGCACGTCATACAGCGATGGGTCATGGGAATGCGGAAATTGTCCAGTGGGCTTAAATGGGAATGGCACTCATTGTGAAGATGAGAATGAGGTAATCAGCTAAAAGATCAGAACACAAAGAATTACTAATTATCTATGTCCCATTTACCTTGTGTGACTGACTTTACCAAACAACAAATAATCAAAGATGTAAGCTAAATTAGCAAATTTACATTATGTTGCTTTAAATTGAGTTATAAAGGATTATCATAGAAAAAACACAAACAAACAAACCAAATGTGGCATATTCTTGGGCACTTTACATAGATTTCTGATATTCAGTTTCTCGGTGGACCAGACTGCTTAATCCCCTTAAAGATAGTTTAAAAGCTATGATTTGGTAAATTTCACGTTTAATTGCAACCGAAGGCACCACGCTCCCATACATCACAAATCCAATCCATACAAGGAGCAAATTCTGTACACAACACATGTTATGCTTTTAATCAAACTTTTAATCAAACAGTTAATTTTTTATATGCTGAGCATGAACAACATCTTGAACCTCCATCTTCAGTGTGAAGTGGAGGATGTTTGCGTTTCGAAATGCATAAACACAGACCCCGGATTCTACTGTCTGCCTTGCCCTCCCCGCTACAAAGGCAACCAGCCATATGGCCTGGGCCTGCAGCAAGCCCTGCAAACCAGGCAGGTAGGTGTTTTCAGAGTGAATCAGCCAACTTTCTTTGCTGTAAACAATCATTTGGATCCACAAAGTTATTTTTCTGATTGTAGGTGTGCGCCCCATACAATCCTTGCAAAGACAATAGCCACACCTGCCACAGGTATGCTGAGTGTGTGTACCTCGGTCTGGCGTCTGAGGTCTTGTACAAGTGTGTTTGTATTGTTGGGTTCGCTGGCGATGGTTTCCTGTGTGGTGAAGACCCTGATCTGGATGGATGGCCCAATGAAGAATTACCCTGCAAGCAGAATGCCACCTATAACTGCCAAAAGGTAAAAAAAAAACACTTACAAACAAGGTACAAAAAGAAAGGAAAATAGTTTCCTGATCTTAGATCTGAGTGGATGTGACTCAATTAAGCCGAGTTGTGTTTCGCTGCAGGACAACTGCCCTTTGATGCCAAACTCTGGACAGGAAGACACAGATAAAGATGGGCAGGGAGATGCCTGTGATCCTGACGATGACAATGACGACATCATAGATGACAGGGTGAGACCATGTAACCGAGGCTATACTTTTTGGGACGGCATGCATCTGATTAGCTATGTGTGTGTGTGTGAGTACATCTCAATGCTTCTCTTTCTTGCCCAGGACAACTGTCCGATAGTATACAACCCTCGGCAGTTTGACTCTGATGGGGACGGGGTCGGGGACCGCTGTGACAACTGTCCATTTGAAAGCAACATGCTGCAGACAGACACTGATGGCAATGGAGAGGGTGACGCCTGCAGCATCGACATGGATGGAGATGGTAGGAGTCTCTGCTTTCTAATGTGGCTTGAGATTACCTCGTATTTTCACAGGATGAAATTTAAAAATCAGCCAACTGATGGCGAGTGAAATGGTTTCATTGTTTTGATGGGGGCATGGAAAAGATTGGTCGTTCTGTTAAGATTCTTTGTCCAAATAGTTAACTGATGACACAATATTTTTAGTGTCAAACAATGAAAAATTTGAAATTCCCTATCATTGAAAGATTTGGAGAATCTTGAGACCTCTTTTGGCTAGATGTAATTCAAGATAGAGTGAAGTTTGGAGGATATCTTGTGGTCATTTAGTGTGTTTGACATATCAATGAAGTCCTTTCCTTTCAGAGGAACTGAATGAACGAGACAACTGCCCTTTGGTGTACAACACTGACCAGAGGGACACGGACCTGGACGGTGTTGGAGACCAGTGTGACAATTGTCCGCTTCTTCACAACCCAATGCAGGTTCCTTAAAGAAAATACATAAAACACACAAACAAAACCAGTCACAGTAATCTAAACCGTGAAGAAACACAAAAAACAATGTACAAATATAGAGTGGATTGCATGTGTGGATGTCTTTGTGTGCTTGGTAGCTCGACGCTGACAGTGACCTGGTGGGGGACATGTGCGACAGCAACGAGGACATAGATGAAGACGGCCACCAGAACTCCCTAGACAACTGCCCCTACATTGCCAATAGCAATCAGGCTGATCATGACAAGGATGGAAAGGGAGATGCTTGTGACCACGACGATGATAATGACGGTATCCCGGATGACCGGGACAATTGCAGACTGGTGCCCAACAGGGACCAGCTGGACTCGGATGGTCAGTGTTGTTTTTGTTTCAAGAGACAAGCACTCTGAAGAGTGTTATGCTAAGACTAATAATGTCCATTTTAAATTAAATGTGAGGGTATCTGTGACCATATGATACACAAATGAACACAAACCAAAAATGTTTGCTGCCATTATGAATGCCTGTAACGTTCCAGTACTTCAGGTGATATCAGAGCTGCATGTCATTATATATATTCAATGGGTTTCTATCGTGAAAAGGGTACAATAGTCATTCTATTATTCTACCCTCTTTATACCGACCCTCACTAGTGTTCTGTTTCTCAGGGGATGGCAGTGGAGACGCATGCTTTAATGACTTTGACAATGACAGCATTCCAGACGCACTGGATCCTTGTCCAATGAACCAGGATATCGGTGCCACAGACTTCAGGAAGTTTCAGGGGGTTCTGTTGGACCCTAAAGGCACCACGCAATCGGACCCCCTGTGGGTGATCAGGAGTCAGGGGACGGAGCTGCTGCAGAAAGCAAACTCGGACCCCGGAATCGCTTTAGGTGAGAAAAAGTAAGTACAAAGGTTGAGTCTGGATCTGTTTAATTAACTTATATTATTATTTCAACAGGATATGACAAATTCAGCGCTGTTGACTTCAGTGTCACATTTTATGTAAATACCAACCGAGATGATGATTATGCTGGCATCGTGTTCGCCTACCAGTCCAGTCGCCGCTTTTATGTTGTCATGTGGAAACAGGTGAGAGCAGATTTTATCACTAAGAAGCACACACCGTACGTTAACTGCACCTTCAGAATCTGAACGTAAACCACGACAATACTATAAAGCAACATATTGACTATAACCTCATCCTCATGTCTCCTGTCAGTTTTAAATCCCAGCAAAATATAAAAGAACACAGCATAAAAAGACTTGATCTTTCAGGCACTCTGTCTTCAGTAGGATGACAGCTGTCAACCAGCTACTTCTTTTATTCAGTAAGTCCACTTATCATACACTTTCCATTTAATTCTCCTTTACTTCTTATGGCAGGTGTCTCAAGCTTACTGGGAAAAAAGGCCAACCAAAGCCTTTGCCACTGCAGGACTCTCCCTCAAACTGGTTAACTCTAACACAGGCCCAGGGGAGTATCTCCGCAATGCTCTGTGGCACACAGGAAACACCAGACACCAGGTGAGAGGGGAGAAACTGGAAAAATCCTTCTTTAAAATTTTTAGTTTGAAATGTATTATTTGACAACAGACATAGTAGTTGTTAAACTGCTAGAAAAGATTAAGAATGCTTTTGTTTCACAATGTGAGTTTGTGTGTCTTTTTCAGGTCAGAACATTATGGCATGACCCCAATAAAATTGGCTGGAAGGATTTTACCGCCTATCGCATGCACCTCATACATCGACCCAAAACTGGGTTCATCAGGTGCAGTATCTAGTGTTATTATGGATTATTGATTTTTGAATGAAACTGACTCTAGATATCCATGTAATGAAATATATTTTCCTTTTCTTCGGCTGCTTATCCAAAAAACAGTTTATGTAAAAGTTGTTTCTAAATGTACAAATAGAATTTGTTAAACCTGTAGATTTATTTGGATAAAGGATCATCATCTGTCCTCAAAAGTTAGTTAATGATATTGGTGTAATTAACCTTATATGTTGAACTTTGTTTTCCTCGACTTGACATGTCTACTTCTGCATAGTTGTTCCTTTCACTAATAGCCTTGAAAACAAAGGTAATCTATAACTTTCCCAGGCAGAGTTCCTCTAATATGTCCAAACAGTGACATCATCCATAGCCATAGTCAGACTTTCACCCTGAAAAATACAGACAAAAAAGCATTTTTTTGCCTTGACCAAATGTTCAAATTTCTTTGAAAATCCAATCAATGACCCTGATGCATTCTGGGTACTCAGTGACTGCATTTTTGAGTGATTGCACAGAGGGTGCACGCTTAGTGGATGTGGCTCCTGCACTTTGATTGTGAAGGATAGAGATTCATTGATATTTTTTCATAGTTGGTTCAGTTTTCTCTTTAAGCACATACTTGCCATTTAATTCTTATCAGTCAGGAATAAATGGTAAAAATGATGTTCTTTACTCTCATAAGCAGGGGACGAATCACTGAATTCAGATTTTGTCATAGAAATGTGACAACAATATGTGAATGGTGTCTTTTTTCAATGAAATTTCAGTCCATTGTTAAGTGCTGTTTACTGCAGCTCCCATTTCACTGGATCAGTTTTAAAGCTGTAAGAAATGTCTCAATAAATCACTGTGTCTAGTTCTTGTTTTCCTGGCAGTACATATAAAGGAATGAGGGGTGGCTTAGACTTGTGTACTGTAAAGTAGGAAACTGTTCCTCTAGGACACCTTGTACTTTCCACAACTGATTTCGTCATGAAAAATAGCATGAATGGAGTCTGATGTGCATTTATGACTGAACGCAGTGTGAGTTACTTCCCTCCCATAGCATCTGTATTGTGTTCCCATGGCAGGGTGGTGGTGTATGAAGGTAGGGAGATTCTGTCTGATTCGGGAGCAGTGTATGATCACACTCTGGCTGGAGGAAGACTTGGGTTATTTGTGTTCTCTCAGGAACATGTTCTCTTCTCGGACGTCAGACATGAGTGCAGAGGTAAGAGGACCCATAAAACATTGCTTCTGCTGCTCATGAGTCATAGAAAATGTTCTTACAAGCAACAAACTGATTGTTGTGAGTGCTTAACATTTTTAGATAGTTGGAGTTTCAAGTATGTCTTAGACTGGCTAATTTGGAGTCATGTCACACATTTAAAAAGTCTTGTTACTACCTACATATCATATGTGTATACTTTGATGTATATTTAGTATTCATGTGGTGGAATAAAAAATAAAAGTCTTACATACTTCTCTGTGACAGGGAGTGTAAACATTAAATATTAAGTCAAAGGAAAACTACTGTATCGGAACTAAATATTCTGAGAAATGTGTTCATGATAAACTAAAAGGCTGATCTTTTTTCTGTTTTATTGTCAGATAACTGAATAATTCCCTTGGGATGTTCAGGATGCTCCACAAAACGCCATGGGAGTTCTAGATAAAATACAAATATATGTAATGCAATTCAGAGAGACGGAAAACAGAGAAGCTGCATCAAACATGGGCCTTCATCTTTCCATGACTATAATTAGTGACCATCATCTATCTATCTGTCAGCTTTTTACACAGCGGTATTGATTCCAGGCTGTCTCATTCGCTGTATATTACCCGATTGGCACCACGTCTAATGATCCTTTTTTATGCTTTTTATTTGCGCCTTCCTAATGGATGTAAATAATTATTTATTGTGAGATGCCAGATATGTCAGAGAGAGAGAGAGAAAGGGAGGGATGAAAATAATGATGGAGTGAGTTGAGCAGATGTCTGGTGGTAACTTATCAATAAAAAGCGTTTTATTACCAACTGCTTCTTTTTTTCTTTGCCTAATGATGCTAGACACAGTGAAAACAGCAGAAGGCAGACAATCATCTTCCTTCTTTTCCTTTCTTCTTACTCCGGAGGGGATGGGTGGTAGTCGGTTAGCAGGCCCACAAATGTGTTGGTGCACAGTGGAGGTTTTTGAGCCTGAGGGCAGGTGCTTTGGAGTGGACCCCACAGGCTTGCCTGGTGAGCATCTTCAGTGAAAATCAATATGGGCGCCCAGCTGTTCTGATGCCACTGATCCAGTTTTCTGACTTTCATACTTCATTGCTGATATATGCATCTAAGAATTTGCCTTCATCTCCAAAGGTCTGTAAATCAGCTGCAGCAAAATCAGAGTAACACTGATGTTTTCTATCCAACTACCGACCCAAATCAGGTCAATTTATCATATGTTCACTGACAAAGGAGGATCAGTACCAAAAAAGGGCGATCCATTTATTTTCAGTGCACATTTCATGCGTAAATGGTTGCCTTGTTGTTGCAGAGCTGCCTGCAGTGACAGAGCAGCAGCTCCCTCTGCAGTTTCAACGGAGAACTAGTGCAGCTTTTAAAAGCCAGAGCTCCGTTCATGTGCCGGTCTGACTGGCTTCCTAAATCAGAGATAGGGTCTGTTGCGGGTTATATGGCTGTAAACCTCTGGGTGATATATCAGTGGCTCTTTTTACGGCGAGTTGCCAGACGTCAGATACCAAGCGAAAACGAGTGAGGCAGGTTTTACCTGCTGAGCGCGCTCCCGCGGCCGTGCCACAACACCTGAACACGAGTGGACGTGATCTGCACCGCCACATGCTGGTGGACTCAATAAATGCACAATGCAAGACCCTAAAGTTGGTACTAAAAGTATTTCAGACCCGTAAACGAAGTAGCGAGTGGTGTCATGCTATTTAGACAATTTAGAATATTTAGATTAATGGATTTCTATCAATTTGATGGGAAATTTTCGACATTATGTTTTTCAGATCATTTAAGTTAAAAGAAGAAAATAGGAGATCGTTAAAGTTAACCCACGTCATGCAAAACTCCACAGAAATAAAATTAAAAAGGCACTTTAAGGCACTAGTTATTTGTGTTTATTATGATTGTTTACATATTCTATAAATCTTCCTCTGCAAAGAAAAGTGAGCAGGGCAAATAGATACTTCCCAGTCCAAACGGAAAACCAGTCGGGCCGGTTAGGGAGGAGAATATGAGCACAGCCCATGCAGGTACGCACTTTCTAACCAGGTGAGGTTGCCGAGTGACGTCATCGGCACCGGTTTCCAATGAGAGGTGAAGAATGAGGAAGGCGAGCTAACCCTCCGGGTTGGAGAGGACAGGAGGTTAAATGCATCGTTAAATGCAACCGATCGGGTACATTATCTAGAGGAATCCGAGTTTTGGGGGATGGTGCACGGCAGCCCGGGAGCGCGCTGCGCTCGCTTTATGGAGCGACACCGGTCCGCGGTGAGTTTTGCCGTTCTGATCGTCGCCTACATCCTCTACCTCATAATCGGCGCCGGGATCTTCTCGGCCATCGAGTTGCCCTACGAAGAAGAGTTTCGACGGGAGCTGAGAGCGGCCCGTCGAGACTTCCTGAACAACAACACTTGCGTGTCCGACGAGCGCCTGGAGGAGCTTCTGGCCCGCGCGCTGCAGGCCAGCAACTATGGGGTGTCCGTCCTTGAAAATGACACCGGCCCAAACTGGGACTTTGTGTCTTCCCTGTTCTTCACCAGTACCGTACTGACCACAACAGGTGAGCCATTTCCACCTTCAAAAGGTGTTTTTCTAAAGAATCTTCTTCCTTGGTGTTGCTTCTTCCTTCCCATAATTACGATGAGCTTTTTTAAAGTGATTGTAATGACTAAGAAATATGATCTAGTGGTTAGGTCACCTTTCCTGTCCTTCACTTGTTACATTTTCAAATGTTTGGTTTAAGTTTTAAATCAAGGTATACACCCTAATTTAAAACTAAAAGCATCAGTTGTAACAGTGACTCCTGAAATGGAGTCTCCAAAATAGCTCAACAAACATTTCAGGTGGTGTCTCATATGGGTTATTATCACTAGATCACAATGGACATTTAGAGTTGTGAATGGTGAAAGGGGATGCACTACTTTCTGAGTTTCCCTTTTTGAAAAAAGAGTTTCTCTGTTACATTCAGCTGATCTGTAAAATGAGCCAGTGTAGTTGACCATCACATCTCTTTTACTATTTGATGTGCCAAGTAAATATCAGTACAGAACTAAAGTCCGAACACTCCTTTGTGAATTTAAAGTAACACTGGGACTAGGAATTGCACAGTATGCATGAATTTGATGTACATCGGAGGGGAAAGTGTTTGTGTATCCAAATCTGACCAAAAAATACGTTGATATTCTTCCTCATCCCACCCCGGTGTTGTGGCATCATGTGGAAGTAAAAGAAGGTTCATGTTTAGGGACTTGAAAATCTTGTTAGTTTGATTTAAATGAGCCTCCACAGAGGGTTAATAAAAGTGCTAACTCAGCCTGTCATTCTCTCATTACCTGGGAGCTTCATCCCAGCCTTTTATTTAATTCCTCTGTACTGATATAGTGTTGCATGTTGTGCTTTGTTTTCAGGTTATGGTCACACTGTTCCTCTCTCTGATGAAGGCAAGGCGTTCTGTATTTTCTACTCCCTCTTTGGCATCCCCGTTACCCTGTTCTTCCTCTCCACTGTTGTGGAAAGACTCGTGGTCCTGATGAGTCGACGCCCGGTCTCCTACTTCCACAGACGATGGGCCATGTCCAGGTCGAACCTGGCCGTCCTTCACGCCACTTCTCTAGCCGTCATCATGGTCATAATCTTCCTCCTCATCCCTGCATGGATCTTTGTGACGCTGGAAAAAGATTGGAACTTTCTAGAGTCTCTGTATTTCTGCTTCATCTCTCTGACAACCATTGGCCTCGGAGATTATGTTCCTGGAGAAACCCACAGTAAGGAGGCCAACCCACACCCACAGCTGTACAGGCTGGCCATAACAGGTGAGTGTGCCTCAGAACATAGTGCTGTTTAAGAAAAAAAAATGCAGTCATTTGCAGGGAATTTAAAATTTCCACTCGGTCAATAAGAAGACAACACATTAATGTCCAGTAAATGCATCATAAGTATATATTATATAAAGATGAGGTACCACTTAAGATACAGCTGTTCCCCTCATAGGCGTGAGAAAGATCCATATTAGTGTAGGGAAAGTCATTGTTTTGTATATATATATATATAAAGGCTACATTCACAGTGGAAATCTTACCGATAAAGCTAGTCAGCAACATTTAAGATTTCCTCTTACCTTTTTGAGTTAAACATAGGTTTTCAACAAAAAAAGCTAACAAGAAATCTACTATGCCTTTTTTTTTTTACATTTCTCTTTATAGTCATCTCTTTTTCTCAGTGGGATTATATAAACATATCAAGACTGTAAAGACAGCCATTAGTTTCTTTTTTCAAAAACTTTTGTATAGCTTTCAAATCGGTCATCTTAAAAAAAGGAATCCTCCGCTTTTCATTGAACACTGATACCCTTTATTTGTCCCTCTGCATTATTTCCCATGTGCTTGTTCTCACAGTCTACCTGCTGCTGGGCTTGGTGTGCGTCCTGGTGGTGATGGAGACGTTTTGCGAGCTTCCCCAAATGCGACGGCTCAGACAGATGTTCTACCAAGAAAGTGTTCGGGAGCTGGACTCTGAGACCGCGAACATTATCGACCGCGACCACATGAGCAGCCAGCTGACCGAACCTGCCGATCAAATATCGTCAGATCAACTACCGGCCATTCCCTCTGTGTCAGCACAAGCTGAGACTCTGCCACGGAGCACCTCATCAGTGCCTTACTTACCAGCTTTATCATCCGATGTTAATGGAAAGCTAAGATAACACTTGTCTGGGACTCCAGGAGTTGTGTCTGAGATATATCATTTTTAAGGAAGTTATTTGGTAACTCTTGTTCAACACATAGCTTCTCAGCTCTATAAAATGTTATTATTTGAGCATACTGGAGTGTCAACGCACAAAAAACTGATAGTTTGATAGTTTAAAAGTGCTTGCCTTTCTGCCAACATAAACGCACATGTGTGGTATTACAGTAGGCACACCCACACATTATCAGTGTGGTGCTGTTTTCCCCTTGTTCTAATTCCCTGTAGATATTTATCTTTGACTAAAAGGAAGGGCAGGGCCCCCCAAAAGGGTTGGAAAAAGAAGTTTTCTCTTCTAAACCGAGCTTTGCAATGCCAATGATGCATAGTTCTCACGAGAGGTTTTCACACTTTGAACCGCCTGTGCTCCATGCTCGTATTTGCATAGGAAATTTGCCTTCTTGGAGACTGTAAGGCAGTACGGCACCAGGATAATCAGGCATACCATCAGTTGGCTGAGTGCACATCGTGTGCAAGTATTGGATGAAGAAGATCAGTTGATGGCAATGAAAAACATTTTTTTTTCTTCCTGGTTTCTTACAGGTTTATTAGGCTTGAGTTCCTGATATTATGCATTTACAGGTCATTGTGGGAACCCGGCTGTAACAAGCATTTTTGCCACCAGGGGGAGGCATTTTCATTAAAGGAAGTTTAGGTGAAGGTCTTGCCAGTACTTTTAATCATGCTGCTTGCTTTTCTTTCAAACAAAATTGAATATACCGGCAGAATACCTCATTGTTACATCTAAAGGTAAGACAGCAGTTGTTTAGAAGTGGTGTGGTTATACACATCCAAGCTGCTTTTACATCTGTATTTGTATTTAAGGTGGGTGTTGTATGTCAGCAAATAAATGTATCTTTTCCTAAGTTTTTAAATTAGCTTCAAAAAGCTTCAAATCACAAAAATGGTATAGCTTCCTTAAATTGTAATTAAAATAATTCTGTCTTAAGGTTGTGGATGAGACACAGATCACAAAACTTCTGAATGAAATGTAAATACATTATACAATTGAACCTTGTTGTGATTAAGTTTCTACAGATGTGCACCTCGAGAAACCACACTGAACATTTTCTATAAACTTAGTCTAATTTATTCAAACAGTTACTGTATATATTCACATCATAATTGTAGACAGACACATGCGGAGTGATGAGGATTCTCGCTGACATTCAGGCATGCATTCAAAATCAAACACGCACACTCAAACACGCTTTCACACACTCATTCATATGCAGAAAACCTCCCTCAACCCGAAATGAAGCTCTCACTCCGGGTTGAGAAGAGAAGGCATTTGTCCTTCTGAGAAGTCCATGAATCTCTACGAGCTGCAGTAATCTGTTTGGAAGTTTCAGCTGACCTTTGACCTACACATAGATTGGTAAAATAGCAGCAGCATACCGACACACACACACACACACACACACACACACACACACACACACACACACA
>JABUIW010000056.1:2166399-2231604 GCA_013363375.1 Menidia beryllina
TTATTTATTTATTTATTTATTTATTTATTTATTTATTTATTTATTTAATCCCATTTCACTGCACCCAAATTACTCAGGAGTGATTTTTATGTCCAGATTTATTTAAGGTTTTATATACCCTGCATGTATTTTTGTCAATTCTTTTAAAGAAAATATTTTATGATGTGAACCTATTTTGGTCATTAGCTGTCAGTTCTTCGACATAAATGTTGAGCCTTGAAGTAATTAGTCTTCTCTTGTAAAGTGTCTTTTTTGTTGTTGTTGTTGTTGCTTATACTTGTTTTTGACTTGTTATCATAAGATACACAGCCAGCCCAATAAAGAAAGTCCCTCACTCCAGTTCTTTTTCAGGCGTAAGTTTTACTTCTTGCTTCAGGAAATATTCCTTTCGAAAATATGATGGTCCCAGGTTTTAACAAGGCTGTTAACTGCATCACTTAGGATTATACTTGTTGCCAAATGGAAGCTCTGAGGTGCTTTTTTTGATTGGAGACTATAAACCTTATGGTTAGTTATTTCCTAGTCTTGACTTTATAACTTTCAGATTTTAAGTTTTTATCTTGAAAAAGAGTGGACAGATGAAATTTGAAGTTTTCAGAAATTCATAAGATATTTAACATCCAAAACCTAAAGGACACATACTTTCTACATACAGTCACACGTATAGCACAGATGGAGCCATGAGTCCGGAGTGTGTCAAACAGGAAAGGGTGGACCTTGATCTACTGACCTTTTTGATGAATTCTATTTTGGAGTAGGTCTCTGAGGTGAAGTTGTATCCTTCGATCAGCAGGGTAAGGATGTATGTGCCGGAGAAGCAGTACTCAGAGAGATATTTCTCTTCTACCTGTGGATGCTGTTTGACTATCTGTTCATGTAGTACAAATGCAGTGATATCAGTAAGGCACACCAAAGACAGAGATAAGACATGGAAAGGAATTAATATTGCTGACCCGCATATGTGTGTGACTATTTTATTAACATTTCCAAACCTTAGTCCAAGGGGTTGCACAGTACTCCATTAGCTTTTCCCTCACAACCTCTATAGAGGTAGATGTATCTGTCAGATTTAGGAATTTCATTACAAAGTAGTAAGCAGAAAAAGCCTATAGTGAAAAAGAAGAAGAGAAAGGTCAAAACAATATGTATTGGTGTCTTTACCAGATGAAGCAATCAATTTATAAATATCAAATTCTCATATCTTAAAGCCCAATGGGGACCTCACTGACCTATAGAGTATTTGGACTGATTTGTTCAATAGTTTCTTTGACATCAGCAATTGCAAATCAATTGCTGAATCAACTGGAACCATGGTGCTTCTTTTTTCTTTTAAGATGAAGCATTCATTAACTGAGTCATTGAGTCCATGCATTTTATAGGGTTCCATATCGTGAAGCAGATCAGGAACATTAGGATCAACATGTAGAATTCCTTCTCAGACCACACCCAACCTGTAAGTACTCAGGGTGTAGTTATTATAAAGGTTTATGGAACTCACAAGCCTGTTTTCAATGCAATAAATGTTTGGCCATACATTCAGAGTGCTTTAGAGTGGTGGAGGGTGCTTTAATAAAACTCAACCGACTATTACTGTCACCTTACCCCAAATGACCCTTGTGGCGTTGGCTGGAAGACTCCATTGAAAGAGCATTGGCTGTAGTTGCAGGAAGTAAAGTCAAAGACACTTTTGATGACTTCATGGCATTTTGTAAAGTTTCCACTCCCTGACAGAGTGAAGCTGAGTGGAGCTTCCTGGGGTTTCCTTTCTGACACGCATGGGCTGTCATAGAGGATTGAGTAGTTCTTTGTCTGAGTGTAGCCTGGGTGGAAACAGGGATCTGTTATTGTTGTTGGACCTGACTGGGAGAGAGGGAGAACAAGGTAAATGGGACAAAGAGAGGAAGCCCTTTAGAGTGACGGCGCTACTGTACAGTACATTTCAGCACATCATGTCTCTGATTAGGAATTAAATAGCCGGAAACGTGAGAGGTTTACCTTGGTCTGACGTGCCAACGCCAGCCCAAGAGCTTGATCTTTCCCGTAACACAGGAAGCTGTGAGTATACACATGGTAGTCATTCCCGTAAAGTCTGAAATTCACAGAGTTTTTGGGTGACTCCAAACCATTGTAACTGTCAGATACGAAACTAATTTGAGTTGAAGCCCCACCAAGGTCTAGAGCGCCTGTGGTTTCTAGACCCTGCAGCAGAAACAAAAAGGCACTGATCAGTGCACAGCACCAGCCCCACAACGGGCACATAAAAGAATTCAAATGAATGAATGAATTCAATCAATACATCTAATGCATGCATGTTGACAAACCTGTTTGAGGCGATCGCTTAAGTAGTTGATAGTGACCCAGCCGAAGGCCCCCTCCTCCTGCCCACTTAGTATTCTCGCTCCCTGAAAGGAAAATGGGAAGCGTTGCAGGGCTTCCTCCACAGCCTGAAATACCTTGTTTGATGCCGAACTGTCCTCCAAACTGCATGCACACGTACAGGAGCACAAATTTATTAGTCAGTCACATCCATAATTCAAGTCTACAGTGGCGAGCAAATAGCAAATGGACTTCATCGTGTAAAATGGATTTGACAGCAACAAATTCATGCCCTGGCAGTAAATTTAATATGGCGGTAGATTAAAAAAATGTATGATCCGGGCTGAAGGCTGGAGATAGTTGTGCTTTGTTCTACCAGGGAAAACGTGACTGTAGAGTTCAGAATTGGAGTGAATGATAAAGATGTTTCCAACAAGAAAAAACACTTTGTGTTGAATCTTTTTGAGTATGTGTGTGCGTTAGGATTCTGGTTATAATTACTCATTAGAGATTTCAATTGAGGTCCCTACAGAAAGACTTCTGTTTTGTTGTTGGTTTTCACACAGAAGGGATCAAATTAATTTCAAAGAGTACCCCCTTTGGGAATTGTTTTTGTATGTCTGTGTCACGCTAGAGAAACTCCTGCTCTTTAACCACCAGATAATGTGTTTCATTGTTATTGGTGAATCCAATTCTTAACAGTTCAATGAAAAAACAAAATTGCAGGGTTTAAGATATTGTTATCCAGTAAAGAAAAAAAAAACAGTGAACAGAACGTGCCAAAATTGGTGCTGCCTCACAAAGAGCCAATCATTCACAGTTGGCTGAAAAGCTTAAATTCTAATCTTCTGTCAGAGCATAAACGTTTTCCCAGGTGTGATCCTGAAGGAAGATTGCCTCCCTTTTAATTTATTATGTACATGAACATGTTTCCACTGTTTCATTATGGAAATATGTGCCCACGTGTAACATACTTGAGCAGTCTCATTCCTGCTGTTGCCCCCAGGTAGAGAGGGGTCTCGCCATGCCTGTTATTTGGAACCTGCTTTTTGGCCTCAAACATACATTCTCTCAGTGATTCTCCTGCCTTCTGTGGTTCATCTGCATAGCTTGAGATACCTTTACCTGGAAAGACCAAGCATATCATAAAAATGGGGAGGCTGATGAGGGAATATTCAACCTTTTGAAAACATAAATATCCCCCCAAAAATATGCTTTTATACCATAACAATGATTACAAAACACAGATTATGCACTGGAAGTGATGAGATTCATAATGCAGAACAATTGATTTCTTCCATACCCCTTGAAATAAGGCAAGGTGTCAGTCGTGTGGGCTGTGTCTCTCCACAAATTTACCTTGGGTAAAATAATTTCTTGTACCAGGAACGTCACCAGCTGCATCCTGCCTTTCATAGTAAGCGAGTAAAGCTTTTTGTTCTCCACGTTCTTGCATTAACGTTGTAACATTTGTAACTATAGATTTTACAGATTGCTGGAAGCTGATCCTAATGGCTGTCATTATCATTTTCAGTTGTTGTTAGCAGAGTTATGGCTTTAATGAGCCATCATATCCGGCTCATAAGTTTGGCACCCCTGCTATAGCGATTTCACTGAGCTTTTGTGGAATTAGTTTTCCGCTTTTCGTACAGATGTTTAGTCACACAAAGATATGGGAATCTTAAAGGAAATTTTCTATAATGGCAGGGTCTTTATTTTTTCTACATTTTTTCTGCATTTATAGATTATAGTTTATTCTAAGGATGTCCAACCATCCACTAGACATTGACGGGCTTTCACCAAACACTAACAGCTTGGTATATTCTACTATTGACATGCAGTTCTAATTTCAAATATTTCAATATAACTTGCAGAATTTGTAGACTTTGTAGAGCCGGCTTTACCTTTTACTTTACAGGAATATTTTTGTTGAACTCTTCCAGTGTTGTTATCCTTCTCTGCTGGCCACTCATAGATATAAACAGCCGTGTGGGAAGAGCCAGCATCCAGCACTATGCCATACTGTGAAGTGGAAAGAAGGAAAAATTCATAATAAGCTACGTGCCATTGACTGTCGATGTCTTCCATCCAGATGTGATCAATTAAACTTTCAGGATAATAGTAATATAACCCATAGATTGTCATAAAATTGATCAGTAATAGATTATACTTTGAACTTGAGGAAGAAACTGTAAAACTGTACTGTGCTTCTATGACACAAATGGTGATTTTTCATGAATTGTTTGCATTCTTTGGTCATATTTGGTGTTTGATCTCTGTAACTATTACCGCTTCACAAGTTGAGGTCATATTGACCTGAGACCAAATATGGCTTGAACATATTAAGACTGAGATTCCAATGTGTTGTATGCACAAAGACTGCGTTTTAATGTTTGCTGCTGCTTTACCATACCTTGTACTTTTGTTGGATAGGCTTGTTCTGCAAAACTGCAACCGTCACCAAGGTAACAATTGCTATGACGCCAATCACAGTGAGGATGATGGTCACAGGCGTGTGCCAGGGGTTCTTCTCTTTCATCTCTGAGAGCGTGGGCGGCAAAAGACAGACAGACGGACAGGAAGTAGAGGCCAGAGGGTTTCCAGGAGGTGGATGGTGGAAGTGGGGACACATTGGAAACAGATAGAGAGGTTGGTTAGCCAGTCCTGTTTCCAGATGTGACAAATATCCCAGCATGTGTAAGTTTGTTTCAGGCCATGTAGCGTTCAGTTGTTTTTGTTTTGTATCCCTGGGTAACGGTTTATTTATGATGTAAGGTGTCTGAACTCATGCCAGGTTATTCATTCATTCTAGTGGGGTTTGTTTTTTCATCCACAAAATATTTGAAAGTACAGGGAATGGAATTAGTTACCTAAAGTTGTAAGATTAACTCAATTTGAACTTTGGAAAATGTTTAAAGGTTTTAGGAAATGTTTATACAAGATGTAAAAGCAATCTAACTTATTTAAAAAAAATACTTGTTTACAATATCCGATTGGAGGTATTTTATAGGTAATTTAAGTGACAATGGTGTTTGCTGTTTTGTTTGAAAACTATTTCTGCCTGATCACTCTTTGAATTTCAACTGTTATTACAGGAGGCTGTAAAACATACGGCTACTATTGTAGATTATATACACTTATTTTTTCAGCTTTTTTAAAGACCTGTATTCATACATTTTTTATAAACAGAAAGCACTGATCTGAAACACTCATTCAAAAGTGCACAAATTGTGTATGACCAGGTTAAATAAGATTCCGGACTTTGTCAGGTTCACATGACAGTGGTTAAAGTACACACACACCTTGTAAAAACTCTCTTAACTGTGCAGTAAATAGTCTATGAGCTGTCTTTCTGCATTAATAGGACCTGGAGGACAGATTGTAACTATGACTTTTGTCCACGGTGGAAAAATAAAGAAATAAAGAAACTTAAAATACGTGAAGCTAGTGGCGAACAGAAAAGACAGCACTTACCTCTGTTGTCTATGTCAGTGAACTTGCCCACTGACAGGAAGAGGTAATGGGGGTGACAGATCAGATTAGAGTGGGAGGAGAGAGCAGAGGAAGGCGAGAGAGAAAGAGACAGATACACAGAGAGAGAGAGTGAGAGAGAGAACGATAAGGACTGGACAGAGGATATTTGCTTAATGATAAAATGAGAAGAGGTTAAGCATTGAAAGTGGACAGAATTTGTGTGTGTGTGAACTTCTGGTGGGGCAGCATTGAAGAAGAGATTTGGTATTTCCTCCCAAAACTTGGGCAGTAATTCCAATCACCATGAGGACACAGTTAATGCATGTTTGTGCACGAGTAACTGTGCCTCGTGTCTAAGTGAGCTCCTTAAAAGGGATCGTCTAAGAAAACTAATAAGAGTTGCTCAAGCCCTTTCTTACTCAGAATATGTCAGAGGAAGTGGGGACTCCCTTGTTTGGCTGTTGCTATTACGGGCCAGCTGTGATGTCTTCTCAGTAATGGGTCTGGATTTCCTGTTTTCTACTCGTACTTGTGTCTATGTATTTGTTAGAATACACGTTTGGAGAGACTTTTGGCGTGTTTATGCCTTTGTTTGCGCAGACTCAAGACGTGTTGACCTAGACGTTTATCTCTTCCTTCCATGCCAAACATTTTTAAATACTCCTCATAATGCCACTTAAATGTTGAAATGGGCACAAAACACTGGTCAGATATGCTGCAATATGAATCAGGACTTGTTATTTTGTTTAGTGAGTTCTTTGTTTGCCCTTTTTTTGATGTAGCTACACTAGACACTGGGCAAGCAGGTGATGGAAAACTATTTTTTACTTTCCCTAGAACTTCTAGTAGATGTGTGATTAATGGAAACATATTAAATGTCAAAGGAATGCCAGAGGCATCAAGTTTCTGGGTTTGCCCCCAATGGATGACCTTAACTGGTCTCTCCACGCAGCAGGTGCGTTCCTAGGAAACTTTTATTGTCTAGTAAACTCGGAAAATTAAATCTTTCCCACAACATCCTTGATTTACAATCGTGTTAGTGGGTGCTGGGCCTTCCAGAGAAAGCTGACAACAGCAGGGCCCTTCCTTGGTAAAACATTTTCCTGCCCTTCTGGACTTCTACTGTGAACAATACATAACAAAAAACAACTAAAATCATAAAAGTCTACAAACGGCCAGCACACACTGCTGCTTCATATGATTAAAAAATGCTGCTTTAATGTTTGTTGTAGTTGAGAATTCCATAACTGCTGATAATTGCTGCTGATAATAATAATTCACCCTCCATCTACTAAGAATATACAGTTGCAATGTACGGCATTTATCTCACTTAATGTACATCCCTCATGACATATATTCACAGTAATAGCTTTTCCCTTGCACTTTGCTGGATGACTCATTTCCACTAGCTTTGCAGGGATTCCTCTGTGTTTTCCTTAAAAAAAGAGGTAAGGTCTCATTACCTCTGACTGCTCACTTGCTGAGCAGCATGCGGTGCTCTGTTTGGCTTACCATCATCGCTGTGGTCTTGCTTTTCTAAGACCACAGCGACGGAGCTGAATTAGTTTAAAAACATTACGTTAAGCCTGCTGGCTGGAGCATTTGGTAACACTTGGTGCATGTCTCAGACGGCAGATGTGTAAAACTGGCAAACACTTGGCGTGTTATGGTTCGTGTTTGAGCCTGTTGTTTACTGTGTGGGTGGGATTCATGACGTTCATCTGATGGATGAATTACTGAAGGTGCTGTGTGGTCCTTGCATTGGTTCCTCAAATTCTTAGCAAATTCTGTCTCATTGCAAAGGGATTAATTAATAAAGAAATTAAACATCCAAAGACATCAAAACTGCTTATTCAGTACAAACCTCAACAGAGATGTATTCAGTGATCCTGACTGCATCACTGTCTCAGCTACAATGTACAAGGCCAGCATCTTGTGTGTTTGTTCAATTACACTTTTCTAATCCCAGAGGAATAATTATGTTGCTGCCGTATAAATAATTACTGAAAATACACTGTGGTAACGGATAAAGAAATTGTATAAAGTAAAGAACAAGGAGCAACTGATTAGAAAGTTGAAGGATAGAAGGGAGAGAGCTTGGGGAAATCCTAAGTGCTCACTATCAGAGGCTGGGGGTTGTTTTTGAGGCTACAGATCAAAGCATTCCTTGGAGGAATGCAGCCGCGGTGAAACGAGAATGAAACCATATGTGTATCACAAATTTGTTGACTTGTTTCCCTATGACCGCATGTCCTAATTAATGTTGTCCTTTTGGTAGGTCCCAGGCTGAGAATGTGTGACATCAAGAATGTTTCTGTTAGTGATGGAAACCCAGCTTTGGCACTAATGACAACTGGCTCCAGTTACAAAAGCCCTAGTTCATTATAGTACGTATCAAAGCCTGTAAAGTGGTTGTCCTAGAGCTGTACATGTGGTGTGGACTGACTAAATGCCCTCCCCTAAAGTTAATGCCATCCCTTGAATTTTCATCTGCAACCTGGCACGTTTTGACTTGAATAAGAAGTATGTTATTAATGTGGTATTAGAGTAAAATGATGAGTTATGTGTCTTATGCACAGTCTACCTCTGATGACAGTGTTTATGGTGGATGACCAAACACACAGTCACTAACACACTGACGCAGATAGAAAGCAGGGCTTACCCAAGCTGCACATTTCATGTATGAGATCATTGAGAGGCTCTCTTGGAACATCAGCCCGCTTTGACGACACACAAGTTTGTATTGCTGTACTCAAGAGGGTCTTTTGACATAATTCTCCCACCAATGATCACAACTACATGCCCAATATGTATATAGTCTAAGCTAATTGCAGACCAGATGTTATCCCCCCAAATACTCCTGTGAGAAAGTGGCCCACAATGAAAATGTTCTGGTTTTTGAAAACTGTAACACATGCTAACAGTGTTTTCCTTTCGAGTCTCTTTGGCCTAAACATGGGCCAAGTCTATGTGTGTTTAAAATTGTGTGTATACATATATATGTATATATATATGTATACATACATGTAAATATGTACACAATATATACACAATTTTGAACAAACCAAATAGGTCCTTGAGCTGGATGAGAGGTTGATGTCAACTAAAGTGAGGATCAAGTATTAACATATTGTCTTTCTCTCTTGCATTAGGAAAGTGTGTTGTGTTGGGTGGTGCTTTCGAGTAATTTATCTAGAGACATTTACCAACAAGTCTGACACGTACACAAATCGTTCTAAGCCTTTATAATGTCCTGAACACACTCAGTGATAAGTGTTGATACCTTTGTTGATCCCTTAATGCTATCATAAGCTTGCAGACCTGATTGTAACTTAAATCTGAGCAAGACACGACAGCAGGCTGAATGATCTCACTGAACAAACGTACAATTAAGACTTGTTTTTGCAAGTTTCATCAGATTTAGGTGTTTTCACAATGATAAGGCTAATGCACACGTGAAAAGACTTATGTTTTTCACAACAATGTTTCCAAAATGCCAGAGATGAGACAAGTAGAAAGGGAGGAAGTGTGACTAGGATATTTTGTGTTTTTTGTTTTGTAAATCTGCTGATAATGAGCAGGTTGTTGTGAGCCAAGGGGTGGCACAGCTGGGGATTGGATGTGTGTGTGTGACAGCAATAATGATGGAAAAGCCAAAACGATTATGTGCCTGTGGGACAAGTTCAGAGTTTGTTTGGGCACTCTGTGGCTTAGGCTGAACAATTCATGAGCCGGACACATGCGCCATTTGTGAACACAAAAGTACATTTACATTTATTCCATGGTCAACATGCCTGACACCACGGTGACATGGGCTTGTTTCTAAGCATGCAACCACAATTTAGCTATTACTCTTCTACGTTCTTGGGAACTGTAGTTATTTTCAAGATGACAATTTCCTCCACTAGTTAATAAAGCAATCTTTGAATCCTCAACCAAAAATGGAAGATTTAAGCAGCTTGTTTGCCTTCTGTAGATGTTGTCAGGATCATAGTTCAGACGCCTGTTCCTGCTCTTTTTATAGACGTCACTGTTAGTCTAGTTCTTGTGTAAGGCTGCCAAAGGCTGAGGATTGAAAACAGAAGTCTATTCCCCGCCTAGACGTTGTTTCAACATCTCTTTAATTACCCTGCAGCATGTTTTAATGGACAACAACGGTTATGGTGCAAATTAAATTGTGTGTATTAACTGGGTGTGATTTGACTTTTAAAAGTTATTCTTCAATACATTTTTTAAATCAGGTTATATTTTTGGAAAGATGATATTTATTTTTGTAAAAAAATATAATGAAATGATAATAAAATGACATGTGTTGCTCAATGTGCTGCAGTTATGACATCACATGCAATAGCACGTCCAAATACGTTGGGTTGCTGTGTGAATGCATCGTAAATCTTGTAAACACCTTTTCACAATTTCCTAAAAACATTTTTGCTTATCTTGAATTGGGGCAGTACGCAACTTTGTAGCATCCCATTTAACGCAACCTGTGAATCTCTCAGAACTGAGGAGACAAACTGTCGGATCTGAATGAGAGCAAAGGAGGAAGAGAAGTCCCTTAATTCATTCGTTTGATTCTGGGCTTTCCTGGGCCACATGTTGAAGAGTTCTCAAATTAATGTCGATGCAATTAACAAAACAGCTCACATCCAAAGCATGAAGATTGTATTCTCCTTCAAAAATATCATGATTGTGCAACAACTTCTCACTTCCTACAGCTGTGCTGCCAGGTGCTAGTACACAGATTCTAAATTTGTGACGTCAATGCTTTCCAATTTCGAAGTGATGGTTTTACTCTTATCAATCTTATTGACCAGGGGCTTGTTTAAAAAGGAGAAGCTCTGTGTCCCCGGTTTGACTGAATCGAGGGTATGAATGACCCCAGGAAGGCACACAATGGTTAAAAATGTGTGCATTGTATTTTTACTGATAGAGAATCAAGTCAAGAATTAATAATGAAAGTTATAAAGTGCGGAGATGCTCATCAGTGTTGCTAATTGCCTTAGTGATCATTATATATTATCCTTTCCTAAGAAATTGATATAACGTCTTAAGTTCAAAATGTAGATAAAAACAAGGTTTTTGTTTTTTATTTGTCCTTTTTTTAAAATAAAAAATGTCGAATTGCCCTTTGAAATGCTTTCACAGAAAACTTTCGGGGAAAAGTGAGAAAAGTTGCACATCTGTACAAGACAGTGTTGTTTTTAAATGGAAGACTGACTGGCAATCAAAACTGCAGTCTGTCAAGAAAGCTAACCTTTAAGCATCTTTTCCTGACAACACCCTGTCCCAGCAGGACACCGATATGCTGCATTCTAAGTGGAGGTCATCTAATTTTCCTGCTGTTACAAGAGCTCCTGCTCTGGACAGGGATGGTCATCGTTTATATTTGGAAATGAATTGATGCTAACAGTTTTGTTATCCGAGGCCATGAAGACTAAAATGGTCTGACTGATTGGATTTGGCATGACTTCTCCTTTTGTAAGCGTCACATGATATCCCACTGGCACTTAAACTGATACAAGTGAGTTTGGAAAAAGTTTGAACAAAAAGCTCTTTACATGATGTATTCATGCAGTAACAAATTAAATAAAATAGGTCTGAATACAAAAATCTGTTTGTTTATAGATATATTGTTAATTTAAGATTTTTTCCCTCTTAGAATTGATGTATTTGTGCTTTTGCTTAGTTGGATAATATGAATGTTATGTGCTGTGAGACAGGCTGTGAGGTATCAGCAGAAGTCTTTAAGAACCAGTGGAGTGCAGCACAGGCTCAAATTGACCAAAATCACCAGAAAATGGATTTGAGGAAATACATGGCACTAGTTTACTCTAAGGGGAACTGAGAAGAATTTGAAGTTTTTCATCGGTGTGAGATGTGTGTGTTCCCAAACATCAGTTCATGGCCTGTCCTTGTGGATAAACAAATGTATCTTTCTTGCTCGCATCATTTGTTCCAAATGTTACAGTTTTGTTGATTCTTTGGCACCACTATCAGGTTCTGCCATACCGTGCTGTTTTGCATTAAGTTCTTGCACATTAAATCACAGTGACCTTCTCAGTTCCAGCAGACAACACTCAGCATCTATATAAATAGTTTTGGATATTGTGAAACTTGAAAAGGGAACCTCCAGCTGTACCATGTGATGGGTTATGAGAGGAAGCATCCCTGTTTGCCTCAGGGAAGTGGTCTGTTCTGCAAGGTCAGACTGGGCAAAAAGGCTGCAAACTCATCCAACTCCTGAACTTTTTTAGCAGAGAGGGGACATTTTTTCCTCTTTTTTAAAACTTTTTTTGTTTGATATATGGTATATTAGTAAAGTGATGGCTGCAGATCAGATTTGATTATCACAATGATGGTGCAGTGTTTGCTTTAATTTGCATTAAATCCTCTCTCCGTCCACTTACAAAGTCAATCTCTTAGGCTCTTAATACAGGAAGGAAGGAAATGAATGGAAGCAATATTGAGACTAATTGAAATTAAGGTAATGCAATTGAATTAAGCATCAAAGCGCTCCTTGTTTAGACTTCAATAGTTTCAGCGCCATACTTTTGTGGCGGTAAAGCTTCTGGTGCTCACAGGACTGAAAAGGACTTCCAAAGAAGTAAATAAGTACATTCAGAGACAGAGATGAACTTAAACAGTGACTGCCGCCTTTTTGGCAAGTGTTGCAAACAGCAAGAGATGCCATTCTTCTTAATGATAAAACACATGGAGTGTAACTGCTGAAACACCAGTCATCTGAGCCTTTTGCCGAGACACTGGGTGTTATTGTGAGATACCCTGACAATTCAACTCTAACTGAACGGCTGACGTTGGCAGTTATCAAGTAACAACATAAACCTCGCAAGTTCTGCTGCCAAAAAATGGAAAGAAGAAGGAGCAACAAACAAAGAAAGCACAGTCACATGCACTCAGGCACCTGCTTATGTAGTCTATATGCACCCTCGAGCTCCTGTTGAGGGAAAAAAGTGGCACGCATGCCCTGTGCTGCTGCACAGCTGTTACATGCACTAAAGCAGGTCACACAGTTGGAAGATGAAGCACACTCTGCTGACACTTTATTGTGCAGACTACCGGTACATCCTGCTACTGGACACACTGGGTTAGGATTTCCTGCAGTTGTGAGTGTATGCATGTGAGTGTGTGTGTGTGTGTGTGTGTGTGTACCAGTCATGGCAGTACACCTACCTCTTTGTGCAGGCATGGGTTCCTTCTCAGCAGAAACACAATGCTCTTTCTATTCTTTGCCCCTCTCTGTCTCCCCCTTCTCTCCCTCTCTCTCTTTCACTCTCTTTCCGGTCCTCTCTTCCTCTCTCTGTGTCGTAACACAGCCGCTCAGTCCCGATGTTGCTGAGCAGCTCCTTTCAAATACACTTGCTTTATTAGGGGGAAGCAGATCTTTTCTCCTCCCTCCAGCTCAGCCCACCCCCTTCTCCTGGGCACCTTCTTGTTTACCCCTCTCTCCTTCTCCCTCATCTACCTTTTGTCATTCCCCTCGCTGCTGTCACCATATCTCATGGGCTCTCTGTGCTTTTCTCTTTTCCTCAGTTTCTTCAGCGCCTTTTTCGGATTTAAAATCTTTCTCTGTTATCTCTCTCTCTTTTTCTCTCTCTCTCTCACTCCCCACCACTGGTGTCTTTGTTATCATTTTCCTTCTGCCTGTTTTTCTTTGTCATTGTCACTGTCAGTATATGTGGGTCAAACATGAAAGAGAGATCTGGGGAGAAGCTGGAACTAAACCTGGAGGGGATTTTGAAGAAAAAGCAACACTAGAACTAATTTCCCCACTTAAGCCCCTTGATATCTTCCCCCCCCCCCGGTATTTGAAAATATTGTTTGAGCTTTTAACAGTGAAATATTTATAGTTTTTAAATGTTTAAGTTGCCGCTCTAAAGCTTGCAGTGATGACTTTGAGGCATTACGTAAGACTCCTATGCTCGGGGAGATAACAGAACCCCTTGACACAGTGCATGGACACTGCTACCTGTACTGTAAATATTTGCACGGTTTTAACAAGGATGTGAAACAAAGGTTTTGTTGTTTTTGAGTCAAAGTCATGGGAAATTCCAGCTGAAACCCTCCCGGCGGGGTCGACCACCACTCATTTCCACTGAAAAAACACTCCACCCATCAGTAAACTGTCCCTACGTGAGTCTGAGAAGTGTTAATTCAACAGGACAGCAGAATAAGCACACGCTGCATTAAGGTCATGTTTTATGGTGGGGTTGCAAAGGGAGGTATTACTTAGTCTGAGCTCTGAAATAACAGTGCAGCGATTGGTAAATACTATGAAAGGAGTAACCCTCATTTGGTAATAAATTAAATGAGTGCTGCTTTCTCGTTGATGTGAGCCCCCATACTGAGCTCGAATGTCCCAACGCTCAATCAGTCGTCACTTAATATAAACATACTCATTAGTAAATGTTGATATCTTGCTGTCAGATAATCCACACACGAAAAATAAATAGCCTGGCCTGTAACTACTTCCACTCAATCTTAAGTCTTGATACTGCTATAGTATGCTCGTTTCTAGTCCGTGCCAATGTGCATTCTCAAATCCGAGACATGCATGTATATTGTGTTGAATGTTTATTTTGATTAGCTAACTTATTGCATATTGATTTTATTGATTAAAACTACCATTTGTTGTTCCACTACAGAGTTTTTATTTCTCTACAATTTGAGATATGAATCCTACATGGTATTTAGCGAAAACAACTGCCTGGGTTTTGTCGTCAATAAAAAAAACTTTATTGTATCCATTCGCCTGGCGTTGAAACCCTAAATTATTAAGTCTGCATTGTCACAAAGCAGCATGCTTCATCTAACAAGAGGGACAATGAACACAAGCAGCTCTGTAAACAGGCCTGCAGCAGTTCAGGATAAAAAAAACAGATTAGGGTTTATAAGACTTTAGACATACAAATAATGGATGTTATTTAGATCTGTATCTATTATTTGTATTATTATAGTATTTAAAGAGCAAACAGACTCGCAAAGTCAAAAGATAATAGAAATACGAAGAGTTATACTGGGGACGATTAATGGTGATGCTTATCAATAGGGATTAATGGGGATGACATCTGAGCTGCTGGGCTAACAGGGAAATGCTCCCTTTAGCTCAAAGCACACACCTCCCCCTCCACCTGAGAGGATGTTTGGGGATGCTTGTAATAAGCAGGACCTGTTAAACTCAATTGAATTAAAATGGTGGCGCAAAATAGACTGAGAATTTTAATTTGGTCTTCCAAAGAATTTGAACTCCGAAGAATTTTCCACACTGCAGTGACCCTTGAGCATGGCGACTTTTAAGCAGAAAGGTTTAATTGCCTCGGAATGTCTTCGTTAAATCCAAACCTTAAGCTGACTGAATATCTGTGGTAAGATTTAAAGATTGCTGTACATGGTCCAATAGCCTGATTTACAGTTATGATTACAGCTTTTTGGTCTAACTTCATGTGTCTTTCTAAATGTATATCACCTTACCTTACGTGTTGTTACTTGTTTTCAAGGCACAGAATTGTGTTTTAGACTTCAAGGTACCAAATGATCAAAAAATACAAAGTGTATTTCCTTTTTTTACAGCAATATTGAAAAAGTGTCTCTATGATTCTCCAGATGGAATGGATGGGGCTCCATTTTAAGCAACCCGTGAGTAAAATCTTTACTAGTATGATTTTGTGCACTCACTGAGAATACATTTCCAACACTGTCTCTGTTCTCAATATTTGCTGTTAGGTCAGGAGAGGAGCTGTGCTGTGAGGCTTTGACGCGGCCTTCATCTTTAGAATTCACTTGTGATGCTTCATTTTTTGGATGAAATCAACAGTTTTAAACCTGAAAGTACTGAGAATTTTCACAATTGTCAAATGCTTTTGTATGTTCTGCCAACTTGCTTAAACCGTTGTTTGTAAGTAATGTGAACCAGCATCACTTTCAGAGAAGGAGGTTGCTGGGTTTGTTTTACGATGTCTTTGTTGGTCTGCATACTTAATCAGCAATCACTCAAAGATGATGATCAATAAATCTCTTTCGTTTTTCTTTTTTTTCTTTCAATGGCCTCTCTAAATGACTGGCGCCTCAGGGCTTTTAGATTGCAGCTGTTTAATGGAATTCAACCAAAACAGCAATATATCACGATAAATGTTTTCTGTTTATCCACCGCTAACTCTTAGTTAGGATCGTTGTACATCATTCACGTCATATTTGTTGTCATTCTAATAACAGCTAGTATCAGCTCACATATTCGGAGAATGCTCTATTTCCTTTTTTAATTTACTGATTGACGGTTTGCTGTAATAAACTGTGAAGACAGCAGATATTATAGAGATGTTTATTCTAAGTGTGGTAAGAACATTACAAGTCAGCCTTGGTGTCTTTGGCTTAGACGTTTACAAGCAGCATTTCATAAAAATAAAAATAAAATTAAAATGTGGTGAGTTTTCATGAACTGGCAATTGATAGACCACCACCGTTATTAGATACTAGTTTGTGGAGAAGGCAGTGTCTTGGCAGCAACATGTAACCCACAAATGGGAAGCGGGCTGAAATGCAATCATTTTAAAAGCATATCAAAGGTTCTCCTTCTCAGTGGTTTCAATGGTTGAGTGTACAGGCTACTTGAGTTAGTGTGCTGCTGAAAGCTGGATAGACATTTCTGCTGACAGACTACTCGTGTTTCCTGTCCTTCTGACGTGTATAAAATACATGTGATGAGTCCTCTTTCCATATGACCATGCTGTTTAGTTATTTAATTCCAGTGTGGTTTGTTTTAGTGAAGTTCAGCTCACCACAGAGCTCTGTTGCCAGAGACACTGTGGCACTGTAAAGGTTAAGGCTGATTTCAGCTGAGGTCTCTCAGAGATATAAATGGAAAAGAAGAATTGGAATGTAAAGAAAACCTTATTTTATATGATTTTTTTTCTGATGATTCCACAAGGATTATGGAGAATCTCAGCCAACAGGGAGAATGGACACTATATGCTGTAATATCTCAGCTGTCTCACTGACATGAGAAATAATTTGTTACGTGTTTGGAGCACTGGTGTTAATTACCATCCATGCAGCACATGAGATATGTGTGTAATCATTACAAAATTCACACCTCTTTATGTGCTATGTTCCAAAAATCAGTGCTAAAAAGCTTAGTTAATTTAATCTGTCTGCCTGTCTGTGAGAGGACTTTGGCTGGATTGTTACAAAAGCACTGACTGAGGACAACGGAGCCGAATATGCTCACAATGGTGGGTTGGAAGGGATATTTATAAGCCTTCTCCTCACTTTACACTTGAGTCCCACATTCTTTTTAATTTGGGGTGTATTTGTAGCGGCCCATGTGAAGTGTTTTTGCTCTGCATATCCACAAATTGTCTAAGGTGGATGTTGTCTTGCCATTGTGTTTCTTCTCAGTGTTTCTGTAAAAGAGATAAGCAGATTTTACAAGTCATTATAAGACAGTGAGGTTTCTAAAGGGATGTGCAGAACATACCACCCACACAGACAGGATCTCAATTTCATTTTTAGTACATTTAAGGCATGGCCTCCAGGTTCTGCCTTGCGTCTATCAGCCTCTTTCGTGACCAACAGACAAACTGAGCCGTGGAAAGTTTAAGATTTTCCACTGCACCTTTGTACCATTATCAAGTGGGCCCCCCTTTTAGAGTTGTTGATCTTAAACAGTTAATCTTTATATATTTCAAGTGTTTTGACATTATTTAGTGTTTGACTGGAAATGACTGAAAGATCAAGTTTGTCATACCTTTTCAATCATAACATTATGTGTGTGATATATTATACTAAATCTTTCCCTCCAACCTCACCACATATTTAGGTTGAACATCAGATGTGCTAAAAAAGGGAAGTACTCCATTCGCATTGGACTGTTGCACAGACACCATTATCGTTTACCCTTGATCTTTCAAAAACACTATCAAAAGCCCAAAAGAATATCTAATCACTGTAAAGTAAAAACAATGTGGTTTCAACAGATCATGCTTCTTTTTCATTCATTTTCCAAAGCTTAACTTGCCCTAAATGATAGTGGTGAGGGAACTATTCCCTTTTGAACAGGGAGACACATCTGGCCAGATGTGACAGCCGGACTTTTTCATGGCTGAAAGAGGGGTCAGCATGCACCATAACACCAAGATAGGGTCAGCATCTGGGAAAGAGAATCAAACGTTAAGGTCAGCAAATATTTAATGGGAGTAGCAGAGATGGACCTTGGGTGTCAGTCAAGGCTTATAACAGTGTGGCTATGGAATGTTTTAAGGTTTCCCTGAGCCACCTTTAAAATGTATCAACTAGGAATTTTGAGTCTAATCTTGAAAGTGGAGAGGGTGTTTGGTTCCTGAAACCAAAATGGGAGTTGATTCCACAGAAATGAGCCTGATAACTGAAGGCTCTCTCTGTCATTCTACTTTTAGAAACACAACCATAAGTAAACCTTCACCCTGTTGATTTATTTCTACTGCTGGTCTCTTAAAAGCAAAGTGTTTCTTTTCCTTTTTGGTGATGTATATCCTCACTATTTCCGCTATTTAAAGAGGTAAGATGGACTATGTTTATTACTCAGTTGCCAGCTGCTGAATCCCATTGACTGTACGCTGGTTTTAAGATGCAACTGTGACGCAAAGCCTATTTCAGACAAAGGGACAGTCAAGTGAAAATACTTGGCTTAACACATAAATGCCCTGTGTAATCAGAAATTAGATTCCAGAACCACACATGAAAGCACTTCAGCAAAGAGGTCATGGTTCGGGCCACTGTGATTCATGTTCCAGATTGTGTTGGGGAGAACATGGACAGCTTTGTGAATGAGGTGGAAAATGAGATTGGCCAGGGGTCAGTCAAACTAAGAGTGGACTTGGGTTAATGCATAATTCATTCGACCCCCTAACTCATCCTGAGGATTTATTTTATTTTGATTTTTCTTTTTTTAGGCAGAGGAAGGGAAGGGTGGGGGTTTGTTGCCATGGCACCACGTCCCAGAGGAAGTGAAAACCGTCAACAAAGAGACTTTTTGTCACTTGAGGTTCTCTTCAAGATAAGAAATGGGATTGTTTGGCCAAACTACCTCAGTTTTGACTGGATAGTTGACGTGTGGCAGAGATGCTGCTGTTGCGTGCGCATGCTCCAACTGTAGGTTTTAAAGATACCCTTGTGGTTTTCTGTTTTTTACTGCTGATGAATAGCGTGACCCAGTCAAATAGAAACCTTCCTGTTTGACTCACAGTTCGTTTTGTATAAACGCTGCATTTGATGAGGAAATTCTCAAACCTTCTCATTAATGTGTAGATGTAGATCCACTGCCCTCTGCTGGCGTTATCAGTTTCTGTATTTTAAAGTTGAGATCAAAGATTTTGCTTGACTTTTTTGTACATTATGTAAAAACACTAATATTTTACGTTAAGTTTTGTGTATTTCAGTGGTCCTTTTTTCATTTCTTATTTTAAATATTCAATATTTCATTATCTTCATGCACTTTCATCCACTACAAGCATCTGTGTGTATGCATATGTGTGTGTATTTCTTTTCTTATTTACACTTACCAGGACTTCTAAACAAATTTGTCACTAACACTCAATATTTTCAGATTCATTTAATATTGCAACTTGCATTTTAAAGACACTGAGAGTCCAAAAAGGGATAGACCACCCACAGAAAGAGCAAAGGCAAAGAGCTGGAGTATAAACAGACCCTCTTCACAGTTCTCAATAGGACAGTGTGGTTTTTAAAGAAAGGGAAAAAAGAGTTATGAAAAAATTAGACCCTGGTTGTTCTAAGTTCTGTTTCTTGTTGTGCTGCCATTCATAATTGCCACAAACACATACAGATAGCACAGGATATGACTATTCACTTCACAGTTCCTTGCTGCTTGTTGACTTACAAAAAGTAAGCACTTTGTCACGTGTTGTATCGAAACACAAAAATAAATAGTTTTTTATGTTTGAGTACCAGATGGAGCACTCATTTTAAAGATAAAAAAAAAATCTTTTTCAAGCATTCCAATACTTTGCAAGATAACTACCACTAAATATATTTAATTTAAATCAATATGCTTCCTCTATACAAAATGAAAAAGAAACAAAAAACAGAACACTTTAGCTAAACTTATATTTAATCTTATTTTAAACATGAAAAATAAATTAAACTTTGAAAGCTTGGAATTTATTTACTTGTTTTGTGTTTCTCTGGGTTTATGCAGACGCTGAAGCACTAGATTTTTCTTATTTTTCTTAAGTTTTTTGGGCATTTTAAGCCTTTGGACTACTTACACTTTTATTTCTTTCCTGTGTTTTTACTGCGCGTACTTTAAATTCTTCTGACCCCCCCATATCTGGCGGCCATCTATCTTTTCTTAGTTTAATTTGACTTCACACTATCATGAACTAAGGGGTTGTTTCTCTCTTTCATGACTTCAAACGTATATGGCACAACTTGTGAAAAATCTAATCTCTAATACAAATAAAGCAATAAACATTTTCATCAATGTTACAGGTTCTTGGCAAAGGCTTTTTATGTGCTTTTGAATGTGCAGTCATTTTAGCAAAGTATTTTTTGCCATATACAAACAAAAGGCAAACTTTATAACAATACATCCATGTTAAATGTTGTTGCATATGACTCTTGTTTAGTCCAAATCCATTTCAACAGTCTTTCACTTCTCATAGACATCTGGCTGAATCTGTTTTTTAAAGTCAACTCCAGTACTGTTACCTCCATCTTTGTTGCATAACTTTATGTTCTTGACATTATAGCTGAAAAATTTCCATTCTTTTGCTAACTACATCCGTGTCAGAAATCATCACATTCATGTTGAGCTTGTTTTGTGAGAGAAGTGGGGACTCTAGTATCTCATAAAAAAAGATGTTTGCTTACAGTTAACAAAAAGAGACTAACATTAACATCATGTTCTCTAAACACAAGAAAGGAATGACACTGTCAATACATAAATACATTTACAGTTAGTACAACCTTTAAAAAAATGTCATCCAAAATAATACACTTAAACACTTAAAATACAATATTATACAACAAAACAGGTTTCAGAGGCCAACTTTGAAGCTACAATTCATGACAAAATAATTAACATACTTATGAAATATGCATTATTAATCTAGCTTGTTTAATTTACATTTTCCATCCTCAGACATACCGCATATTACAGCAAGAAAGGAGCTTCAGTTAATGGCAGGACAAGTGCATAGCAAAATAGAATATCATTTGAACAAGTTAACGAAACGCAAAACTGACATATGCTGTACATATGCTTTAGAAGATAACATTAAAAACCATGTTTAAGGCAGATTTTATTTAAAATTGGCATAGTCTGAGAAAATGTCAACAAAGTCTTGTACCACCCTGTAGCAGAAGTCATATTGTTCCTGTGGGGAAACAGAGAGGGATTAGAAGCTGACTCCTTAAGGATTGTCTTAGATATTAGATTGTATCAGATCCTCCTCTGCTGCTAGCGACTTACCACAGTTTGGACCATATGAGGCCTCTGCATGCGTAAACTTTTCACAGTTTGGAACACGTCCAGCAGGCCCTCTGCTTTGACTCGCTCTAAGATATTGCTCAGTGCAATGAACGTACCGGTTCGCCCTGCACCAGCGCTGCAACACAAAATGCGTAGTTTATTCAAGTTTGAGCATTTCTCTCAAATAATTAAGTTATACACATATAGCCGTTTGACACCCACCTGCAGTGTACGACTATAGGATGGTTCCCAGATTGCTGCTGCTGTCTCTGCACCGAGGCTATGATGTCGATCATGCCTTTCCCCTCAGCCGGGATTCCAATCTCTGGCCAGCCGTGGAAGTGGAAGTGCCTGATCACCCTTGTCTGCTTCTCCTTTGAGAGGAAATGCACAGGTAGATGCCAGATTATATCTCTCAAATATGATTTATTAGTCATATACGAAGGCCTAATGGCAGGTGCAGTAAATAAGTGGTGGGCTGATGGGAGATATTTTAGAAGGCAGGACTTCGCTGCTATGCCTCTGAAAGGTAAAGTGGGTCGAATTAAATGAAAAATGAGATGGGATGCTCCCACTTAATAACCCTAAACACATCCTGCCTACCATATTTTCTCTTGCAGCCAAGGGAGTTTTATGCTCTCACGTTCTTTTTTTGTTCTTTCTTGAAGATTATTATGTTACATTCTGTGTAGCTTTACCGAGGCAAAAATTCTCCTAAAGTCATGGGAAGCTCTTTTGCAATGAATTTTGTATAGAACTGAAAGCTGTAAACCTTTTATAAATTTCCTCAAAAACATCCAATCTAATTTTGAAAATATTTTCTTCTTTACTGATATGATTATTTCATACATAAAGTCATCCATTTGAATACGGCCTGACCTTCTGGGTGATGGTGGATTTAATTACCAAACACTAAGTAAATTATAAGTTTCCTTACGTTGAGTTTCCATAGTCTTTCTCCTGCTTATTTTTTTATTTTTTATTGTAGAACCATTTAGGGACACGGAAGACTTCTTTAGGGAAGATTTTTCAATAACCCCCCCAAACCGAGAGCTGAAATACATATTGACGCCTCCCTTTGGAGCCTACAACCACAGCTGGGCCCTTTCTGACAACCTGAATGCGATTTTCATTCCTTTTTAATTTTCCACTTCTTGCACTTGTTCATTCCTGTATCTTTATCTGACGATACTCCCCTGTTGCACATTATTCTGGTAACATTTGTCTCGGTTTAAGTGTGGGCGGCTTTCTATCTTTATCGTTTATGTGTCCTTGGATGTGTTGGCCTGGGTTAGTGAGAGTTTAGGGCGGGTATCTGTGGTGGTTTTTGTTTATTGCTTACTTTCCTGTAAATGAGTTTGTGCTGAGCAGATGGTATACACATGAATTAATAATAGCAGTAAATGCTGACTAGAATACCTGTAACAGTGGTATAATTAGCTGTTTGCCCTGATATCTGAAAATGATGCTGGAAGGTCACTTTGCATTCGGCTGTGTGTAAAAGTGCTCGGTTCATTTTCTTACCGGAACAAAGGTGAGTACCAAGTCTCGTAGGCTGAAGGTTTCACACAACGTGTCTCCCTTTAGCTCTACGGTGTAATCTCCATAGGTAATGGACTCCTCTGTGGGCCAGTATTGGCAACATTTGTCCTGCAACAATGAGACACATATTGTTTGCAACCAAACCTACAGTTTGAATATTTCGGATTGAACCACTGTAGTCGTTTTGGCACTAAATAGAAAATACTGCTCAAAGGGAGACAATCGGAGTGGAAATGTGTGTTTTTTCTATTTGGAGACCAGCTCTTGAAGCTCACCTGCTCCCTCTCCTGGAGTTCAGTGAGCATGACAATGGAGTGACATTTCCACTCCCACACCATTCTCCAGAAATCCTCCACAGTGTGAAGTAGAGGTCCTTGTGTAGCAATGAAGTAATCTTTCTGTCTGTATCCCTAAGAAAAAGCACCCCAAAAAGTTAAATCAGTAACCAGTAACAGTTATAATTGTATACACTAATACTGAATAAAGGCATTAATGTGCTTACATCTATAAAGGATGCATTGATGTAGTCTGTGAACTCTTGACCTCGTCTCATGGAGAGAATAACTCTGTTGAAGTCATCTAAAGAGAGAGGGAGTGTATTAGAGCAGCACATGTAAGAATATCAAATATAAACTGTTATCCTTCTCTGGGAACAATTAACACTACGGAGTTTAGAATTTGTCATTGTTTCAGGCTTTGTATTTTGGAAAGCAGTATTCAAATTCTAACATCAGGTGTTACCATGGGTAAGTGTAATGTAGATTATAAGTTTTTATTTGCTTCTCACATGGAATAATTTGCAGAACTCTGTTCTTCTTCATGTTGGCTGGGAGGTTCCCCGTTCTCATATTCTCCTTCATTATTCGCATATTAGTCAGTTTCTAAGCAGAAAGTGTACACAAAAAACAAAGGTTATGATAGTGAAAAATGAACTGTCCTTTTGCTTACAGTTTCGAGTTTAACTAAATAAAACAACAGACAAAACAAAAAAAACTGTTGAAAATATTAACCTTATAGATCATGTTAGCTGGTATTCTTTTGTATTAAATTGGTTATTTCTCGTGGTGAGAACAGTTTAGGAGAGTCAATATATATGAAATCATTGATAACGTAATGATTTAAATAAGTGTTACACTGAGTATTTAAGCAAAGGATTAGCCTCTATGGGCTGTACCATTTCCATACATTATCATTAGGAGTTTTAAAATGTATCATCAGGTATCAACAGTAAAGTTTGCATTTTATATGCTTGAGGAAATGGCTGGTGAAAGATCATTATTATTACTTTTTTTATTCTTCCTTGTGCGCCCCCTAGTGGAATACTTTCATTGCAGGTTTAAAGAGGTAATGGAATGAAAAAGGCCCCGCTGACATAACAAGTTGCTTGCCAGAACTTTTGTATTGTCTTTCTTTAAAATGGTAACACCTTGAAAGTTCTTACTTTAAATTCTTCCTCCAGACCAACCCGGTCCCCTGTGGCAAAGGTGTTGTGCAGTTTGTGCAGATGTCCTTCTAGAGACGACACGTCCAGCTCCGTGTCTCCATAGAGGTAGTATTCAAGCAAGGCTTGGTAGATGAATGAGTACTGCATCTGAGGGGAGAGAACACACAGACATATCATACACAAAGTCTGCACACATATCTGAATGATTTCAGAAAAAAATTATTGTATTAATTGTATTGTATTATTGCTGCACCGAGTGACATAATCTGTCTCCTACTCACATCTGTCTGGATGAGCTGTGAGCGCTGCTCTCGGATCTTGGAGACAAATCCAAACACATCGACCTTCTTCTCAGCATGCGTCATGTCAATCATGGCATCGATAACAATGAAGGTTCCCGTCCTCCCTACACCAGCGCTGGAGACACAAAACAAGCCACACACTGAATGAACCACATTTCTCAGCAGAAACTCGCATGCGAATTGAAAAGCAGGGCGGGAACAATGGAGCATCTGTGCCTAACAAGGTACATATTTGCCATAGTCGCTATACAGCCACAAGGGTATAGGGTATGATTTTACCCTTTTTTTTTTGGTTCTGCTAAAAAAACCCACTAGAATGTATTTAGAATAGCCTGTTTGTTTGCCATGTCTTCCTGCACCAAACATTCAGCATGAATTATTTATTGTATGTCTGGTTTTACTTCACTGTACTATTAACACAGTTTGACAAGTGGAAAAACAAGCTAACATTGAGACTCAGTGCAGCTACTACATCATCTTAAATCATACATGTTTTCACGCTCCAGAGGCTTAAAGTTAACTGATATAAACACATGTTTGTCCCATTTGCTCAGTTCTTTGGTACCTGCAGTGGACCACAATAGGCCCAGCGAAAGGTGGATTCACTGCCTTGACCTTTTTGAGGAACTTGAGCATACCAATGGGGGAGAAGGGAACTCCAAAGTCAGGCCAGCTGGTGAAATGAAGCTGGGTGACCAGACGGGGAGTCTTGGCAGCATCGCTGGCTTGCTGTGTACAGACACAATGAGCGTTATTCAGTTTTAAGTGAGATATTGAGATAAACAGATTTGTTTGAATGAAATAAGAAAAACTGCACAAGAACAGCTAGAAACGTACATATTGTACACAGAACTTGCGTATTGTGTAGTCCACCAGAACAGTGAAGTCTTCAACTGCCACCCTCACATTCCCGTAGGTCCAACATCCCTGGTCTGGCCAGTACTGGTAGCACTTATCCTGCAGAAAAAACAATACAATCATTCATTAAATGTCTCAAAAGCATTTACTCAAGGACGTTCTTTCTGTATAAAGGGAGTGAAAAATGCATGACTTAGTAAAGGTGAACTTTACTAATGGTGCTTTCGCTTACAGCCAATCGGTTCAGACTAAAGGAAGTGAGAAGGGTGAAACCAGTCAATATCCAGTATTGCTAGCTGATCATGATACTGCCTTTAAGGACTTTTTTGCTCATTATACAGCTATTGATTTCAGCTCATAGAGAAGCTGATTTAAAGCCTCGCCAGTTCTCGTCTTATCGATCTTTTTCACTATTCTCATTTTCTCCCCGTTTGGAGTTCTCATTCACCTTAGAGCCTGCCATTTCTGCACAGAAGCAGATTTTAGGGTCTCAGGTATAAAATGAGTTGCTTAAATGAAACTATGCAATAACCTTTGACCGCAACTGATACGATCTTATTTCAAATGATCTATTTATTATTTTAAAACAGTTACATCCCAGCTCTCCTTGTTTTAGGATGTAAAGCAAACCTTTCCAAGCACAGCAAAATCTCAGACCCCCCCCCAAAATCACCCACCTCTTTTCTTTCTTTCAGATTTGTCAGCATAACGACAGTTGCTACTTTCTGCTCCCATATCATCCTCCAAAAATCTGCCACGGTGTCTTCCTTTGGACCTGGAAAACAAAAGAAAAACAGACATCCAATTTTTGACAGGGTATGAAAATAAACTAAGGTTTTTTATTTTCTAAAAATATTGTTCAGCCTACCTTGTGCAGCTATGAATTTGTTCTTTTCCGTGTAACCCTGATGGAGGGAAAAACATGGATTTACACTGAGGAATTTTTGAATAGCAACCATATAGGTTAAACCTTTCTTTAAAAAAATATACTTAGCTGAGTACAATCAAAGATGACTTTAATCAAATTGTTTAAAAAAACTGTGGAGCTAAAAATTGGGAAGAAATATAACCAGCATTTGCTATTTTTGTGCAGGTAGTTTTAGAATTTTATAAATTAAGATTATTAAAAAATTAAACTCTTACATCAACATAAGATGCGTTAACATAGTCTGAACAGGGCCTCCCATCCAGCCGAGTCAGCACCACTCTGGAATGATCATCTGTTTATGGAAATACAACAGAAAAATCTAGAGTCAACTTGACAACAAGCATGTATCATTTCTTCAACACTAAATAATAGTAATGTAAATATATGAGAGGTAGGAATCATAAAATGGTAGCTTAGTCTTTAGAGAAGTGGAAGCCTGGCTGTACTTGTATTATTAAAGGCACACACCCATCGATTTAATAACACAATTACAAGCAACTCACACAGGAAGCTGAGTGCATAATTAAAGAAGACTAAAGAGGAAACAGTCAATATCGATGTGTGTATGTGATAAAAGTTTTTAGCCAACTGTAACAACAGTAGCATGTATACACAGAAACGGGAAACTGAAACTAAGGTTTGACTCAAAAGGGTTCTACATAACAGAAAGTACACTCACAGGGAAGGATGTTAGGGTATCTGTTCTTCTCCTTGTTTTCATCCTTGCTGGCCTCCTCGTAAGTCCCTTGGGCATTACCCCCTGGCAAAGACTACAAAACAAATGCACAGGTTTAATTTGGCCTTACGTAAGAAGAAAAGGGCTGTCAGCAGCCTACCGCCGGCACATTGTGTCTGCTGCATGGAGCCACTTCCTATGCTAACCCCAGCAAACAGTCCTCCATTAAAAATCAGAGAACTTCCACTTCTGCTGTCTGTCCTGACAAACTGTGCGGAAAAAAAAGTATCCTATTTCTGTTTTACACCAACCGTGAGTCATAGCTTATATTCTAACTCAGATCCTCAATGGTCGGCACAAATAGCCAGAAGGGTACTTTTCCTCCATGCGGGTGTGTATGGTAACACTATGTGTCACTGACAATGTGACACATGTTCCTTAACAGAAATACACACATAAATCATGGTTTATACATCTTCCTCATGAACATGCTGCACGTAGAGATTGTGGGAAAACCCATTCAGGCCAAGTATCATAGATGAGTCTTGTTGCCAAAACCAAAGATAAACTGTACATCAGAAGAAAAAAAAATTTATTTAACTCTTCAGTGTCTCTTCAAAAGCAGAAAACTATCTTCAATAAGTACTGCGTTAGTATTTTTAACAACAAATCACCATTTTAATCAATGTTATATATTCTTAATCCTACAAATTGTAGAGTATGGATGCGATACATCGGTTACCTGATGTAAACACTACTACAGACGGCTGCTTTTCGACATCCTGTTACTCTGACACTTAGACAGAAAATAGAGGGGGCGCTTACATTGTACTCCTCCCTGAAGAGCTTGCCATCATCAGCGGATCGGAGTCTGTACTCCTCCTCGAGCTGATCAACTGGTAAAGGAAAGTAGGTCTTTGAGGCTGAGGGAGATCTTGGCAAAAGGACCACCGTCTGTTGTTCTGTGGGAGAGAAAAAAAAAGAGGTTCCTATAGCTTCTCTTTTGAGCTGATCTGGCTGTTTTGGTTTATTAATTTGTGTTGACTGGTTTGATTATATTCAATCAGCTCTACTAGACAATTGTACGAATACATTCACATCGAGGTGGATGCATGAAAATTAGTAGCTCAATTTAATAAACGCAAACAGGATTTGCTTGAATTCACACAGTGGTTCCCAACCTTGTTTTGATCTAAACCCAAACAGCCATTCATGTGTACCCAGTAGTGAACCCAGTATCTCTTCCATTAAGTGGGTGTTTATGACTATCAACTGTGCTGGAGCACATGATACGAATGAGTCATTAATAGAAGATATTTATTTCATAATCATTTCTGATTTCAACCAATGTTTTTTTTTGCTATTTCAACATTTTTATTCTATTTATCATGAGCTAAAGTATTATTTTCAGCTATCCCCTTCAGTTATTCAGTTTTTTCCACACTTTTATGTATCAGTGTCAACTCAGTCCATAGCTATTCCAGGACATATGCACCCTACATTTATTTATTTCAAGTGATCCAATGCTGCAATTTCTTTTTGCCATTTAACAAAATTGCTGATTAATTTCAATCTGATAATACAAGTCTAAATGATTCAAATGTCCTACATTTTAACCTACTGTTTTCTCATTTCTTTTACTCATTATCTAATGTTTTCAGCTATTACATATTGATCTTACTCATAACTTAACCTTATTAAGCTAAATCAATTTTTATTTGAGCACTTTACAGTATTTCTCCATGACATTTTGCTCACTATTCATTATTCAGTCATCATCTGTCTCTAATTTGAGGGCAGCTGGTTCAATCCTTTTGTCCTACATTGCATGTTTTCTAAAGAGTTTTAGTGGTATTTCAGTCCCCTTGTGACAGAAACATGTTTGGTTTGGGATCACTGCAACATACAATCAAATAATTAGGTTATTTAAAATGAGTTTTTACTGGGGAAAAAAGTAAAGGGCCATAAAACTGATTATTTTCTGATCAACTTTTGGTTTGTGTCTGCCTAAACCGCAGATGTCAAAGATCGTCAAAGATCAACAGATGTTAAAGAGAAAACAGGAAAGAGCTAATTATTGCACCTGAGATCAGCATTCTGTCTACATCCACAACTCGGAAACTATACACACTGAAAATGTACTGACAGAGTGTTAGTATTTTAGGTTTACTCATACTTCCACCATGAGTACCTGACCTGCTGGTACAATGGTGTATAAGGACTCAGAACTGTATCCAAGCTCTAAAACACAATACACATATCAAAGACATGAAATACAACACACAATGATTATTTTTAAAAAGGTCACTGTATTACAAATCTTCAACTCATCTATGAAAGGCTTCCTAAAATAAGGTTTAATCTGACCATAAGTTATTTCCCTGTCTGACAAAAACAAACTAGAAAAACCTGTAACAACACCATTTGGACTTTGCTTCTATTATTTATTTATAACCATATGTTCAAGTTAGTTTCTTTCTGCTGATGTTAATTTTAAAACCTACAAGGACATTGACATTCTTTTATTAAGTCAGAAAACAAAATACTTCCTAAAGAATGTTGACAGATCTTCATTACAGACACTTTCCTGTATAGTTTGATAGCAGCTGTTAAATTTCACAAAAATCAGCTCTAGTTCAAAAAGAGGCAGATGAATATCTCCTATAGCAACTGCTCTGATCTTTGCACCAGTAGTTTATAATAAATCAAAAGCAACAAATGGCGGTGAAGAAAGCACATATCGCTGCTCTTCATACAAACCACAGGAAGTCTCCCACAACTCAGAAGCAGCAGCGGAGCTGTCTGAAGGTGGTGATGAATATAAACCCTTCGTCTTTTTGTGACATGCATCTGTTCTGTCGCTTTCATTTCATTTCTGTTACGTCGCCTTCATTTCTGTGCTCTTTTTGACCAGCTTGACAAGAAGTAAACAAACTGCCTCACTGCTCAGACACAAATGTCCACCTAACAAACTTACCTTGTTCCTCCAGGATGCCATTTGGTATTTTCTTGTCAACTGTTGTGACGACGGCCTTTCTCTGGTTTTTTAACCTGTATAATAAGACACACGATTACAATGTAAGAGCATATGTACAAGTACATGTTTATACATATAGAGAAACAAATAAAGGTCTGTATTCATCCTACCATCTGAAGCTGCCGAAGTTAATTTTACTCATTAGCTGATTTCTTGAAAAAGGCAAAAGTTAAAGTCAAAATGCAGCGGAGAACTTGTCCTTCACCCTCCTAAGTTGCCTGAGTAACTCCGCTGCCTCAGCCTACACTGTTCTCACTAAGCATGTGAGAGAGTCAGCTCTGCAGAACTTCCTGACCGGGCTCCGCCTCAATGACTAAAAGGAGGAAGTGTTTGTCACCCTCAGCTCTGCCCCAGAGCATGGCTCAACGCCAGGGCTGGGAGGGAGAAAGGTGAGGCCCGTTAGTCTTTTTTTGTTTTTTTTGTTTTGTTTTTTACCTGAGGAAGTACCACGCCAGGAGTCCGATGATGAGCAGCAGCAGGAACAGAACCAGCACAGTGGGAAGGATATAGGGGCTGGAGGATGAAACATCTTCTGAGGAAGAAGGAGAGGCAGAGCCGGAGGTCAGGGAGCACCACCAACAAAGAAGCAGGAAGAAAGGGGCAAGGCCGACGGCATATGAGCCTGTGTGTCTGAATGCTCAGCTGCAGACATGTTGGATTCTTGCAAATTTTGCATGAACCGATCAAATAAATACTTGCTATACAAAACACCACCTGTGTTCTCTGTCCGCCACAGAGCTGAGTTAATAACTGGCCCAAGCAGTATTTTGTCAACACAGATAAGCATCGGGCTATTTCATCTTGGTGTATCTAAGAAAATTAGAGGCTGGGCCAAGAGACAGTTATCTATTAGGCCTGTTTATAAAAGTGTGCAATAAGCTGTAAATTACTGTCCGAGGTCCAACATGATCTGTTAATGACAAAGCTGTGCAAAAGGCTATTATCATGCAGATGCCTGCACAGCACAAGATACATAATCATATATTTTGGAAAAGTGATGACTGCAGAGGGTCGGAATGGGATTTTGTTGTTATTGCGCATTCCTGTGTGTGCCATTCAGTCTCACATGTGAAAGTAGATTTGCCCTTGTTATCATTCTTACCTCTTGTATTGTTGCCATTACGGGTGTAATTGGATGTTGTTGTGGTTGCTACCAAAAACAGAAGGGGGACCATTGTGACTGGAAGAAAACAAAATGAACACGGATATTAAATTTAGCGGCAGACATGTCTGCAATCAAGATTCATGAGAAGGCGATTGACGGCACACAGCAGCTCTTGACAGATCTGAGGCATATTCCTTTATTCATGACGGCTGCTTTCAGGAATGTGCTCATCGGTGCAAAGTTCATGAGGACACAATGGAACAACACACTCATATCCTGGTTATTCATTAGTTCCATCATAAAACTGACGTGCAATGTCAAACATGTCCACACGGTGGCACAATACTTTAATCTTTGAAGCACAAAGCCAGTCACAGTAACATCCAACCCATTGAGGAAAATTGCAGACAGTGAACCAGAGTGAGGAAAAACAAGTTTTAGCTGAATACCTAATGATTAATTTAATCAAAAAAACAAAATGGCCTATTTTGTGAATTTGTGAACTCCATTGAATGCCCCAAACAATTTTACCCTCAAGTTTATTTCACACTAAGGAAAGAGAACTTCCACTTCCACTAAATTCCACTGATGGAGCTGATACAAGCTGTTTTCCTTCAGCTATTTCCGTAACAATGCACTGAAAAAACACTGTGGGGATTTCTAGGATATTACTTATGCAAGTTTTTACAGCGCAATTTGTTGGCAACACACTGGGTATTCCTATTAGATGTCAACTGGCCAATGTTTAAACTATACTTCACTACTTATAGGCTATGCCCTACTTTTTTTGGCTCTTTACTACCTTTCCCCTTCCCTTTGATAACATCACACCAGCACAAACAATCCCCTCACATGCACATAAAGACATACATGCACAGCAACACCTTCAGCACCATGAGTCTATCCACGGCCTCTTCTACACAGACAACCAGGTGCTGAACAGCTGTGATCATCTTCTGATTTTATTCTGGTAGAGGACTGCAGAGGTGGGAGGTTAAAGGAGGACTTGATCAATACTGATTTAAGCATTCAGTCTGGCTTTACCAATTCATCGATTTAAGCGCATCATTTAAGCTGCTGGTAGCATTTAAAAACCAATAAGTTGTTGGCAGACTTGAGGAGCACCCTTTTTCTCTCACCGTGGCACTCCAAACAGTTGGAATCTAATCAAAAGCGCCCCCACACAGTCCTGCTATCAAACCTAAACGAAGCGCAGCAGACTGGGTTTTCCTTCCTCCTGGCTGAAGGTGTGTGTGAGTGTTTGTGTGCTACTTTGCAGCTGCAGCGAAAAAGAAAGCCCGGGCCAAGTGTATAGTCAATGAAGACACTGTTGAAGCTTCCACTCTGCCGCAGTGTCCTGCTCGGTGTCCAGCCAGGACACCGGAGGAATGTGGAGGCAGCAGAGCGGAGACAGTGACTGCGGTAAGGAGAGAGGGTGCAGAGGGCCCAGGTCAATAATATTTCCTGGAGCGATTAATAAACCCTGACATGTCAAGCCCAAGCACTGTGGGAAAGACTGATGAGGGAAATCTAATGAGAGAAGGAAAGAGAGGAGAAGCACCCCACCCCTTCGTCGGCGCCCCTCCCGCATTATCCGCCCTCCTTAAGGTTTTCTCTGCAAATGTCACAAGCTTGGATAAGAGGGCGGATACTGAGCCAAGTTTGTGAATCCTTAGGGTAGTAATGCATGGTTGGCTACGTGGAAGCATTTTTCTGCAGCATTTGGGACTTTCCACTGCATAAGATGCACTGAATCCTATTTTTTTGCATGCTTGTGTGTTTAATGGCTCATCTGAGACCTCCAGCAGAGTGCTCCCAGCTAAATCTTGTGGTTAAGTGTTACTGTTTCTTGGAAGCATCTCCCGGCGCTCGGCCCCACACTTCCTCTTCTTCACCCTCTCACACAGCTCAACGGCTCCCGTGGGACCTGAGGCCATTGTCACTGCAGTGATCCCCTAATCTCCTGAGAATATTACAAACTTCCTTTCCCTGTCGCATATCACATGCACTTTACTCAGTTTTCTAATCTCCCTTTCAACTCACTGAGCATGGAGCGGTCGAGACCACAAGTCTCATATTTGACTATTAGCAGTCATTTAGTTTGGGTCAGCCTCTAATCCAACAACTATCATGGCATTGTGCGCAATCTCATATGCGTATTGTCCTCTCTCCATTTAGCGCTCAGCAGCTAGTCACCAGCCATTAAGCTAGCCATAATGAAAATGGGTCATGGGAGATGTCAGCTTGGGGGAAGTCCTTGTTTTCCGGTAGAAGGCATTTGGAAGTAGCTTTGGGGAAGGGTATTGTCTTGGCCGACTAAAAAGGCCCTTTTTTTTCTATGTTTGACACAAGTTACTCAACCATGGAGATGGCGCTGTGACCTACTGGCAAGTCTCATCCAAGGCTGCAGGTTAGAAACCTTTACCCGCAGAGGAAAAGATTACACTCTCAGTCAAACTGAATGTGATACATAAGGAACTATATTCATTGCATCATCTAGTGTAGATTTGATCCCTTCTTTATCCATTTAATTTTTTTCAAATAAGACATTGTCTGGGGCAAAAGCAACCCAGAACACGGTCCACTAAACTTATTGAACTGAAATGAATTACCTGTGATCCATAAAACAGATGATAATTTCTTATCTTTTAACTATCATGATAATTCACCATATTTTCAATGAAAAATAAACTTTACGTATGATATAAAGCTGTTTTTCTGTTCATGAATCCGACCTGGTTCTTGTGAGACACTACGTGCTGTTGTTTGTTCAGAAGAGCGCTCCAGCACCTGGCGTGCACCATGTGAGTCACAGCTCTGCCTCCACTGATTACAACCTGCCTCCTCCGACTACCTGCACATCTCACAGCAGGGAAAATAAATTATGCGGACATGCTTAGATATCAGAATATCACATTTCACAGAGAAGCAGCACACAATACAAGCAGGCCACTTCAAGGGTTGCTTTTGCTTCCGTATCAGCCCACACGTGAAAAAAGGCATTGTGGGAACTCTGACTCACGGTGACTCTAGACCCAAATCAAAACAATGAAAATTGTTTTTCCCTGAGAGTGTTTTGTTTTCGGAGGATGAGCCATTCCTCTTAGTGGGCTTGTGTTTTCTTTATGGTTAGCTGTCCTGCTCTGTCATTCTTCCAGTCTGGGTTTAAGAAAAAAAAAAGATATACATAAATAGAAGTGACATAATGAAAGGCTTGCAGTTCTTTACTACAGTCCCACTAATAAGCCAAGAAGCCAAACCATTAAAAAGGACAAATGTGTTACCATTAGAAGAAGAAGATAAGACAGGGAAGATTGACTGTCTTTGCCTTTGACAGGAAAGTGTTGCCTGCACTGTCAATTCCACCAAGCTGAGTTTCCCTAGGCACAGAGTCTCTCTGTCTCTTCAAATACATCAGCTTAGGAATTTGGAAAATGGGTTGTGGGTGTAGGGGCAACATGACAGGGTGAAAAGCTAGCAGGAGATGTACTGTGTCCTCAGAACAAAAGGTTGGCTTATCCTTTCAGCCACAAGGCTTTAAAAACAGAAACCTGCAGTTTTTCAAAGGAGAAAAAACTAAACCAGACTACTTGTGCCTCTCATGCATTTCTTCACCACTCTTTACAATGTTCGCAACATTTTTACTTTATGCCAAAACTTGATCAGTTGCTTCTTTACAACATGTAATACGTGAATAAATTAGAAAGGGAAAATACTTTGAATTATACATTTGAGGTTGTCAATTATACAATAAAAGCCACAACATGAAGTGTGATAATTTTGTGGCTGAGTGAGATGAAATGTGTGCCTTAAGGTTTAGTCTCCATGGCAGGAAGGTGTAATATTGGTTTTACAAGAAGTATGCAATACACACCGAGTCACTGTGTGGCTTTTTCTAACAAACTAAAAAAGTGTTATTATCAAAGATGTTATGGGAGCTTTACTATTGTAAGAAGTGTTTTTGTAGATTAACGTGCTCTTTTTTTAAACCCACCAAGAGTTGAAATGCTATGCAGAATGAACAGAGACTGTCAAAATCCTATTACCCAGTCTGTACAGTCACATTTAGCTTTAGCACAGTTTTTACGTTTTAGGCCAGGTTCATCAGTTTCACTCTGAGTGGGTCTGAGATCTCTCTGTCTCTGAGCCTTTGGGGAGGGAGTGTGTAAACCTGGGCTGGATTGGCTATTTAAAGGACAGTGGACTACATTCACAGTCTTGACTGGGGAAATGGTGCTTGAGTGTCCATCTGTTCACACAGATGTGCATCTGCTTCTAATGCAATATAATCTAGCTGGACAAGATATTCAATCGTATATTTTCCAAACTAATTTGTCCATTTCTGCTGATTTTCTTTAAGAACCCATTCATAAAGCGAATTTCCAATGCTTCTAAATCCAGTGAAGTGCATAATTGAAAATATGCTTTACATGGACTACTTTGTAAATCAAATGACAAGAGCTAGTTTTCTCCACCTGTGGCAGCCTGTTCACTATATCAGACTTAAAGGTTTCAAACTTCATTGTAGTCATTGATCAGTACATGAGATGAAGACAACAGGAACCTAAAACTATATTTGTATACACACACCTGTAACTGTGCAATTATCTAATCTTTTTCCTCTCCTTTTTCACGGAAAATAAATGTCAAGGGGTATGAATTTCTGAATGTGCTCTCACAAAGTAACTTTGTGGCAGATCACACCAAGAGTGTCATACAGTGAGGCACTGAAAAACCTAGGAACAGCAGTTTCTCCTGAGTTTTTTCTCTATTCACAGCATGACAACTTCTGCTTTCATTAGGTGGCAGTGAGACAGCAGTGCCTTTTTGAGTAGTTCAGAAAAAAATAGAACAGCTGAACTCTGACATAAAAACGCAGGGCTTTGCTCAGAAAAACCCAGACCACAGTCCTGCATCTTAACAACCAATCAAACCACGCTCTTCTTACCAATCAGTGTTCCACGGTGTAGTTGTATTGTTCAGCTAACTTGTTTAACTCTGGCCTGAGCTCCAAAAATTAAATACGGTTTAACAGGGAGAGAGAGTGTGTGTGTGTCATTCAGACTCATAAAATTATATTTATGGAAAAAAGGCAGCTGTGTTTGTGTAAGGAGGTCAGATTACAACAAGAATCCATCTTAAGATGTCCCCATCATTACCAAAAGGTAGTGGGTCGAACTCTGCAGGGATTCAAACTATCTATAGCTCCATTTTCCCATAACAACTACATCACTGCTCCCTTGCAAGTGCTGGTTCCTCCCCACTTGGTGCTCCGAGCATTCTCATTAATCAATTCTTGCCACTTCCCAGGGCGCCCAGACGCTATGGCAGTGGTAATGACCTTGGGGACCCGCTGGTAATGCTCTGCAGTGTCTGCCCTCCACCCCTATGTGAACAAATATAGCATCTCCTGTGGAGATCTGAGCTCACCGCACGAGAAAACGTATGTGTGCTCACGTACTTGCTGGCATTTGGGTATATAAACGCTAACATAAAAAACTGTCTGAGTAAAATGTCAAAGAGGACAAAAATAAAGCTGTGATTTGTCAGCAGGTTCACACCGTAAAATTCTGTTTACAGATATGGTCGCTACTGCATATGATCCTAAAATGCTCCTATTGGAGCAGTGCTCCCTGATACACAGAGCTTTACCAGCCGCACGTTAGTTCAAAATAACACAGAATGAGATGAAAGTGATTACTCATAATGCTCTTAAAACATTCCAGTCATAACACTCTAAGCAGCTTTTATTTAACGTCATGTCATTAGTTTTTATACCAATTTGACTACACGATGCAAACTCACACTGGTGGGGCTTCCACTTCGTCACCTCTCCTCGGTCTAATTCAATCTGCCTTCGCATGACTTTGCATGACAGAGAAACGGGCGATAGTTTTCAAATGAGAGAGAAGGTCCTTTCTGACTCCCAAATTCACACATCACCATGTCTCCAAATAACTGGCACGCAATGCAACACTGCCTGTCGTTATAAGCACACACAGAACCACATAACCACACAAACACACACACACATGGAAACGCAAAAAGCTCCAAGCAGCATCTATGAGAAAGACATAAGCCAGAGTTTGCTTGGCGGTGGTTCTTCATCCACAACATGTGTGGGATCTGTGTGGTGGCGTGTTAATCTTCTTGCAAGAGCCTGATCATGTCGTCTTTGACCCCGTACACTTCCCAACCTGAGAGCGTTGAACGCTGCATCATCAATCTTTCTCACCTCCCAACCTCTGGGATTTACCTTCTCGCCTTTTTTCAATTATTCAGAGGCAGAGCAATTATGGTCCGGATTCCTGGCTACTGACAGCAGGCGTAACGCTAAGCAGATGGGCTCAGAACTACGATTTCAGCACTGTGACACTTCTTATTACCCAGCACCCTTTCATTACCCCCACTTTACCATGAAAGGTAATAGTTAAAAAAGAGAGCGAGCCGGGGGAGGGTATAAATAAATGAAAATCTTACAGCAGCTGACATTTAGAACTCGATTACAAGAGCATTAAAAAAACAACAAAATTGCTGTGTGTCAGGATTCCAAATTGACCATAAAAACCCGCCACTCCTCACTGATGATACTCTCTGTGTGCAACATCAAACATCATCTGAGGGGGCTTTGCACAAGCCGAAAAATCCCATATTAATTCACACATTTAACTCTTAAATAAATAATTCCTGGAAATCAAGAGCTTGAAATTAATTTTACTGGGTTGTCTTGCCAAGACAGACAACAGGTCAGGCAAATAAGAATGACGCACATTGCACAAAAAGTATTACACATATGTAAAATCATTTTTAAAAATCATGTAATCGAAAATGTAAATATATAAGAGCATTTTCCAACTATACATACTATATGTGATTACTGTGTTTTTTTTTAATTGGCCTAATTTTGTTTCTAAAACCTTCAGAGGACTCAGTTGCCAAAATTAGTTCCAAGCATATGGAGCACATTTAAATATTCTACAAAGAGCTTTTTGGCTCTCTGTAACACATCTGAATTTCAACCAAGTTAGACTTCACATTTTCCAATGACTTATTTCACTTTTAGGAATCACTGCAGGAAACGCTGCATTTGCCACCCAGATGCACCATTCTTTTTGGTTAGAAGCTGAAATTCAATCTGTAGCAATAAACCCATTGATATAATCCTCTTTTCAACCCAACATAAATCTGTTTTAAGATGTTTTGTTTTTTCGACCAAATTTTATAGTCAATAAAACAGATTGATAACAGATTAAAATATAGTTACATGCACATTTTGAAATGCAAACTCAGATGCTATTTGCAAATGTAATTTAAGAGCATGTTTCGACCAACCACACTGTCTCCCTTGAGAATGTATGGCTCATCTTTATGTTTACCAAGCACAGAAATAACAGGCAATTTAGAAATCCTGCAGGACAAACAAAACCCACTTCACCCCGTGAAATTTAAATAAACTGCAGTGTCAGTGCCTGTAATCATTACGATCCACAGGATTTTTAATTGGCATGAGATTTATTTAACATCAGCACTGACACTGGAGCTGAGGTTAAACAGAGACCAGGGAAAAACACAATGTTGTTGGATCTACACAATGAAGACCAGATCTATCCGTCAAAATATCATGTAATTACCAAAGAGAAAGATGGGGAGGGTGGCCGTGGAGAAGCAAGTGATAAGCACCGCTATGGGAGAACAAAAAGCCACTTGATTCTGAGGGAGGAAAGGAAAAGGAGGAGAAGAGATGAGGGACCAGAGGGGATAAGAGTCCGTGCTGCGAGGATGAGGGGCAAGACGGCGATTATGAAACCCTTCTCGCTGAAAGGAGCCGGGTGACTCTGTCTTCTGGTGCCCGACAGGTCCCTGATTTGTCTGCAAGGGGAGCAAGGCTCTCCCTGTTGCACGCTTCCAGTTGCCATAGCAAAAGTGGCCGCTCACAGTAGCCGTTATTCATTTTCAGGAATAACAGCCCCTTTATGCTCCCCATATCACACTCCCAGTGACGCCAGGTTAGACAAACAAGTACGAAACTAAAAACAAAACTATTCCTTCTACAGCGCAGTCCACAAACACGCAAGGACAGCTGATTTAAGATGTAGCATTCCTTGTAGCGACTGAAAGTGTAATCACAGTAATTATGACAAACCCAGGCTGCGAACCTCCACCTAACACATTTTTTAAAATCCTCTTCTGCAGGATCACAGCCCCTGTAAAGAACATTATAGGCAGCACTTTGTTGATTAACATTGTGTAACCCTGTTGTTTGGTCTCAGCCTGAATTCTATAGAAATATGAGTCACTCAGTGAGGCCTTGTGCACCATAGTGAGTCTCATTGTCCTCCCTCCCAAGCAGGCTTGTTACACAGATGAGAGAAATCCCACACACTCACACGCTGACCATACAGAGAGCAAATGACTGGACCAAGTCAGAGGCCTTTTGGAGAGCTTACTTCCCAATTGGAAAAGGGAAGCGCGGCATCCAGTTCCTATACACTGACGTACAAAAGCTGTGTGAGGCAGGCTGGAATGCAGGGGAAGACCTTTTCTGGTGTTAACAGCTTTGGACAGGGGCAGGGATGCATGACAGGCCATCAGTAGTCATGGACACAGACAAGATCGAGCAATGGGGAGGAGGAGATGACATGTTTGGTATTACTAAATCACAGCAAGACAAGTACATGTGGCCTGTAAGCCAAATGAGGCAACTGCTCCATAGCTGCCTCTACCCACAAGTTGAGACTGGAAATTATACTCCTCAGTTAAAATGAAATATTTAACCAACCTGGCAGACTGGGCCTAGTGAAAGAGGATTAGACTTTGTTTGAAAGTGATTTTCATGCCTTACAACATCATTAGAGTTCTGAGAACAAATCCTTGGGGTGAAGATTAAGAAGCCTTACGTAATATATAAAACAAAGCAAAAAAAGGTTTAGACATTTCTGTGACTAAAACACTTAGACAAGTTCTTTTGAAATGCTGAAGTGCTTTCAATCTTCATCAATAAATAAAACTTTATCAAACTTAAGCTCTTTCACACCTGACATTTGCAATGTATGGTATAGGTCACATTCCCAGTGAAAACGACCCTACAAGGAGGCCTGTGTGCACGTGCAGCTCTATTTATATGTGTGTTTCTGCAGTGTAAGCACATGCTGTCCTCCATCTGCTGTTTGATACAGACTGTTTCCTTTCCTGTGCAGCCAGCCTTCCTGTACTGCTCTGCTTCAGAGGGGAAATGGGAGCAAGGCAGCCACACACTCCTCACAAACACCCTGGATAAGATACATGGATGTGAAAATACAGCTGGACATAGCCACATATTTTTGTGTTCTCTCCTCTCTTTTTCATTCTATCTTAACTATTGGCCTTGTTTTCCATTCTTCCATCAAAATATTCCAGTTATTTTTGCCATTAGGGTCATACACTCTTAGATTAAAACATCTTATGGGGTATATAACTATATATTTTATAAAATCTACTCCATTTGTACTTGCTGTAAATAACCTTTTAGACAATTCTGTGATATAACTTTTTGATCTTGATGTACATAAAAACAAACTATTTAATACATAGTTATAAAATTAACCAAAAGGTTAATTAGATACAATATTAGATTTTTTTTCCAATTATATAGCTTGTTGTGAAGCGGATGAGTATAGGTATGTGTAGCGTAATTTTAAATAAAATGTTTTTGAATAATGTATGAATATGAAATAATTTTTTTTAATTTAACCTGCACTTTCTGTGGGTTAAGTAATGAGTTTATTGAAGTACCAATTGGCCCAACATGGAGAATGGTCTTACTGTACAGTTTTGGCAGAGGAGGAATGCAGAAAAAATGCATATGCACTTATTTGCTTGTATTTCTTAAAACCACGTTTGCATCTCTTTTTTCCCAGCAGGGGAAGTTGGCACATCATTAAAATAATGCTGAGGAGGATTTTTGGTTTACTGGAGCAGATGTTCAAAATATGAAACTAGCATTTTTACCATTGTTTGCAAAACCCAAGCAGCATCTGGGGTTATAGTCATGAAATGCTATGGTGACGGGTTGTGCTCATTCAGTGAGCTATTTAAAATGAGAGAGATTAAATGGTCCACAGTGCAAACAGGAAGCAAGATGCATCTCTCTATGAAAATGCTCCCCATTGCAAACATTCTAAGTACATTAAGTGGAAGATGGAGAAAGGCCCGACAGAATGATGAGGTTAATAAAACGGAGTTAAATATTCATCACAGAGGTAATGAAGAAAAGCTATCGGTCCAATTGTGAACAATAACCAATGTATTTTCATTCTTCTATTTTCATATGGTAAAGCAATCATTGCAAAGCAGAATGTCTGATTAAGGTTTCTAATGTTAGAACAGAGCACACAGCCACAGGATACTGCTGCTCAACATGGAGTTAGAGAGAATGGAAGCAATAGCATTCACACGTATCCTAATCAAGTTTTCATTACTGTGCACGGTATGATTAGGGCTTCTGTTTTAGCTGCAGTTTTACGTCGGTATCCCACTTCCTATTTGTTTGTTCTTTTGATAAGTCAGCACAGACAGTAAGCCGGTGCTTTGAACATTCAAAACGAGGAAGTTACTGAAACGTCTGCAACATACTATCAATTTGTGATAAAACAAAAATTCCATCATCTTGTAAAAAGGTGTGAAATCCTCAAATTGACCCAACAAAGGCCGATCTAAACTAATAAAAACGAATAACTTCATCTACCGCTATAGAGTGTTTTTCTGTCTAAACTACTGTGTTTGTCAAAGTTGGTGTGCTGAATTACCTGGCTGAGCGTTGATTCAGTGTGTGCTCATTCCTAAATCCATAATCGCGAGTAGCATGGTTCTGACCAAGTCCAAAGGTCACATTGTTGTCGCCGTCTTCATTGAGGGGTTGTGTAGAAGCCAGAGGTGGTGAACTGAGGCCTGCTCTGACAGCCCAGGGAGGAGAGACGGATAATCAAGTACCCGCCAGCTTCAGTTCTTGAAGAGAAGCACTGAAATCCTTACGTGGATGCTCGCCCCCTTTAGTTTGGGAGAGAAAGTGAGAAGAACAGAGCACATGTTAAGCACTTAATACCTCGGCATAGTGAAACAAGTGAAAGCAGAAGGATGAGCGGTCAAAAGTAGAGAGCGACTTCCTCTAAAGATGCAGTGAGAAAAAGATAGCAGAGAGTAAAATGTACAAAACATTAAGGGGTAAGTGTCCCAAAATAAAATAGCAGTGTTGAAGACAATTGGTTAATTTTTGAATGTGCGACACTTTGAGTGTCAGTCAAGTTTGCATCCAGACTAATCTAATTTTCTAACTAAATTAGAAAAAAAATCAAGTGGCTAAAAAGTCCGCTGGCAGATTTGGTGCATCATTTTGAATAAAAAGCTCTACGTATTGCCAACACATGACGTATGCTAGATATTTTTACATCTATGCAAGAAAATATAGCACCAAAGTGTCCATTAGCCCCTGTGTGGAGATTGAAGCTGATTGCCATCTATTGCACACACCTCCGTGTCAGACCAATAAGAAACGACAAAAAACTGCAGGGGGGAGGAAGGGGTGTGAAGAAACGGGGGCACAATTTACCTTCCTTGGCAAGCTAAACTGCCAATGGATGTGGATGACTTGATTTTGTGCAGAAACCTGACAGCCTAATAGAATTATCTAAATTGACTTTGCATTCAATCTACATCAGTTAAGACCTTGATTGAAAAATGCATAAAAAAACATTAAAAAAATAAAACCTGGAAAAACTGAATTACAATCTCACATCTTTTCTCCACTGCAACTTAGCCATTTACAGACAGCAGAGAGGAGCATGCCTTGTGGTTGCCATAGTGACTGACTTGTCTAGCTGAGCTAAAGGAGGATGGCTGGGGGTGGGGGGGTGTTTATCTCTCTCTCTCCTGTTTCTCATTTTCTAAGCTGTAAAGATAAACTAATGGACACATCTCCTGCATTCCTCTCCGCATCCCTTTACCCGTCATGAAACCAAGTGAGACAAGCAGTCAGCATTTTGCTTTCATGAGGAGTGAAGCTTGGAGATACCCTAACAGAAGAATCTAAGAGGTCAGAGCTGTGGCAGGAAAAAGTGAACAGTATTAAACAGCATTAAGAACGTAATGATATGGTTTTAGATTCAAACCTCATTTCCTGGAAAAGACAGCATTGGAATACATGAAATCAGATAGAAAATCAAAGTTCATGAATAAGTGATTTGAGGTCTGGCAGAGGGGTATCAGATCAAGCAAACTGTTGAATAATAGAGGAACCTTTCTTTAATGCAATCAGATGCACAGCGAATAGCTAAACAAGAGCAGGGAAAAGTACAGAGAGAATACTCCAACCTGTATGTGTAAAATAAAGTTCTACTCATTCTGTATCGTACTGAGTTTCTTATTGGAAATTTGCAAGGGGAAAAAAGGATGTAAGAGTTCTTCAGTTTATCTCTGAACAGCGACCCAAATGATTCAGTCAAGCATGACCACCTTTCTTTGACAGGAAATCCTATAATCACAATTTTGGGGTATTTTTCCAGTTGTTAGCAAACAACTGTGAGAGCTGTTGACAGCTCGTGCTGAATAAGGCAGCTTATGGTGACAGTCCGGCGCTGTCAGTGAGTCACTTCTTCACAGACACAGCTGTTTCCACAGTGAACATATTTAACACCATATAAATACGCTTGCAACTTTTACAAGACTTCTATATACAATTTCAAAGGTGAAAAGACTGAGTCATAAAAGACACTCATTATAAAGGGCTTTTACACGTTTCTTTATAAAGAGTCATTTGTTTGCTTCTAAATTAGCATAAATTCTCTTCAACTGTGAGATTGAATTCTTCACTTATTATAAGATAATCCATTTATCCAGTCTTTAAAGTGCAACTGGCATGTTACACGTCTTATTTGCATCATATTTCATGGTAATATGTGAAACTTCATGTCTATCACAGCACCAAGCAGTCACCATTCTGTGCACTCCTAAAAAGTACAGTACGTGTTACAGTGAGATTTTTTGCAGTTCCCTTGAAGTTAGTTAAGCTAGTTAAATGTCACTGATGCAGGTCTAACAACAAATGCCATCATTCTAGGCAACAGTATGCACTGGGATATTTTATGGATTTTCAGAGTGTATATGAAAGCCAGCAGGACTGTATGAGAGATAGCAGGGAGCCGTTTTATCTCTGCAGCATCTCCTTCTGTATGCCTCCAAATTCATCAGGATTACGGACACTGCATCTGGGAGACAGGCAGTGACAGGACACTGACAAAACAGTCTGACAAAAACAGGAACTGTGCGCTCTAAGGCTTCAGTTTTAATTCAGTGCATCATCTTTTATTTCTCACTGGATTCTCCCTTCCGCTCCAACTCTGACCACCTTTATTTTTGCTCTACTTTAAAAGCAATGCTACCAATCGTTGGCCTGTTATTTGACTAAGGGGCCTCTAAGCTCAGGTTAAATAGCACCATGGTGACAAATACCAGCTACATGGTTCGATGGACACTTGCAACACCCACATGCGAGAAAACGGACAGACACATGTTTCTCTTGGATTCATTCATCTCTGCAGGGTTGTGGTAAATCAGATTAGAGCATCATACCAAGATCTCAGAGTACACCGACACAAATCCATTTACAGAGATAAGCTTTGAGGGCAAATGCTGGCAGTCACACAAACACACACAGCGATGCGAAGAGAAAAAGAAGCTACGTCACTTCAGCCACTGAGTTTCTATCAAACTCCAAAATCGGTTCAGATGAACTTACAGACAAGCTCTCTGACATGCAATTGTGTGTCGCTTCCAAAAAACACAGTTTTAATCCAAGGATCAGGAAATAAACATTGGAATACTAACATAGGTGAATTCCTCAAAACTGGGTTTCAACTATGGTTGTATTTTTAATTTATACGGTTTAAAATGTTTTCTGTTTTAAGGTCCTTGTGATTCATGAAAAACTCATTTGGAGGATAATAAAAATGCAATTGAACCATAATGCAAAGCTTATTTGTAACATACACAGATTACTCTTTAGGTAAAAGAGAAAATTTCCGTGTGTGACTCTTTCCTAAATGCTGCCTAAAAAAAAAAACACTCAAATATACAGCAATAAGGTGTTAATGCATTTTTAATGCCGGGGCTTTAATTAGAAGCAAGCAGCAGCGGGAGAGCACCTGATTTACCAAGTCAGTGCCAGAGATGCACGAAAGGGAGAGAAGAAGAGAAGCATACTGTGATTTATGATGGACAAAAATCAGACCCTTGATGTAACTGCACCGAAGGAAACAATTGTGTAGATTTTAGGTTGTAATCAAACGTTTATGAAACTGCGTCCCCAATGAGCCATCCCCACATTTTGGGATTAATGTTCCAGAGCAAGAGAACGGGCTGGAAAAAGGAGTGTGTTTTGTGAGCTCATCAGCTGTCCGCCTACTCTTGATGGCACACCTGTGAATCCTGGCATCCACATAACCAACAGGTGGACCTCACCAAGCAGGATGTCGATGTTATTAAATCCCATATTGGCTTAGTTATATAAAGAAGGAAAAAAGATCATTTACTGCCCATCATGTGCCAGACTGTATCAATAATGTTTGTCTAGAAGTGAGAAAATTAATTAAATCTCTGTTATAACTCAGTGGATTTCATAGATCAATAACTAATACATGGTGGAAAAGGTTTAGCTCCAGCAAAGGTCAGATGTTCCAGCGAGTGCTTCATCTATCAGCAGTCTGTCAACAGACTGGCATATTTGAACATGCATTAGATATCAGACAAAATATTGGACAGATTTATGATGAATTTCCTACTTCAACTTTCTGTTTTTCCAGAGAGCGAAAATGAGGTTATTTTTACTTGGGTATTTTCACGTTTTTTTCACGTCTTCAGAAATCCACTCAACAGAAATGTCTGATTGTGACCTGTGCATCTCGCGCACTGAGCCATGTCACCAGATTAGTTTCCTATCAGGAGTAGTCATCATTTGTCCAATGCTTGTTTTCCAAGCAGGCGTTGTTTCCCTGTTTCAGTACCAGGGAGCCGGAGGAGTGATTTTTGGCATGGTGAGACAATAACCACCTCATGAATGTGAACAAGGAGAGTACTGTGGATTTTAGGAGCAGGAAAAACTGTTTCCACCCTGGGAAAAAGAGGTGTAGGCGGAGACAAGCCACAGATACCTGGGTGTGCACACATAAAAACACACTAGACCGTGAATGCAACACTGGTGTTGTGTGCAAGAAGGTACAAAACAGACTCTAATTGCTGAGAAAGCTTACGACATTCGACATCTTCACTGAGATGAAGAGATTCAACAAACTCATAAGGAGGGGTTTACTGTGAACTCTACTGGGACTTGCAAAGAAGACTGCAGAACACAAATGTCAGAGGCTTCTGCAAAGCTCAGCTGCAGCAAAGAACTGTACAGGATATCACTCCCGCCCACAACTAGAGCTCTGTGCAATGACTGTTTACAATTACTAATAAATAGTATTTGTGCATTTATCAGTAAATAGAGAACTTCCCCTAAGGGGAATGAATAAAATCAAATTCTGTCCAATCCAATTAAATGATAAGCACACCATACTGTTAAATACCACAACCACAATGTAACTTCGTTTTGAATATTTTAGAATGCAGACATAAATCAGTCAGCTCAATGTGATTTGATTCCAATTTTATTTTTTTGTGTTCTAGACAATGATTGTGTTGGCAATAAGCATTGCTTGAAGGATCTCCAATCACTGTGCGCAAAATACAAATTTCTTTCTCTATTATCCCCCTCACATTTCCTTCCACAATTTTTCCTCAAGCTTATCTATTTCCATTGCTAATTTGTCTTCTTTTATCAATTTTTCTCAGCCCACTTTTACATTTCAGTATGCATTCTGCCTCATCGTGCATTCGTGTGGCATCTCGTTTACTGGTTAATTATTAAGTTCCAGATATTCTTTCAGAAAATGGCACTAAATACAAAAGTGGCAAAAACGGGACTTCCTATCAGCTATGATATGAATAAATTGCTTATTCAACAGACCATGGAAGTTTGTGTTCTCTCAGTTACTAACAGATCAGCTGAATGCATATTTGTTCTTTATAAGCTAAGCTGCAAGACCAACTGATTTCAGGTCATTATCAAGATGGGAGCTAAAGCCATTAGACTTTTCCATGTCAAGTCTCTGTGACTATGTAGTAAAACTCTTGAAGCAAAAATGAAGCAGAAATGTAGACAGCAATAAAACAGAGTACAAAGAAAGAATACCCTTGCAGAAAATGACAAACTGGGCAAACTTCCGAACTAATCCAGTATTCCAATTTAAAAAGTATATTATAAAAAAACTAATTCTATTTATGATAAAAATACAGACATTATTGATGTTGAAGTTGAATTAAATTATTACTTTTACTTTTCAAATAAATAGATTGATCAGAATTGTTCACATTAATAAAAGGAATTAAAAATTCATACAGAAAACGTGCAATTTCCATTGGCAATCCAAAAATTAATTATATCATATTCTCATATTCTACTGATTATTTGTTGCACAAATGTATGTCTTTGCTTTTTTTATTTTTGTAGTTTCTTAGAATAACAACAACAACAAAAAGAAGATCAGTCTGGACCCTCTGTCATTCCAGTTCTCAGCTGCAAGACCCACACATGCCTTACAGCGAGCCACAGGCCATAAAAAAATCCTCAGTTCATTAGAAGTGCAACATGTGAAGACAGATATCATTGAGCAATCCGATACACATCCCCTCAGTGGTAGTGTCTCCCTTCCCTTCCTGCTCTCACATCCTTTCCCAAAGCTCACTCTCTGAGGCGCCTTGGAGCTGCTCAGACAAAACAGGGCTAGGATTAAACGAGCCCCCAGCTGAGGATTCCCTGCAACATCTAAACCCCATGTGGTAAATATTCATGACAGAGAAATTGCTGTACTCAATGACAAGGGAGAGGAAAACACATAGGCACACACAGGCTTTTACATATCATCCAGTTCTGCCCACACAAAGACAGCACACATATAGACTGACATTAATGGGCACCTAAGAAACATGTGCACCCACACAAAAGGAGGAGCATAAAAGAAGAGCAAAAAAAAAGCTGTGGATTACTCAAATTATTTGTGTGTATATGTGGCAACACCCCCAAGGCAGCATGTTTTGTCTGTCTGCAAAACCCTGTGTGGGAACGGAGACTTTTCACAGATTGCTGAGGAAAACTATGAAGTGGAGACTGCCAAAAATAAGGAGCTGTTAAAAGAAAAAGAAAACGCAGTTGAACCAATATCTCAATTCTCTTCTCTTTCTGTATTCATTTCAGAGTATCTGCTAGAGAAAAACTGAGCGGTTTATTAGATATAGATAGATATGACCTCAGACATCAGCACAACCCAGCCTCATGTGTCATCTCTCACTTCTGCTCAGAGGAACTCATGGCTTTGTGAATCTTTCTAAAGCTGACTCAGAGGGCTAGACGTCCACAAGCAGGAAGAGGAACAGTTTAGAGCACATCCTGTGTGTGAACTGTGGTTTACAGGCAAACGCGAGGATATAAAATTAGCTGGTCTGTGAGAACTAGAGAGATAGGGGTAGAGATGGAGCGAGAGGAGCTGTGGTCGCACAACAAAACACAAAAGAACACAGCAGCTGGACAGAGCCATAACTGGAATGGCTCAGGGTGACTTCCTGTCAAGCTTGAAAACTCTGGCTACATTAACACAAGTAATCATTTGGTCAGCGCTGGCTGAAAGGGGTGACATGTTAGGTCAGATTGGACTACAAAACAGCATACTGAAAGTGGGTTTATGTCATGACTAACTCATTTATGTCTGGGTGTGTTCACATTCACAAATTCAGCATTAGTGTCTTAAAATGACTCATTCTATTATGAAACCGAGTAAAAAAAGAAAAAGTCAGATGTCGTAATAAAGAGGAAAAAGAAAAAGAAATGCTTTTTTTTTTACTTAAATGCAACCAAACTTTGCTTTTTTTGTTATCTACAACAAGACATAAAAATATAATTTTATAAATACTATAATGTGGAACCGTGTTGGGTAAATTCTGAAACTTACCGCACCTCATGCAAGAAGAAAGCGATGAGTGAATAACACCTCTTCAACTGAACTGGATTTTGATTAATTACATTGAACTGCACTGCATCTTGAAACTATCCTGACCTAATACTTTGGTTGCGAAATGTCAGCCTATAATTCAAACTGAACTGAAGAAGAAAAGGTGAGCTCTTTGAACACAATTCTCTAAATTTTGCCAGTGTACCTTTGTGTTGTGTTTCCATCTATGACAGCAGGAGCTAAATGCCCATAACAGCTTAATCTGCCATGGGACTGGATGTCAATAAAGCCCTTTCCTGTAACACTCAACAGACAGATGTTCAAGTCAGTTGTTTCCTATTTTAAATGCACATTAAAGCTTGAGACGAGTTAGGAATTCTGTGAAAACAAACACAATGAAACAAGACAGATTAGGATAACAATAACGTCATCTGAGCTGTGATCCCCCTGCTCTGACTGAGCAACCGCATACTGTCCTGAGCGAGATCTGTTTGGAACAGGAAGCAGGAGATCATAAGAAGAACAGAATGTAAACCTAAATCAACAGGATACAGAGGTTTACAGAGTAGCATCCACTGCGTTTAGGGGCAGTGAGCGGCTACGCCTGGAACCAAAGTCTCAAACCCCTTTGTATCTTTTTCTTCAAAGGCTTCACTTCAGCTAATCTAGAGGCAGGGCTATGTGCATGAGTAAATACTGCAATCTAGGCATCAGACAGTAGGGAATTCACACCCCCCGCCCAACACTGCTCTCAGGAAACGGTCGTGTAAATACTCAACGGCATGCTCGCCTGGCATGGAAACGTGAAAAATGCTGGACAGGAAACACAGAGGGTGAAGAGATCGCAGTCTTAATATGTCTGAAAATGAGAGTTTTGTTTGCATCCCAAACGGCTCCGACGGGATTCAGTCCGGGTCTTTGGTGTGTAGGATTACTGTCTGCTGCAAACTCGAAAACAGGATTTCCCCCAGGATCTCATATCATCCAGGGGGCTTGGTTTACAGATGCAAAAGACTGTGTTGAGTTATTCTAATCTTTTCCCAACCTGCATTACAGCAACCCTGGGGGGACTCGTGAGACAACAGGCTAGTAGAGGAGCAGTGCACCGCACTACCTTTAACAGGTAACAGGAAATTGTCCATTCAGCACATCATCCACAGTAGCTGCTCCAGTCAGCATGCAGACTGATGGATGGCCAGCCACACTCAAGAAGCGACACCATTGATTTCCTCTCAAACAACCCAGAACTGCTGATTCAAGATAATGTTACATTTAAAAGGCTTTGCCGTGGTGACATGATGATAAATTCAGAAGATGAAACCGATAAATTAACTCAGCTTCTATAGACAGCTGGGATTTATTTCCAGCTTTACTGATTTATTTGTGCAGTCAGTTGCATTTCCGTATCTCTGTTAATTTTATAATGGTTACTTTTATTTCTACTTTGACACTGCCTTTTAAAATTGATTTTTGGGATGCTTATGTCTGTGATAAATAGCAATCTTGTCAGGGTAATATGAATATGATTTCTCAATGGATATCTAGAAAGGTTATAATTGCGAAATCCTGTATGTCAAAGAGCCAGTTACAATGATATAGACTGTTTCATACTTCTTCAGATTGTACTTTGGTTACTACTGACTGTCTCAGCTCAGTACTCATGGCAACAGACCACCTGGGTTCTAACAAAAGCCAGTGCAGATAATTAAAAAAAAAGAAGTAGTGTTTAGTGGATTTACAAATCAGATACAATTTCATGTTGCAGAATTTTGCATCTGATGACAGTCCAATAAATCGAAAATGAATGAGACTTAAATGAGCATTTATTCAATACTATGGCTGCACTGCTACTGTTTCCAAACAATTTATTTTGCACTCAAAGGTGCACTTTTCCAAACAATAAAAATCCAAATGAGAATTTCTATATGCAGGCAATCAAAAATGTTTGGAGTCGGCCACACTGGGACATCTGCCTGCTCTGCAGATGCAATTACAATCATCTTCATAAGATAAGATTAGATGAGATACATACAGTATAGGTGACAATAGTTCAAATAATCAAAGCATTACAGCATTGGTGCTGTGGAACATATTCTCAGCTGCAAACACCACTTTCAGACACGGCATTATTAAAGGAATGATCAGTTTGGGGCCTGTCTGTTTCATGCTACCACGTCACAGGGATTGCTGGTGTGTATTGTAAAGAGCTGTAAACCAAAGGCTACACGTGCGCAGCTCTGAGGAGCACAGATAAGGAAGTGAAGGAGGAGTTCTGGTACGAAGGGGAGTGTTAGGATCAGGGTGCCAAGCTAGCAGCTGTGTGATGGATTTCACACACATCTTCTCATCTGTCCCTGCATCCCTCTGTGATGAACAAAGAGTGCTTTTTGAGGGCATGCCGTGTGGAATCACCCGTTTGTCATTCATAACATTTACCCTGACTGCACGCTATGCATGGGAGCCCCCACCCCATGGTGGAGTGGCAGGCAGATACTGTGTTTGTCAGATGCATCTTCCTGAAAATTCAAATATTTGATATATTTTAAGAGGGGGAGACAGCAAATAATAAAAAAAAATGTAGTTGATAAACAAGGCAATCACAAAACCGCCTTGCATTCGAGTATATCAACTGACCAGTCTGTTCTGCCCTCAGAAAGTGCAGCAACTTGGTTGCACAGCATGCAAAAATCTAAACAGGATATTGCGTACCTCGTGGAATCAGCGAAAAAGGAAACCCCTTTTAATTCACACAAGCGAAACACAACAACAGAATCGCAAGGTCAGCCTCTCCAGAGGGTCAAAATGTGCAGATTAGGCTGTCAGTAAAACAGAATCTGGATTATGGCAATCCTGTGGCAGCTCTGCGCCTGCAGATTATTTCTATCCCGGCCACAGCAATAAAAGACAATGGCAGTTTTTGTTCCCATAGAACTGACAGTGCCGCACAGTAACAAACAGGGACTCATTTCTAACAGGGTCAGGAGTGATTAGACAAACAGCAACACTGGCAGCACACAGAGAGACTCGAGATTCCTCCCGAATCCCCCAGAATCCGACTGGATTTGCAAGATTATGACCTAACCAAAGGCAATTAGCCCATTAGTGCAGTTAGCTGTTGAAAACAGAATAAAATGGCAATAAAGTCTCTCACGTTCTGAAGAGATCTCATTAAAACATTGGGCCGGTAGTAAAAACAGATTTAGAGGATGCTGTTGTGGGAGCACGTAGCTGTGATAAAAATGGCACCCAACTGTCTAGACATCTTAACACATCTTGTGATGACAAGTTTACCATCTTGGTAGCTTTGACTTCTGATGTGCTTTTGATGAATAATTTATTGGCTTCTCACAAAAAATGTGAAGATTTATACACAGAGACGTCTGAAACTGTTAAACGTGTGCACAGGCGACAATCGTTTTGCTGTAACTTCTAACTTTTAAGATTTAGAAATGGACTTCATCACATGATGATCATATTTACATTGCAAAAATTAACAAATGAAAATAAAAAAATGAACAAAACAGGATTTTATTTTGTTCTGGATTCAAAGACATATCCAGTATATGATTAAATCATAGAATGATGTCATAACAACATGAGTTTATTTAATCTCTTCAGTTTGTAATTGTCTCCTTTCCTAACCCTAACCAAAATAATGTGTATTTATGTGATTTCAAGGTATGAAAACCTGACTGGAAAAAGAAAGAGAGATTACAGATCAGTCAGCGTGACCTGTCTTTGCCCCACAAAAACAAATGACATCAGAGTTGCTGCCAATCAGCTGATGTGACTCAGAGAGGCTGTCCGAATTCACCACAGCTGCTTTCTGACACTTTTGCTATAAGCTCATCAAAAGCAGTTAAACGGCTCACTTTAGCTGCCCCGTGGATTAGTGAAAGCCAATGTGGCAACATTTGATTTCAGACGCACAATAGAAACAAGCACAACTTGTTATCCTTCGAGCTAAAATGTTGCTTCAGCAAAGCGATCGTGAGAGACACCTCAGTCTAATTGAATTCCAGACATATTAATATCAATCAACCCAGAGAGACTGACAATACTGGTGAGTTACATTAGATGCATCTCTGATAAGAATGTAAAGCCGTGTTGCACAGCAGGTAGTCCAATAGTCTGGCACTTCACAGCCAGCGATCTCATCCTGCCTCTTATTGAATGGAAGATCAGCTTGTCATCACAGCAAATAAAATTACGCATATGCCGACGGGGTTTGTGTTATTTAAATGGCAGCAAACAAGATTGCAAGCCATAAATAACACATCCTGAAGCCAGGAACCCGCTGTATCAAAGGTCCGACGAGCAAACCCTTCAAAGAAAACAAAGCTACTTGCAAAAATGAAAAGCCTTAAATCGAGTTTCTACAGTTCAGTGTGGAAATGAAAAGACGGGGCTCCACATCATCAAAAGGCCAAGCAAAAGGGCACACAACCATGGAAGGATGCTGTCACTGCATAATTCAAGTTGTGATGCTGCTGCATTTTGCATATGTGGACAATTGTTCCTATCACATCATTTCTGGTTGGATTTGGATAAGCTGACATAAGTCATTAGACCCATATTCAAGAAACCACATTTGAGTTGAACTCCAATGAGAAACCGTTATTCCTTTACACTACTCGAAGATCCTTGTGCCAGCACATTTTTGTTTTCATGGTAATTTTCTGGGGTGTTGGGTTTCTCTTTGGTTAGGATTCGTGTTTTCGTCCATTCAAAATGACTGACTACCACTGTGAAGCATTGATATGTGAAAACAGAGCAGTGTGATTTCATTTAAACGTATCTGTGGCAGAAAAATGCAGAGAAGACATATTCCTGCTTTGTAGAGAGGTTTCTCTGGTGACTGGACTGCATCCGTACATGCTGACCAGCTCATTAACCAACTGGATCAAGGAGGAGTGAAGAAAGCTCTCATCAAAATGGCCGGAATGTGTAAAATAGCTAATGTTTAGCTTTCATTATTGATAGAAAGCAGAAATAATAGCTAATCAGAAACTTCCCCAAGCAATCAAATTTTGATTCTTGTGGTGTTGGTAGTTTGAAGTGAAATATCCATCCACCGCTATTCATATTCCCTCTTCCTTTTTTCATTTCCCCCTTGAAGCTCACACCAAACCCCTTCCCCTTCATATTTTGACAATACCCAATTACAGGCACCGGAAAGCCAGGAGAAATGTGTGGCCTGAAGCGTGTAGGATTTTATATCAGACTCCAAAACCATACGATAGCATCAACATGGGTGGGGAGGCTATGAAAACAACCCTCTGGATCACCTCGCTCATATTTTTGGAGCTCATCAGCGACAGCCATGGTGGCAGCTAGCGGTATCAAACTCCAGCAGGCGGATCATGAAAACAGTCAAGCAGTGACTCTGGAATCCTGTCTTTTTCCTTGGGGGGGAGGGTCGGAAAAAAAATAAAGACAGTGCTTAATGTAGACCATGTGTACAACTCAAGCTGAAGGCGATGAGAGTGGATACCAATGCGTTCATGCAGATGAGCTACAGGTATCGCTCTGGCCGGCTAAGCAGCTAAACAGTCCCCTGCTGTGGCCCAGCTGCATAAGTGTAATAGAACAGCAATGCCGTCGCACCAGTGTGGAGCCCTTAACTTATTTTCTGTTTTAGTTAAGCCAAATTGACTTCCCAAATGGCCAAAGCATCACAAAGAAATGTAATAAGCATAAAAGAATACCAGAAGTCCTGTTATAAAAGGTCTGTCTCTTCGTCTTGAACTATTTCACCACAACCAACAACAACAGACTGAAAATCAGGGAGTGTCCTACTGGAGGCCTTTTTCCCTCTCTAGGGACAACAGATCTGTTGATCAAATCCTGTTCTGTCTCTGTGCTGATCCCCTCTCTCTGCTGGAAACAAAGTGTACATTTTCTAACATTCCACAACCCAACGAGGTTGATTACAAGACTTAATTCTTCATGCAAAATAAGTACAGGCATTTTATGCATAACAGCAAATTAAGACGGAAATAAGTTTACAGTTAATCCTGTATATGCAATACCCCCAAAAGGTCCCTAATAAGGACTGTGTTAGTCAACTTATAACAGGAGCATGTCACATGGACCTATAACCACAGAAATGTGGAACCAAATGAGGAGGAAATGGCAACAGGGGTACAGAGATGAAGCCATACCTGCAATGTTCATTTGGTCTGCTTGGGAGGGAGAAGCCTGTAACTGTCCAGAGTTTAGCAGCAATGAAATTAACATTTGTGTGAGGAGTTTCCCACTCACAAGGCCGCATTTACAAAGACATACACTGTGATATTCATAACCGTAAACCTTCTTTTTTCCAGTCTATGTCGTCTGTGACAAGCAGGGAAAACTGTGTCTATGATCTGCTCATTGTCGTCCAACACACAGCAGTCTCACTATACAAAGTCACACAAAACTTGGAGACCAGAGATGAGTGGGAAGGTGTTGGAGGAACTAGGCCGTTAGCACTTGCTCAATTATTATCACCATATGCAGCCAGCACTTCGTCTCCAAGACTTGTGAAGTTGTTAACTGCTCCTGAGCCAAAAAGCACCTCCTCCTTCACATATTTTTTTATAAAGGTTATTCACATGACAATTAACAATCATGGAAATCTATTTATAATTATAGCAAGTCTTTATTTAAAGCACCTCTCCGTTTAAAACTTTTTTTAATTTCATAGATCAGGCAAAATTTTTAGAACCTTTTTAACTCGGATAAACAGTTTTCTACATTTTCGAACAGATTGCAACTAATCAGTTTATTTAATAAAAATGTTGTTAACATTATCATTGGCCAGAATTACTTGAGAGACATTTAAATAACAGGATGAAACAAATAAAGCTGGAAATATACCTCCTATAGACCCTTTCTATTCCATCACGCCTAAGGTGTGACTATTGTGAAACCTTTAACGTCAAAGCAGCAAAAAGCAAATGCTCATCACCACAAGTGAGTGTGGATCTGGCATTATTTCTGGATATGCACAGAATGGATTTGGCAGTGTTTTGGGGGGTGTTGCTGTCAACAATGCGCTTTCCCAGTGGGAAAACATATTGTATGACCAAATGCTGTCAAGGATTGCAAAATATGGAACGGCACAGTTTTGTCCATTTGCATGAGAACCTTGGCACTCATGCCTGTAGTCATGAGCTGTTTTAATTAATAACACGGCTGCAAAGCCAAGATGTTTCTCAGCACGTATAGATTCAATCTCCGCAGCTGAAGGTCACCCTATCACAGGAACAGCGTCACATGTATCTTCTAACATGCATCTATTACATTTTCCAAGAGCACCAGCAAGGTAACGGTCTCCACTCAGATTCATTATTGATGACTTGTAATTTATTTTCCAATGGAAAATACATGCGACAAGCTGTAACCTGGGCAGGTTTTAAAGAGGACATCGACTAGTTTGGAGATTATAATAATGATGTTAATCAAATTAAGTGGACTTTTCAGTTCTGAGATAGTGTGACATCATTGACAGTTGATGCCTAGAACATTGTTGTGAATCAGATTTATAACAGCAACCTGCCCTGTTCTTCAGGTTTCATTTCTGTATGCCGTCCACGAAAGACTGTCAATAACAAACAAATCTGCAAGCTGAAACTATAAACCCCAAAATAAATAGTGGGTTCTGCTTTGGTGGAGACTTCAAATATTAAAACGTCTCTTCTAATGCACAGAGGGGAAAAAATCCCAGGTCAGCAAGAAGCCTGGTTGAGGTCCTGTCATGTCATTTTGTTTTCAACATGACCCACACATGCTTTAGAGGTGGTGTACATCATGTAGGACAGCTATGATTATCACCCCTTACTTCTGTGCTTTATGGGGCTTCCCTGCGACATATCCATCTGCATGCAGGGCATGTCGGCTAATTCCCGTTCGTGGGCTCACTGCCGCATCCAACTACACTCACTTACACACGGGCTACACAGCCTCAGCAGCACAAAGCATCCCAAAGAGTCAGAAGTTAAAAGACGCTTTTGACAAAAGAGATCTGCTATTTTCTTCTGTACCACTGTTTCCTAATAAAAAGTGGCAGCCCAGATATTTAAAAAAAAAAAGGTAATTTCTGTCACTGGAGGCGTTTGCGATATGTTTGGTATATCTAAAATTACTGGAAGACGCAGGAGCACCGTAGTTAAAATAAACTAGCGTGATTGTAAATGAATGAAAATGCCGTATGATCATAAATGATTGTGTGTCAAAAAGGTTTCTCTAAAAAGTGTTTAAATAGAATAAGCTGTTTTGAATCCTTCTTTTGTACTGGTGCAAAAATGTTTAGAGGGGTGTTTCCACAGCCTTCAAGCTGCATCATAATCCTGAAAGTACAATGAAATATATTGAGGGGCTGACATGATGATCACACAACTCCCTTTGCAGCAGTCTTGAAAGAATGAATAGGAAATGGGCTGCTTTAGTAAGCATCCATTATTCATGACGCACAGTACTCCTCCATGTCAACAACTTCTGTAGTGACACAGTCAAACCATTATTTCCTCCCTTTCACTCACTATTTAACCCCCCCCCCCGCCCAAATACACATTGGTTACACCCAGCTTACACATTATCCCAACATCATCATCGTCCAAAGTGAATAAACTGTAAAACATCCAGCAAGCGCTAAGCCCAGAGGATTTAATGCCAGACTGCCTAAAGAATATGACCCGACATTAATGCCTCGGCAGAGAGTTGCGGGGCGGCAGCAAAGCATTCTGAGAGGGGCAACAGAGAAGTTATTGCACCAGATGCAGCTATCTGACAACACATGAACAGGCTGATAAGTCACAAGATAGTTCCAGACCTTGATGCATCTCCCGTCTGGCTCCAGGGTTTACTGTGCTGCAGAAAGGACCGGGAGATAACACATTTCAAATCCACCTGGGATGGCTGCACTTCAACAACAAACATTACTATTAATACTATTAAAAGTCCTGGGCCCCACCCTGTTTTTCTCAACGGATCATTTTTGCCCCATTACAATGATATATGACTAGAATCGCTGTTCAATTTAAATAAAGATGAATTTCTGATCGTAAGCTGCGACACAAGAGGCTTGAATGATTTCAACACTGGGCTTAGTTTCCCGAAACCTATCCTGTCATGGTTTTCTCTCGTTCCTCGAAATGTGTTCACATTGTAACTGACAAATATAAACCAGAAAAAAATGTGTTGCCTCGAGCGGGTACGCCCATATCACAACTTGTGGAGTGACATCATTCAGAAAGTCCCCGGGCAATATCTATTCACAGCACACAGGCTGGGCTTTGGGTTTCAATCTTGAGGAGAAGGACTCGATTTCTGCTGCTTTAAACAGTCAAATGTGAGGCAAACGTTCGCAATTCACATCGCCACATAAAACTGGGTCTGAAAGGCTTCCACGCAGGTCCACTCTGAGGTTATAACCCGTGATGCAGCATATTAATCACATATATTTTCCTCTCACTTACAAAAAAAATGGTGGAGGACAGCAACTGGTCTAGAATCTAAACTAATTAAATAAAATGTCCTAACATTTTTTTTTTATTGATTTTGGCTTGCATCAGTCTTTTCACAGTTATCTGGGACTAAGTCCCAGCTCTTCTAAGGGGATGCAGAAGCAGTAGCCACCTAAAAACACCTCTCGAGTAAGGTGTCAAGGAGGCGTCTTGACCAGATGCCCAAATGGGTGTGAAATAGCTCTAAGCAGCTCCTCCAGAGGTAGATGGAGGGTGGAGGGTACTTTATTAAAGTGCGCTGCTGATTTAACATAGTCCTTTTCACATTTCATTTCCTTGGCCATGCTAATATCCCAGAGAAGCCTTTCCTTCTTTAAACAGATGGTCTGCGAGTCCTGAAAGAGCAGTTTTGATCACGGCACCGTTCACCAAGCCAGGTCTTAAACAAAGTTAGGACAGCACACACATCTGTACAGCCTCAGTTTTTGTGCAGAGGGCAACAGATTTCCGCACTCAGATTTTTCGGTTCCAATAACCTGTCTCGAAGTCTTAAAGAGATATATTCAAGAAGGACAAATAATCCTGCAACAGATGGCATCATGCAAATGGAAGTCTGATTTTAGGATCATACAGTTATTCTGGGATTGTCTGAACAAACAGTCGGAAAACAAGACATAATAATTCCACAAGGTCTTCAACATGTTTGCAAAATCAAACCTCTGCAACCTTGAAAAGCGAGAGTTGTAGAAGTTGTAGCACGAGTGTGTACGAACTCTTCAAAACGCCAAAGGTGGTCACACCAGTTTTTCTATTCGCTGCACTTTATATGAAGCCAATCGATAGAAAAGGAACTATTACAGGAAGCCTCTCGCTTGACTTTCAGTACAGACCCAGGGGGGTAACAGATCACAGGACGAGGAGGGATGCATGCGAGATACACAAACTGTGCAGGTGCTGTCGCAGTTTGCACAGCTGTACACGGTTTCTAATACAGCCGTGTGTTTAATGTGGGCTCATCTGGTGATGCACCATTTCTGTGTTATCACGGTCTCGTGTCACTGTGAGGCCTGAGGGCTTTCTGGAAAAAGTACCACACCACAGTAACCTGTTTCTGGGTTTAGCTTAAACCGTGCATGTTTTCATTCCTTCTGTAAATACAAAAATAAATCCCATTTAACACAATTTCTACGCGGCCCCAAACAAGCCCCTCCCCACTTTGTGTTAAGATTGTTACAGTAAGTGCCTTGTTAAGTAAAGGTTGTGTCTTTTTCTCCATTGTACATTCCTTACAAAAATCTGAAGACATTCTGCAGGGTTTGCATGCTGCAGCGTTAGCAACAAGCACAAACAAGTCTCCTGTTGCGACATACTGCAGTTCAGCGTGTTAGAGAAAGCACTCACAAAGGCATGCAAAAAAGGGAAAAAACAGATAGGATAAAAATGCTGTTTGCATGAAAAAATAAGATCATCTTATAAAGCCTCCTATGTGTAATTCATGAGGCCGTTTTTAACATGTGCCGAAATTATTTCTGCTGGCAAATAGCCTAAGCTCATCTCCAATTATTGCAACTCTACACAAATCAGTTTTTTCTTTTCAACCGTTTGAAAAAAGTGTTTGCTTGAGAACCTTCAAGCAGACTGCAGCGTTTGTGTGCCGCCTGCCTCAGAGAAAGCGCTGCTCAGTGTGTAGTCGAACTTTGAATCTAAGTGTTTCCAGGACTTGTGGTGGATAGAAGGAGGGTGGCAAAGCTGTAAAATAAACTAAAAGGCTGTCAAAATTGCGTTTTAAATCCAGCAAGCTGTTGGAGGCTCCAGGTGCTCATTCCTCCCCACCTCACTGTGGATTCCATTAATCACCACAAACAGCATGGGCCTTGTGCACGGTACACCCACACTTAATCAGCATGCTTGCACAAGCTTTTTCAATGTACCATTTTACAGTTTGCAGCTTTTTAAAAAAAGAACAAATAAAACTGGAGAAGAGCATCTTGAATGTGTTAGACTGCTCATCAATGTAAGGTAAAAATATCTCCTACAAATAGAAACCAGTAGGATTTTATTAAGAGGGGAAAAAATAATTAAGCAGTACAAGCAACCCACATTCTCGTTTCTGACGTGTGAGAGATTGATCCTCCAACAGCTCTCAGCAGCCTTCCTTTAACCTCACATGGCTTCATTTGTCTAGACAAATACGTTTTGTTCATTAGCTGAGACCATAGCCACTCTTTCAGAGGTTTATGCGGCATAACTGAAGTTGAAACAAAATTCACAATGAAATAATAAAGCCTGTAAAGAAAGAGAAGAAGAAAAAGACAAAGGAAATTGGGCAGGTTTCCGGGCGTGTTTCACCGAAATGAAACTGAACCCACTTGATTAAATAAAACAGGATCATTTCACTGGTTTATCATGTAAATGTGACAAAAAGAAAAGAAACAAATCGAAATCGATAAAATCAATAAAAGCCCAGCTCAACTTTCCTCAGTTTGCAAGTTAGACATTTTTCCTGAATAAGAACATTCAGGTCTCGCTGGCTTCATGAGTCCTTTCTCATAATGATTTCTTATTTCACAAAATAATGCCAGTTAATCTCACTCATTTATTTACTTTTTAAATACGTTCCCTTCACTCATTATTGAAGCAGTCTTGCTCAGGCTCCACTAATTGGGCCTGTCAGTTTGATGAACATATTCATTAAAAGTCATTTAACACTGTCTCATTGCAAAGCTCGAAACACAGTCTTTAATCCTAGAATAGCTGAACGAGGACCAAGCACACCATCTGACAGCGAAAGCATGCTGGAGTTAGTTTCTATATTGAAAACTGTTCAGGTGTCCATCTAATTATTGAAATAAGGAAATCAAAACTGTGTCTGTAAATGTAGCCTTTCAGTTCCATCTTAAAAAGAAAAAATCTGTTCCCTTCAAAAGAAAATCTGCTTCAGGCAATCTGCAACCAGGATGCTGATCTTGTGCTGATCCTGACCTCTGACCCCCCCTGGTAGATCAAGATCAAGCCTTAATGTCATGTCAGTGATTATTACATATTGAGGGAAGAGAAAAAAGAGAGAAAAAAAAGAAAATCCCCAACCCAACATATATCCACCAAATGCTGAAAAGGATACAGACCTCCCTGAAACCTTTGCAGATCCATCCTGATATTTCGAACCTCATTAAAGCTGCGTTTGACCGACATGTTGAAACTGGTTCAACTGCATACCACGCAAAGAAGAATTTAGATACGAAAGAACATACTACGCAATGAGGGAAGCACGAAAGAGAAAGGGCAAAAGAGACCTAGAAAGGGGAAAAGAACGGAACTCCGAACGCTTGATCCATTAACCCACTTTGACGCACCGGGTTGACTGAAGTCCCTGCAGGTTGTCTGAAAGCGCTGTTCCAAAGAGAAATGACACAGTGAGATGCCACTTTAACGACGGATGCATGCAATGACAGATTAAAGCAGCGTGCGCGCCTGAAATGGTAGGTTCGTGAGAAAAATCAGCCATGCGCCGCTGTGCGTAACGGACAGGTAACGCTGGGATACGGCATTGGGATTTTGACGTCTCCCCCGCGAACTAAATAAATACATAGATGACAAAAACAACCACCCTTTTGAATAATCAAAGGAAGAATACTCACATTAGTGGCTTAAGTATTGAGTCCTGAGCGTAGATTGTTTTGGAAAAGACGAACCGATGCTCCAGTGTTGCCGCCTGTCACCAAGAAGGAGGAGTTTGAGGTTACTCCAACACAGCCGAGCTGGCTGTCAAAAAACGCACTACAGCTGTCCGTTCGATGAGAGGGAGCCCCGCTGCGGTGTGAAACGCTATTACAGCGCCAACATGTCGAATCCAAGGCAACACAATTCACAGCCATTAACATTTTAATAGGAGCACTGGAAGAGTGTAACACACGAGAATCATCATGTGTTAAACTTAATTCTTCCAAATGATCTTTCTATATTTGTTTTATTCATGACGTCTAGTGCAATATAAATTAATTTATCTATTTAGTTTTTGATGGAAACTTTTGTCTTTTGATTAAAGTATGAGGGGTTTTATGATTCAGTTATAACTAGCAGTAACTAAATGATCAGGTACGTCAGGGGAAACAGGTGAGCCAAAGCAAACAAACCTTTTTCATTTCTCCCTGTCTCTTCTCTTCTTATCTGTCATGGACGGGAATGAGGTGCTCCTGGTGTTTTACAGCCCTGTTGATGGTGGGTAAATAGCACACTGCTGCTTTCTGTCTCATAAAGCAGCCAAATTTTGAGCCGTTAATCATTGGAACCGACCAGGCACAATATCATTCCACATGCAAAATAATACACGTAGGTTAGTTTTCTCTGTAAAGATCCTGATTATTTATAGAAACGTCTCGTGGCTTATCTGTCCACAAGTCCTCTCTGAAATGACGCCAGCCTCTGTCATGGCTGCAGGGTGTCACATTCTTGTGATTAGATGATTAAACCCTCCTTCCTTCATTTTTTCCCCTAACATGATATCATTCATCGTTAATCTGCCTTAACGTTTATGGCCCACAATATGAAAAAGAGGACTTTGAACCTGAGACTGTGAACATCCTGTATTATAGTACACCTGATGGACACATGAACATTTTACCTGGATGCTCCTTTGAAGTCAAACTGAGAAATATCTGTTTTACTAGTCAACAGAAGACTGATCCACACTGAGACAATATAATTTTTGTTTGCAGTCTGACAGCAGATGAGTCGAAGTCTATATGTTTAGGATAAATGCAGTCTCTATTATGACAACCATCTCTCTTTTCCACTGCCGAACCAAAGGTCACGGTTATAAACAAGACATTTTATGACCAGCAGTCCTGAGTTCACTCCACCCAAAAGAGGTAACCTGTATTAGGATCACAAGGTTTATTTCATCTGCTTCTCAGACTACACTGCTGCTTTAGTGAAGAATCTTTTGGATTTACACTCAACCACGAGTTGGAGTACAGCAAAGATGCCATCCACCACCAAAATTATCCATTTTCTTTCTAGTGCACTGGTCACTGCTGTGTCTGTAGGTTTACTGGGGTTTGCCATGTCAACGCAGTGGGCTAGGATTAATATCAAATGTGCGATGGAAGAAAGTAGCGCATTCAACGGAAGTGCAGAGATCTTCCTTGGGCTTTTTGATGGAATAATAATCCGATCATCCTGTCCCAGTTTTGGAACTGAAGATAAATTTAAAGGTAATTTAATATCAACTCTTCGTATGGATGCAGATATAAAATTGATGGTATTTTCCCATTTCTATACATACATACACATACACATACACATACACGTACACACACACACACACACACACACACACACACACACACACACACAAACAAAAAAAATATATATACATATATTTGTATATTCAAAGGATACAAATAATGGACAATTTGGGGCTGTGGTGCAGCAGTTGAATTTTTCCCTGGACTGAGATTGCAGGCAGACACTCAGCCATGTTGCTTGGTTTAGTTGATGACTTCTGTTGGATTCTCTGTGGTTTCTTCAAAATGAAAACACATTTGTACGTATGGCTTTGAATTTTCCTGGCAGTCAAGATGTCTTATGAGACTTGGATTACATTCCACAACTGCAGGGGGAGCTAAATAGCCCTAAAAAAAGATAAATATCTTTAAATATCAGGAGAAATGTCGATTTAATCGCTTCCTGTTTTTGACACTCAAACTGGAAGACAATAACTCCCCTAGCTGAGCCATGTCTGCCACACATACATACGATTATACACTTACATCGCACGGGACTTGAATGGGAAAAAAACATATCTTCTACAGGTGTTGCTCTTCGACCTACCCATAGCCTACACAATACACGGAAGAGGTGACATATAGAAACGTATAACTCATGCTCATGTGTCTGTTTGCGTGCAGTGATTTCTACAATTAAAAACACTGGGACTACACCCTTAGCCCTCCATGTTTTGGTGGTGTGCCTGTTGGCTCTGTCTTTGCTGTTCTCTGCCGTCAGCATCCTCGTCTCCCTCTACAACAGCGTCAGCAACCCTTATGAGACCTACATGGGTCCTGTTGGAGTCTACACCAGCAGTTCTCTTAGTGGTAAGGGACACTAATGTTAGCTCATGCGGGTTCCATGTTTAACTCTTTTATACAGAGCAGGACTAATGTTACTGTTTGTCTGCAGCATGCCTGTCTCTGGTGGCCCTTATCATATTTGTGGTGTACGTCAACGTGACCAACGTGGCCAAAGACCTGGTTACCATCTTTGTTGGAGGACTGCCAGTAGATTTGGGGGAACAGTCTGCAGAGATGAGAGTTGGATATTACCTGGTCATTCCTTACATTGTGTTTTCTCTGGGTGCCGTGGTCCTAATCTACATGTATCAGCATGTAGCCTACGAACACAAACGACAACAGGAGAGACCAACAGAAGACGCTCCCAAGGAAATTATGATGTATTAGTGTTATGATGACAAAAACACCACATAAGTTAGTATTAGATAGATTTGTAAGGACT
>JABUIW010000056.1:2232004-2252466 GCA_013363375.1 Menidia beryllina
CTCATGCCACACCTTTATGGTGTAACATTTTGAATAATTCATACTTGTAAGTGGATTTCAGAGGAACTACTTTTTTACATGAAATGAAACTCTTCAAAACCTATTTATTCTGTGTTTAAATGTGCAATATGGCATAAAATGTGATTTTAGAATTGGTTCCTGGTTTAGATTTTTAGATTATCATTTGCAAGGCAAAGTGAAAAATCAGTAGCCCCATTATTTGTTCTGAAAAGTGCTTTAAATTAAACAGTCTGCATACCACACAAATAAACAGATCAAATCAAATATGCCATCTGGAGTTTCGACCATTGTTTGCATTAATTTTTCATATTTACTGAAAGAAATAAGATAACTCATAAGGAAGTCAGTTCATTGGAAAAAATTAAAATATGTCAGGAAAGGATGAGGTGTCACTCATAGCTTTTTGCTGCCCTCTATCCTGAACACAATGTAAATGCAAAGAGATTTCAGCACTTCAGGGTGTTGCCTGCAAATCTTTAATCCATACATCCATCACCTACACTATTCAAAGTAGGCTAATACTTTCAGGCAGGAATATAAGTCATGATGATTTTAAAGAATTGTCTGTAAAATAACAGATCTGCTGAGAAAGTAGTTTACATTGTTTTCTTTATGATTATAAACTGTGAATATCAATATCAAGAAAATAAAGTGGGAGCATGTCAAATCTAAACCACCTAATTTAATCTTTTTGGCACCTTTTTTCTTTGTTCTTTATAACTGACGCCTTTAAGACTAACTTCTTGACATATTATTTTTAGGACAACCTGTTATGGTTTCTTAATTACTAACAAACATGACGGGTTTAGTCTAATTTAATGAAATCAAAGCTCGTGAGAGAGGAAGTGTTTCCTCAAGTCATTTATACTAAAGTGATGAACTGCATATCAGTTGGATTCCCGTCGACAAATCTTTGATGAGAGATGAAGATCTACTACAGACAAGTTTAATCTATGTCAAAGTTTTAAAAAAATGTAACACTGCTAATGAATACAGTGATGGACAAAAAGACTGCTGATTCCATGGAGGTTTCGCATAAATCTTGCTGAGAGTTGCCCTCGATTCTTTTGTGGATCTTCAGACACGCTCACAGCTGTGATTCACATGACTGTGTTGACATTAGAGCGAGGCTGTAGTGTCCTGTTACCTTTTCCCGCGTCCCATCACTCAGGGCCTAAAGTCTGTTTGGACATGCCCTTTGCAGCACCTCTCAGCCTCGCAACGCCTTCTACCTGCCTTCAAAGGAACCACTCTTCCTTCAAGTTTCACACTTCAAGGTACCCGTGGAAGGATGCAGCAATTTGCTTTGTTGTCGTCGACTCAAATATGTATTAGATTTCTGGGAATGTCTTCTTTCTACAACGAATCAAAGACATTTTTGGCCCGTTAGAGGAGAGTGGAGCATCAGAAGAATCAAGTGCAATTTCATCTTATAGGGTGATGCTGCCTAATGCACCACATGAGACCCGGCAGGAAGCTAGGAGAGTATACCTTCAAGGAGAAGCCACCCAATACCACTTTTCAGGGCAACCTGTGAAATTTACAGGGTAAATCATGCAGCTATTAGAAAGCCTTTGTTATAGTTCGTCCTTTTCATCACTTTCTAATACGGTTGTTAAAATCAATACGCTTAATAAATAAATAATAAAGGGTCTCCTTTATGTTACAGTAATTTCCCACAATGTAGAAACAATGTAAATTCAAATTGGATTTAAGGGTTATCCAATTCTGAACAAGAACTATTAAAGCAGCTTTCAGAGGAGAGCTATAACTATCCCCAATCACCAACCTTCTCCTGAGTGCACTGAGGTGTTGAATAGTCGAATTGCTCTCTCTTTCCATTTGCTGTTCAAACATTCACTGAAAAAAATCAGAGGGGGCAGTAATCTCTTCCACTGGGATGGATAAACCTGGGATTTATGCAGGATCCCTAAGCCTTGACCACTCTTTGTGTGTGATAGGATTAAAGTGGAAACTTTTGTACCTGTGAAACATTATCCTTCCCAGTCCCACATCACAGAGGCCTGTGAAAGAGACACCTCCAGCTGCAGGGCAGCGGGGACTCAGCCATGTCGTCCGCTGTGGAGCGGTGGATCGGGGGAGGGGCTCTGTTTCATCTTTGGAGGTTGATTTATTTTACTGAGAAATATGGGCGGGTGCATACATGAAACAGGTAAAGCTTACTGTACAACTGTAGGAGACCTATGAAGGCAGAAAAAAAACAGCAGGTTGTGTATAAAATTATATACATAGGCAAAACTGATAACGAATACAGTCCAAAAACTGCCTGTGTGCAACTAAAAAAATGAAGACAGTAAACAATTTATTTATCTAATGGGTTGCAACCTTTCCCCTCCATGTTGTAGCAGATGGGTGTGTGTTCCTAAGGGTGTGTATCTTATGTCATTTATGCCATATTTATAGCATTGCCCCTCCTTTGGTTGAAGTCAGTGAGGTCTGTGACTCAGGTGTTTCAACACCTGATCATCACACCTACACACCTAAACAGTTATATGTTTTTTTTTTAAATAAATCTAAACTATAATGTTTGTAAATGTATTTGTGAGTATTCATTTATTGTTGACGGTAGCACTTTTTTACTTATTAACCACAGAAAGCACAAAGTTGCACAAAATACTCGGTTTCATTTTAAAGTTACAAAAGCATCACAGTCGCCACATAGTTTAGTTACTCCCCTTTTTTTCTGAAATTTTCTTTATGAGGGTTTTGATTTTTTAACTGTTTTTAAATGTTTTGTGTTTGTGTGTAATTTAAGGGTGTAGCCTACATGGTGGGCACGCAACATAACCAAAAATATAGTTTTAAAATACAGAAGATTCAAAGCAATCATGTTAGACAGCATTTCAAATGTAAATATTTTCTTTTAAATTCCAGCTTTGGATAGAAAAGTTTGAATTGAAAATGTACTAATTTTGTTTTTGGTCTGTGTGTTTATATGTTGCTGCACGTAGAATATGTTCTCATGCTCCCTCTGACCAGCTGATACTGGAACGTTGGCAGGCTCCTGACTTATCTCCGCCATTAATCTTAATTTGTCAGGCAAGGCCGAGGTGGAGGCACAGGGAGGAAGAGAAGAAGAAGGAGGAGGAGGAGGGCTAAAAGGTAATTGCACCCCTGCTGCTCCATTATGGTGTCATGCCTCTGTTAACAGAAGATAAGATCTTCTCCAAATCACCTGAAGCCAATTCTCCACTTTACCTGACTGAGACAGAGAGACTGGCAGAAATCGAGAAAAAGACACAGAAGCGTCCGTCTCCAATCAGCGTGGACAGACTTTAACTCGCCATTCTGTGTGGTTAAAAAAAAAAGTTTCAACGTCTGATGTTATATGACACTTTACAACCAGAGTGATGGATGGATGTAGGGCTGAGCACTTTCTCTGCCCCATGCCGGTCAACTACTTGTTGATTAATGTGCTCCTGATTGGCAGGTGTGATTTACATGCGTGGGCTCAGGGTGAGGGATACAGTTAACCTACTGACACAACGCAGGGTTTGGCTGAACTGGTGCCATTTGACCTGGACACAAATAGAAGCAGTTAACGTTAATGACACTCAACCAAAAAGGGCTGAAAAAAAATACAGTAAATGATGAAAATCTAATTGTTTCCCGATAATAAGAAATATTGCCAAAAAGGTAGAAAAGTATGATATGCATGGACATACTTTTTCTCATGTCTTACATGAAAAAAAAAGTGTATTTTGATCTAAAGCACTAAATCAGTCATCATTTTTTACATTTCCACACAGAGCTAAAGAACCATACCAAGAGGTTGTTTTTTTTAACCCAAAATGTGTAATTTATAAGAAACTACATTTCTCTCATTAATTAGATTGCACACTCATTGCTCACATTTTCCACAAGGTGGTGACAAACAACTGAATCAAGTGAGTTAAACAAATCCCCTTTCAAAACATGTTGAACATTTTGTGACTTATTAACTGGGGTCTTACAGGAAGTGGGTCATAGCTATACATTACAGCAGGTAACTTCCTCTGCTAAATACTTTTGAGTACACAACTGAGACAATGACTGCATGAAAAAAAGTAAACACATCACAATTTTAGGTTTTTCTGCTTTTAGCACTCTATGATCTGAATAAAGTATTCTAATCATTAGGTAGCTGTGAATATGTGACACTCAAAAGTTTGTGACTGAAGAGGAGATTTCTGGGTGGAGAAGATGAGAAGATTGACATTCTTTTTCTTTTGTTGGAAGCCATAATATAAAAGGAAAAATGTTTAACCCATTTTCAGTGGGAAAACGAAAGTTGCAGGTGAGAATATAACATCTGTGCTTATATATCCTTAGTGCAATTTTCATAAAGCCATTGCAATTCCAGACCTTAACAGTCATGTAGATGTTAAACATTGCAGGCGAAATCGCAATTTCAATTCTATATTATATTTAATTAAATTGTCCCAAACGTGCTCTGTAATGTTTACTCTCTTAATCATACCATTGATCTCGTGCTGACCCTATTTTTCTTTATATTATTTGATTACAAAGCATCTGAAAATAATTGTATTTGGTAAAGACTATTACTCACCTGTAACTGAAACAGTCACAGTAGCAGACTGCTGTCCACGTCACATAGTCATAAAACTGCTGAGATTCCACCAATTTGCAGATGTAGATTTTTATTTCACTGGAAATTCATCTACTTTCAGGTAAAAACAAAAAAAAAAACACACAAAAAAGACGTAAATAAAAAGAGAAGAAACATAGCACTTGCTGTGATAAATAGAAAATAGAAAATGAACAGTGAGTGTCTTCAGCTTGTCTAAAGCCTCTCAAACATCTCATGGCTCTGAGTGTCTTTTACAAAAACCAGATGGGAAGAGGTGGTGGAATAAAGTACACAAAGTACCCCCTATTGAGCGCTTCAAAAACGGATTAAAGGATTCGCAAAGCTCTGTCAGAAGGCCATCAATCCATGTCGCACTTTCCAGAAATTTACAGCACCAAGTGTGTGATGAAAAAAAAACGTTTGGCCGTTGTCATCAGGAATACGACTTCATCTGTCAAGTCATTCAGCTCAACGTCAACACCTTGACAACAATTAAAGTGAAAAAAGAGATTTAAACCATGACATGACAGCTTAAAGATTACCACAGCACCTAATTCACTGAGGTTTATGTTTAGGAATGTTGATGCAATTCAATACTACCACACGTCCCCATTTATGACTTAGTTTTTCCCCTCTCCACTGCTTCGGTATTTGAGCATATGATGCAAACTGTATTCTTAAAGGCAACAATCCTCTCTTTCACTTTTCTGTAAAACAGAGGTGCTTTGAATGGAGTACAACCTGATATTGCCGTTCTAAATCCTCCATGAGGAACAATACAGCTTCTTTTCAGAATGCAATATTCTATGTCACCTAGCACAGCTGTGGAGACGTGTTGTCTGTGTGCTTGATGGATCAGAAAGGCTTTAGGCTTGTTTTTGTGTATACAAAACAATTTGTCATGAACTTTAACTCGATGACTAACCTCAACTCTTACTCTGTCCCATTAAAAACTATCACAATTGACTTTTTACATAGGTTAAATAGCTTGTACATACTGTAGATTTGGGGATATCAGATAACTGGAGAGAAAAAAAAACCTGAGAAATACTGGTAAAATAATCATCTAAACCTGAGAAAAACTACACTGATTGCACTGATAACAGAATGCATCTCAGTTGATTAAACCGATTAAACAAAAAAAAAAAAAGCAGATTCCTGGCAAGGTCATGTATTTCATGCTTCCTTGAGAACTTGCCACAGTTTATCTGTCAACATATAAAAAGTGAGATTCATGTGCTACAGGTGCTGCATGGCTTTATAACCCGAGCGACATGCTACAGTCTGTTGTCTCACCAATGTTTGGACAGACAAGAGCATGATGAGCTCAATGACGAGAAAAAAAACAACAAAAAAAACAAAACAAAACAAAAAGCAGCACATCAGGAAAAAAAACCTTATAATAAAATGGTTTGGGCTTCTTTTGCACACCCAGGATGTGTGCACCCTGCAGAGTTCACCTTGAAGTTCAGAGAATACCAAAGTATATAATCAAAGGAGAAGCCATCTGTCTAACAGCTAAAGTTTGGATGAAACGGAATAATCCACAAGGGCAATAATCACAAACACTGCATCAATTCAACAGGTTATTTAAAAATCAAGAGTTCATGCAATTAAAGCTCTTGATGATTAATATGCAGCAACAAAACTTTATGTAAACTGTACACAATGTCATCAAACATCAATGAAAACTGTAAATGAACAAGGGCCTAATTGTCTTCACACTTATGTGAAAAACTGATTAGATCACATGATAAATTTTACTTGTAAAGGTGATTTTACAAGCCACTGAATCAATTGTGCACTTATTTTTTAATTCCTGTATCTGTGCATAGACTAAGTTACCTGGTACGGACTAAATAATCATATTAATAAGCCATAAAACCTCTGAAACGAAAGAGAGAGGGCTCTAGTGCAAAAGAATGGAAAACAAAAGAACAGTGAACAGAGGCAAAAACAGACATCGAAACTGAAATTCTAACTTTTTTCAAAGAAGAAGTAGATTTTAAGTTGTGGAATAATTCTAAGGCCGAGAGGTAGAAACGGTCGAGATAACACTGTCAGACTTGTCTTCACCCGGTGTGTCAGCTCATCACCTCCTCCTCGGTGTCAACGAAGGGAGGAAGAGGACTGTGGGGTGAGGTGGGGAGGAGGGAGAAGGGGGGAGTGGGCTGGCAGGAGATGGATGGGGGGTGGGTGAAGGGATCACCTTGCCAAATCCGCTGTGATGGCCTCTTCTCCCTGCACTTAGCGTAGCAGCCGGAGCCAATGCGTTGCGGGGTGGAGGCCCCCCTGAGGCGACGCGCTGGCCCCGGCCTCCCCGCCATTGTCATCTGTCCGTCTCTCAGCCTGTCCATCCAGCTATCTGCCTCGAGGAAACTTACTTCCTCCTTTCACATTCCTCCTCCCTCCATTACCCCCAGGAGGAGCTGGGGAAGTTGTGTTGGAGGGGACTCTCACAAAAGGTCAAGCGAGTATCAGTGTCAAAGTGCTCATTTTGGGGTCTTCCCACCGATTGGATCATCTCAGAAGTTCTCTGAGGTATAAGTCCGTAAAACCACGATATCATGCACCGATGTAAATGTTGGAAGGAGGATGTTTCTGTTTTTTAGTGGTCGGAGGTGTGACAGTGACAGGAGAGTGATAAGATTGTAGCACACCTCACTGAGTGGAATGGCAAATATGTCATCGTTGTGAGACAGGGTTTGGCCGGGCCGTCTCAGTGAGTGCACCCATGTCAGGGTGATGTATGGATGCAGTAACACAACCTCTGAGAAGGCATGGGGGGGGGAATGCTGCGCTGCCAACCTGCCCTTCACATTCATGGCAGAAGAATAGGGGCCACATGTAAACATTTGAGACTTGCCACTCATTTTTCCTTCGGTGATTAATAACCGGCCGGGACATTCCGTCTACCAGCAGCCATGTGAGGAAAAATCACTCACTAGAGGTGAACGTTTATCTAGAATTTGAGATACATTTGTAATTTCCAGAGAGGAAGATAGAGATCGTATAGTTCACAGCAAAGGTCAGCCGCAGTGCTTTTAACACCATGGATTACACCTTTAAAGGTTTGTCTCACAAAACCCTGCCCTTTGGCTGGTTATACATTTGGAAAAGCTAGAAAAAAGCCTTCCCTGATACTCCTAATGGATTCGGCCGGAGAACTTATTTGTGAGGAACTGCAAGAAAAAAAACACTAAGTCTTAGAGGAATTTCTTCCCCTGGGGATCCTTAAGTGATGTTCATCTCCTCTCAGTCACTCAGAGCTGAAACTGGATAGGATGAGTGACACGTTGAGATTTCTTACCATAGATCTTTTAAGCAATCTATTTATCCAAGACCAATATTTGAGGATTATGTTTCATCATTTAAAAAAAAGAAGTGTTAAATAAAGTTCAAAATAAATAAATAAACAAAACAAGTTTTCTGACTAATTCTTTCAAGAATAAAACTATTGACATGCTGATGGTTGTGGTTCAGACACTTTCTGCACTGAGACTTTTGCTAATGCATCACAAACAAATAGAGTTTATTTAAGTGTGGGGGGGGGGTCATCAATACCTGCTACATGCGGTTTTATGTAGTGTCCCAATCATTCTCAGCCAGGTGATTATATGAGCTTTCAGCAAATAAGACATGCACTTGAAACAATTGTTTTTAAAACAGTTCTTTTTTTAAAAATAGGTGAATAAAGACACTTTTTAAAAACAACTTCCAGAGCTGAAATATGTATGGGTTATAAATGTGAATATAAACAATGAATACATTTATGTGGAGCGATTCCGATGATGATCAGTGCTACAACCTGCCCAGCAGAGGTCATCATTTCCTGTTTCAACCAGAAACCAAAAACCTCACCATATCAAAAGCAGCAGTGTGAAGACAGAAGAACCGAAGACATAATAAAATCGGAGATGTATGGGAACCATCAAGGTGGAGATCTCTCCTGTGATTTATTCATACATGATTTTCAGTTTGGAAATATGCCTCAATGTGGGGATTAGATGTGCAATACAGGTGAGGAAGATATAATTGACCATGACAGAACTATAAAATATGGCGACAGAAAAGTACATACTGTTTAATGGCTGAAATAGCATGTGGGGAAGCAATATTGTACCATTCTGTGAACCACTACCAACTGCTGGAACAGAGCCCGAACCCTTTTTCTTTTGTGATCGTGGGATCTCTTATTCTTTTTTTACCCCTGAAACAAATGTGTGGTTCATTGCCTAGATAATCTGAGCAGCAAAACAATTCTGTAAGTGATTCCAAACATTATTTCTTTTGCTTTTCAAAAGCTTCCTAATCCTTTAAGTGTGACAGAAACACTTAACAAAGGAATGGTTCTTAGCTGTGCTTAAGCGCAGCCTACTGAGAAGAGGCTTCTGCTTGCCATCAGATGTCAAAATAATGAGTTCAAAATGTTGAAGAGCTGGCACGGCCTCAAAGAGCTCACCATCATATATGACAAAGCCAAAGTGTGCAAACAGGACACAAGGGAAAAAAAACTGGCTGCGACAATAAGTGGAGCAGACAAGCAAGCACTACAAAACAAACACACACACACTGACACAAATATATTGGCTGCTTCAGTAGAGACACAAAAATAAGAATTGACTAAAATTCAAAATATTCTTTTAGAATTGTCTAAACTGGCCCAAATCTGATGTCTGCAACTAAACCAGACAATAGGGAAATGAACAAATCAAACACTAATGTGAACAGGGCAAAGGTCACAACACTTCTTCAGCTGATTGCTCCCAAACAGACAATTGTTTTTGTTCTCTAGTTTTTTTATTAGATGTTTTTTTTCTTCCTACATCCGACATTTGTTCCCTCATTTAAAAAAAAAACTGACCAAGCAGCCTTTCACTCCAGAACCAAACAGACTGGGTTCTGCTGTTAAATCTCAGGTTATCTGGGTCATCGTGGAACCGCAATCAATAACAGGTGACTATTGCACCAATTATTTCTATGAGTAGCATTATTCATCTGGAAGGTTTTTTTTTAGATGACTGCTTGTCTGTGAGGTCTGTCTGTGCGCTCTAACAGGTGGTTCATTTTATTAAACCTAAACTCCTGATGACTGTGCTCTTCATTAAAGGCTGTGCGGTAATATAGGCCTGAGATTATTGCTCCTGTGGTGGTTAAATACAGTGATTGGACTAGGCCGATGCTTCGGTGTAATGAGAAAAGTCGATGCAGGGAGGGCCATTATGCTGTCAGTGCTCCTAACATTAAGCACCACCAAAAACAGCAAGGCTCTGATTCACCGTCATTATATTTATTGGATAGATGACCCGATCTAATTGTAGAAGCAGACCGAGCACTGACTAGCTCAACTTTTTTTGCCAAACCTCCTTAACCGATTGATGAATAATAGACATTTGATTACATCAATACATTTTACATCCATTCATGGACCCGATGACATGTCCACGGGGAAAGAGCACTAGACCATTAGGACGATCAGACAAAAAGATTTTTTTTAAATCACGAAGCCAAACTAGAGCAGTCCTGACGGGCAAAGCGTCCTCTCAGTGCTGATTTGTGAAGGCCATTGATGTCTAATCATATTCAAATGGCTCTTGAGGAGGCGCTGGGACAGCTCAACAGTATGCAGATGGAGATCATAGAGCTCGCCCTCCAGGACTTGTCCTGTGGCAGCTCTCCCCTTCCGGCCTGAATCGTCTGTGGGGCTGCAGACATGTCGTGGCCCATCACCCTGCAGACATACGGGTTCCTGACTGGGATCATCCACTAGACTGGCAGACTACCTTCATAGCTACCGTTCACCCCCCTGTCCTCCCACCCCCATTGTCATTTAACTGCCGTTCACAAGCTCCATTTGCATAATGATAAGAGATAGTGACACCTCTCTTTGAGTTCAATCAGGTAGCCTGAAAGCTGAGTGCAATGAAAGGGATAATTACACAATTTATATAGGGAGGGGCACTGGCAGTTGAACAAAGCTATCTGGCTGTGGCCTGACCTTCCTGATTAAGACGTTGTGCCATCAATCTTGATGCTCAAGTCAATTAGTTTCTCTGGTAGTTAAAAGTAAATAAAAAAGTGTGTCTGCTAACACTTGGTTTAACAGTCCATTAGCTTTACAGAATGCCAGACCAAATAAGTTTTAAAACACATGAATACATTTTCTGCAACAATTCTTAGATTAAGTCCTGGAGAAAAATCATCCCTGCCACATATATTAATTCAGGAGCTGTTCCCAAATTCTTGCCATGGAGTTAAGAAAGGCACTGCATGCTGAGAATAGCAGGGGTTAGAGGCAAAGGCTTCAATTTACAGCCTGGTTTGAAACAGAGGGTGGCTGTGCAAAGAATGGAGAGATTTTAGTTATTTGGTCACTTTTGCACTCTAAGTTAATTTTTGTTCCATAAATGATGACATACTTTCTTATTACAGGAGTTGTTAAGATAAATGTATTCGTCCTAAATTCAGACCTGATCAGGACCAAACTTAAAAGGACAAATTGAAAGGGGGCATTCTCTCTTTTTAAAATGACTGTAAGTCAAATCAGTGATAACAAGAGGCCCAAATTTAAACAAAAATACCAGCAAAACCCTTTCTACATGGACTAAACGCAGTGGTATTTTTTATTGTGCTTTTGTGAGCTTCAGATTTTTCTCAGGCTTGTAAGAACCCATTTTCTCTCATACTGAATTTTAAAAAAGCCTCTTTGTCAAGTGGGGGCATGTCAACACACTTCTGTGGACGATGTCGGCCTCTCAGCTGCGCTGTCAGCATCAGTGTTGAGTGGATACCCACACACACACACACACACACACACATCCGCGCGCACACAGACATGGGTGTGCATGCACATCCTGGGTTATGTCACTGTGCAAGAATGTCAGTGCATAACAAAGGGGTGCAGATTGTTAGACGGGGTGCTTGAGCAACACAAAAACACAATCACAAATCGCGAAGCACAACATGGGCATCGATGGCACTACAAAGCCAGCGGGGAATCTTTGCAGGGGAGCTGCGATTCAGATGGATCCTTGTCTCCCCAGACAGGGTGCATGTCGTGTGTTTACAGTTGACACACAAGCTGTTTGGGGTTTATAGACTCACATACAGGAGTCAACACAAGGCACTTGCTGTGTGCTAATGTTTATTTGAACACTTCTCTAGCAACACTTCTCTGTGTTCCTTTTCTTGGTTTGCTGCACTTCTGAAAATAATACTCACGTAACCCGAGGACAAAAATCCAATACATTTCTTTGAGCTATCAAAGGACAATATAGCCTATTCTGTTAGTTGTTCATTGCAGAAGGAAAAGTCTAACATTAATACAGATATCAAAAGTTGATTGTGATATCTCTACATTCTTATCGCAGTATTACATCTCACTGATTAAAGCTGTTTAAAAAACAAAGCCCCTTTCCTTATACTTTGATATGACTGTTGCCTCAGAAGTGAGGCAGGGGCTGGGATTAGGGGCGAAACAAAAGGAGCATTGGAACGGGGCATGCCTGTCCCTTTTAAGTAGGCTGTCATTTAGAGCCTTCAGCCGCAGATCATCTGCAGCTTACATGGTGAAAATTCGGTTCAGTGTTGATCAAACCCATTATTTGACTCTCGGTGAGGGGCACGTTTGATGCTTCAGACTAGGGGAGGGCTCCAGAGGTCTTTGAGGCTCAGTCTGCCTCCCTGCTCCTGTCTCTCTATTGGTATGCATCCCCTATAATAGAGGCAGGAGGCAGGGGGTCTCATTAGGGGCTGGGGGAGTTCTTGTTTTGGGAGGGAGCAGTCTACGAATTCCTTGGGGCAGATGCACTATCATCACAGATGAGCGAGGTTGAATGAAATAACATGGGAGCAGGTGAAACTCCTGTTTCGTGCTCCACAACACGAGTTGCTCCAGGTGAGCTGCGTCTTTTAACAGCAGGAACTTTGTCCGATGTGACAAAGCTTCCTTCAGAACTGCTTTCATTGACTGACGTGAATTACCGCGACGGCTATTTTGAGGGATCCCCAGAGCCCCGAGTAATCTTCTCACTTCCGTCTTGCCACCAGGAGTCCATGCCGGAACCGGTAAAATGAATTCCCTCTGGGAAGCAACTTCCTCTGTCTTCTGTCACCACTTCCTGTCTGTGATGAGCAGGTAATGACAGCATGCAGGTGTTGCAAGCTGGGTGGCATGACTACAAAGAGTCAATGGCAAAATGGCGATTCCCACCTCCCCAGAAAACTGTTTATTAAATCATTTCTCATCCACCGTTCATATCTAGCAAAAAATCATCTAAGTTTTTTTGTGGGAGGTTAAACCTGCCCTTATCATGTGCTCAACTTAAAGTGGCCCCCGAAACCAAGCTAAACTGATTACACATTGGCCGTTACTCAGATATTTGTTCCGCTGCACTTCACCTAGAAATTGATGTTCCATGAACCCTGGATATTGTTCTCATAAGGTCATGGTTTGGAATTTTTTGAAGGTGATGAATGGTTTCAGATTTATTGTTAAGTTTATGAGCAAGTCTTTCACTGTACTCAAATTCTCAGACAGTGTAGTTGTAAGAAAAAAAAACTTAGTTTTTTCAAACATTTTAATATTAAAGGGCATAAGGGTAAAACTAGGTTAGAAATAAAACATTAACCTGAATGAAGATTATTTTCTGCTTCTCAGTGGTGTGTAAAACCACTGCCATGGTTTGTTATGACAAAGGTCATGGATAAAGGATGATCTACCCACAGTTCCATAATGTGAGAACAAAGACTTTGTCAAAATATATTCCAGCAATAGAGCGAGAGGGGGATAGGTTACACTGTTTTGGGGATAGGCTTTCCAGACGGAGCGATGTGAAGACAGACCGTGGTTATGGATTTACTGGGACTCGTTCTAGTCCGTTAATCCTTGTATCTCCTTAACTCTTTCAGGAGATTCCTCACCTGGCAATCTTCACAGCTCTGAAGGGGCTTCCCTTCTTGTGTCCACCACTAATTTGTGAATGAGACTGTTTCATGGCTGGAAGGAAATTTTGTTTGAGTGAAGGGACAATCCTTCACAAGATGCTCGGAGATGCAGTTGAATGCAATGTACAATTCAAGACAGTTGTATATGGGAAACTTGAATTCTAAAATTCCTGCATGTGTTTTTTTTCTCTTCATGTAGTGCAGAAATAGATGTCTACCCCACATTTTTTCATGTGCTGTCAACATCTGAGCAGTTTGCAGTGTGATGACTTTAGTTCTGTATAAAATAATCCATATGGCTGCTCGTCGGGAGCTGGGATCCCATGCCGCCAAAGTCCCATACTTTAGGCTTTTTATGGCCCTTGGACTGTGAATGATGAAACTGGATCAGGTCATGCCAATTGATAGACATTCTCCTCAGCTATCAGTTGCACCCGGGATCCTTTTCAAGTGGGGTGCAGAGAGATTCCCCCCCGTCCTCGTGTCCTTACAGGCGTATAGTTGCTTCCCCAGAATCTGTCATCGTATTGTTTAGCTAAATATTTAACTTCCTCAAGAGATCAAACTCTAATATAAGAGACCATCCCCTGTAATGCCCACTGACTGCTACAAACAGATGTGAAATTTCAGGGCAAACCCAGACTGTAATCATTCTCCCAATGGCCAAGCTATCATGTTCTCCACTGAGGTCAGACACAGTCTCCTTTTACATGTTCCCTAAGCTAAAGCTAAAGGGGCTGTGAGGAAATATTGGGCTTTGGATCCTGAATGTTTTAAAAGCAATACAAGAAAATCTCAACCTCTACTGACGGCATAGATCTGCACAGCAACATGACAAATCGTGCTGTACATACAGTCTGTGCATTTTATCAGCTGTGAACTTTTTTAACAAGAGTTAATTTAGTCAAAATGATAGATCACTCCAGCTCACATTGTACAGTTGCCCTTAGTGAGTAAATCTGCCGGACGTAAGATAGACAGTTTTTCTCTTTGTAATTCCTCCTCTCAGGAAGCTAATTAAACTTAATTTGAGTTTATCTGTTTTCACTATATATGATCATTTCATCGTCTGTAATCTAAAAATATTTGACTCAAGTTGCTGTTTTAGGCATGAGGTGAGAGTCTGGTCTATCTCATCTAATGAAAGTGATTTAGAAAATGAGTAATTAAACCAGTTCTGAGATGCTTCAATCATAAGCCAACCTTACCTTTGGCAAGCTGACCGCGTGGGGATGAAACCCGTCATTATGGGTTTAGCCCACTGTGTGTGTGCCTCTTAGGGCCAGGGCCACCCTGATGCTGAAGTATTCTGCAGGGCCTTGGCCTTTAGCCCCCAGAGCCAAAGGCCCTGAAGCAGGTAGGACTGAGACATGGTGGCCCGGCTGATGATCATGTGGGCAACTGAACGTGCCCTTCAGGCACTGCTGAGTCACTGGTGCGCTACATTTCTGGGAAATTTGGGAGCTAAATCACTGGAAATTTGTGGTGGTGTGGCTTCAGGCCAATGTAATTACCTGGATGTCAGTTTTCTCAAGACATAAGAAATGTATGATGATGATTCATTAAAAAGAAGACAACAATGTTCCACATTCTGTTTAACAAGGGGCGATTGTTTTAATGATTACTTTTGATTGAATGTTGAAGTTGAGATTGTTTTTTGCTGCAGGAATTCTTAATATGTTGATAAAACCGTGTTTGTCTCTATTGTGGAAAATATTATAAAGAATTACCAGATGGAACAAGTTGTAATTTAGCTTAAATAGTCACCTATAGCTACTGGTGCAAATACACAGAGGTGAACAACTAGCAGATTTTCATGGAATTCTTCATAATCTTGTATTCACAAATAGTCACTGAATAAGAACAACTAAACTACGTTGGATTGACAGTAATCCAATATAAAAGGCCTCCATTCACTGGATGTGATGAGGGTTTCAAAAGGAAACTTGTTACTGTGAGAACCTGCTCCTGTGTGACAAAAAATCTCATTGTCTGATCCGTGGCCGTACTCCGCAGATAATAGAACAAAATGTGGCCCGAGAGAGATAATTTGTTCCCAGATCTTCGGATCGTAATATTTTCATTTGAGCCCAGGAGGGGATCTGTGGAATTGCCAACTTTCATTGTGCTCCAACCGGGGGCAAGAAAGTCTTGTCAATTATTTTTTTCTTTTATTCGAGATTAAAGCGCGCCTGAGTGAATTCAATTAGGAACCAATTGAGAGGTGTTTCATTTTATTTACTGGCTTTTATTTCGTGCGTGTCCACCGTGTTCCTAAAACAGACGCGGTGGTTGTACCCTACAGCAGGCTTACTGTTTACGCACAGTTGAGCCGTTCATCGGATGCAGCTTTACAAAAAGGAAGTTTCACACAGTCACACACGGAAACGGCTTCTTTCTTTTTTTTTTTTTTTGGCGTCATATTTGGAAAAAGACACGAGACATTCAATATGCAGCAAACAGCTTTAAATCAAGCAGGCGCAGTTTCAGTCAAGTGCAGCTCAGAGAAAAAGCTGAACTTCTGAACCTCGTGGAGGTAAGTTAAAGGTCCGATTGCTTGTTAATGAGTGCTATTGGAAGTGACAAGCGGAAAATGTCTGTTTTACACACTTTACTGCTTACAGCCACTTCTCTTTTGGATTTTTAATGATAGGATATGAACGCGTGTGTTCTGGTTTATTCCCAGTTAATTGGCCTTTTGATAAATGTTTGGGAACAAAAGCGAATTTTTGGGGAGCCCTTTTTTTAGGTGGGCCTAAATAAAACTGCAATAGATGTAGATAACAAATTACACAGGGGCCCTCATATGATTTAAACAGCTGATTCAACAAGGAAATCTATATTTTGAATAAATGGATTGAATAAATGACCTTGCAAATGTGCTAGTTTTAGTTTTTTTGAACCAGGGTCTAAAACTATATCCCTACTCATGACCTATAGCCTTTACATGTTTATTAAACAGTCTAAAATGCACCTTGACACGTGTTTCTCTTGCACAGAGAGCCCTTGAAGTGACACACATAAAGCTTAAGAGTATTGACATAAAATAAATGATTTTTATTCAAACATCCAGGTGAGTTTAAATAAAACAAAATTCTGGTAAACATTAAATGCCAGGTTTTCCCCTTACGAAAATAATTTCTGTACAAAAATGTCTTCACTTTTTTTCAAACTTACTCCAACCAGGCAGCTACAATAAGATATTACAAAAACAAGTCAAATATATAGCAAAGAGGCTTCCAACAGACGAAGTGTGACTCATGAGTCAAATCATAAACATGTTGCTGCAGTGTTTTGTTTTGTTTTTTTAGTTTGGAAAACTCCTTTTTTGGGAGAACAATTTCATTCCAGTGGAGTATGAGTACAATAGAAACTTAGAGCCAGTCTACACCTCTGTCCCCTCCCGGGTGTAAATAAGGTTGTTCACACTAAAGTGGTTGGAGAGGTTTTGCACCGATGTGTAATAGTTCATTCTGCTGTTGTCAGAGTTCAGAGGGGAGATTACTGTGGGCGAGTACGAGCCCGGTCCGGACATGCCCTCCCTGGTCTGTGGCGCACCGCCGAGGTGTCCGGAGCCGTAGTCCCGTTCCGCGCCCCCCCGGGGGCCGTCGCCGGCCAGCAGCGCGTTGACGCTGGACACGAAGCTGTTGAAGCAGGGGCTGTGCTCCGCGGAGGGGGACGGGGACGACTTGGGCTCCGTGGAGGCCGGGGAGCCGTGGATGCTGGGCGGGGAGGAGCTGAGCAGGCTGGCGGTGTCGGTTGAGAGCTTGTGCGAGGTGTCCTCCGACTTGACGGGGACGCCTCCGCTGTCAGCCCCGTTTAGATCCGCTCTCCTCTTCCTCTTTCGCCTGAAGTTCCCGTTGTCGAACATCTTCTCGCAGTTGGGGTCCAGCGTCCAGTAGTTCCCCTTACCTGGAGGAGAGACAGCACAGATATGAGAAGGGATGACACGTTGTGCAGTTTTAATTTGAAGGGATTCTCAACTCTGACAGTGGATTGAATATTGGACCGTCAACAGTTTCTTTAATTGAACCATGGGCTGAAAATCGGATTCATTATTGAAACTTAGTGCGCAAAAATGCTTACCGGGGTCATCCTCATCACGCGCCACCTTCTTGAAGCAGTCGTTCAGTGACAAGTTGTGTCGAATGGAATTCTGCCACCCAGCTTTGCTCTTCTTGTAAAAGGGAAAGTTGTCAGCCACGTACTGGTAGATCTGACTGAGAGTCAGCTTTTTGTCTTGCGCGTTCTGGATGGCCATGGCTATGAGTGCAGAGTAGGAATAAGGCGGTCTGACCATCTTGAAGAGCTCCTGTTGGCTGGATATGGACAGCCACCCCAGGTCTGCTCCACCGAACCCAGATGGAGGAGGCAAGAACTGCCTCTGGTTGGAGCCGTACCCAGACTGAATGTAGGACGTGCTGTTGTTTCCGGGCAGGTACGGAGACGAATTGATCCCCGGTCCATTCAGCCACAGGTAAGGGTTTGAGGGCGGTGAAGTGTATTCTCCGAGGCCGTAACTTGAGGAGTGAGTCGGCGGCCTCTGGGGGTGATGGTGGTGGAGATTCTGTTGGTAAACACCGTAATTGTCGCAGTACACGGCCATGTCCAGGAGCTCCTGAGCGCTGTGATGCTGAATAGGACTGGTCTGCTGGTTAGATGGCTGGTGGCCAAAAGCGTTCATAATCCACCCAGACCAGATTCCGCAAACCCAAGTCGTGTCTGTGTCTCTCCCTCAGGACTGGACTCTTTCACAGGAGGGGGAGTATTTATGCGCAGCGCCCGGAGCCTCCACAGGTAGCCCATTGAGGGAAAAAAAAAATTGGGATGGTCACACCCTCTCCTTTATCTAACCCGGCCAATCTCATCATCACTGAGCATCTATACAGTTGTTTGACTTCAATACGGAGTTTCTTTTATTTGAAGTCTACACGTAAAACTGTTTTTTTTTTGTTTTTTTTGCGAAATCATCAGTCGTGCGTAATTACGCAGAGGTTGGCGATGCCCATAGCATTACGTTGTTTCCCCATCTTAGAACTTTAAGAGAAAAAAGGCATTCGTTTTGAGTGGTTAGCACATATTAAAAACTTTTGTGCAGCATTCCATGCCAGATCAGGCTAAGGGTGTTCCTGTATTTAGGTGTCAGTGTCGAATCTCTGCAAACAAGACGCACGTGTGTTTGTGGAAAAAAGCCTTCACCATGAAAGAAATGCATTTGTAATAAACATCACAATAAAGTGCCGCCAGTTTAGTGTCAACAAGGACACACTCCCGTGGAAACCAGGCAGTGTCTCCTGTGAAATTAAACCTCTTCAATGTGACGTCACGGAGTTTTTTTCACTTCACACAAAAATCAAAAATAAAATAGGGCTTGAGATTTTATTTTTTAATTTTTGCTTGCTTTTATGTATGATTTGGGTCAATCAACATTAATCCCAGCAGGATCAGCCTGAACTGTGAGATTCTGGAGCAAAGCTGGACAAACTAATGAATCTTTTAAGACTTGGAAGATCCTGTGGCTGAGCTGGTGGACACAAAATTTAGATGGAGTGCTAAAGGGCATTGACAACACAGACTAAGAGGCTACAGAACATACAGCACAAGCCCTCCTAACAAATATCAAACTTTTTTTTCTTCTGTGGAAGAACAACACCCCCACACATGCATGTAACATGCATTTGCCTGAGATCTACAATCACACTAAACATTTCAAAGTTGTTTTGTGTATTTCAGTAACGCGTTAAAACCTGGTCTTTTCTGTCGACCATCTTCCTGCATGGGGAATTTGACTATTTGCTCTGTTATCATCACAGTTGAAATTGGACTCTGCAGGTAGCTGCCGCACTAATCGGCAGAACATTCCTCCTCTCCATGACCTTGATGTAATTGTTTGGCTCCAAGGTGTGGTCCCGAACACAGGCTGTACAGCGGCGGCAGGCAACGGACTGCGTGGGGGGAGATGTGGCATTTAACCCCCAGCTCAATACAACACAACTTGTTCAGCTAATTATTGCTGACTGCTGAGGACATATGACTCTGAACTCAAACAACTACACTTCCTGTCATGTTTGAGGTTTAAGAGGGAAATCTGACTGCTGGTAGTCATAACTAACTAATAAATGAATCTAGTAAACTTGGGTGGAAATAGTGTTTATTTTCGACAGTTAATTTTAGTTTATCATGGAGGTCACTTAAAATATTCAGTCCTGACATAAAGGATTTTTCTATTGAAAATCAGCTTATGATGACTCATCAGTTTTTTCTACTTACCTGAAGCTCAATGATGTATGATATGGCTCCACACATTTACCACTATGGGGGCCAAGGCCATGCAGGCCTGACAGACAGGGAGGAGGAGCAAATCTCTTAAATAAAGTGGTAGAGTTTTCATGCTGTATGCAGTTGGTATATACAGATTTTTGTACTGCGTTTTTATCTGAATACCCACTGGTGTCAACGGAGGCCCTCAGGGGGTTAACAAGGCTCCATCTCTGCAAACAGCCTTGTCTTTAACCATGTGTCTGCACGACTTCAGCATCTGCCGAATGTTTATTGCTCTGAAGTAATTACAAGACTAATAGATGCACTTAAGGCCAGTAAAATCCACGAGAGGCAGAGATAAAGTCATTAATTCTGACTATGTAAACAAAATTATCCCATTGTGTGGCTGGAGGCTTGTCCATCTCAACGTCTCCCCCCAGTGGAGGAAAGAAGAACAACAGGTGGTTTTTTAAGATCATGAATGCATAGGTTGTGAGCATAAAGCTAACCATCATGTACCCTGGCTGTACAGGAGAATAACGGCATTTGCAGAGTATGTATGTATGCATGCATGCATGCATTTATGCACATATGTTTGTATGTATGTATGTATGTATGTATGTATGTATGTATGTATGTATGT
>JABUIW010000056.1:2252866-2541414 GCA_013363375.1 Menidia beryllina
TATGTATGTATGTATGTATGTATGTATGTATGTATGTATGTATGTATATTGACATATTGAGACAAATTGTCATGGAGTTTATGCCGTGTTTGGAATTCTTGTTGTTTTGCATTAACCAAATTTGAGTTACAGCCAACCATTAGTTGTTAGACAGATGGCTTCTCATGTAACTAATGTAAGATAAACTGTGTACACAAAGGATTTCATGGTTAACTCCATTTTTTGAAAGGTACTCAGGGCCCATGCCTGCAAATTGATTTGAACGTGACACCCTCCATCAGTTACATTTTTCCAAATATGATTAATAAAAAAAGTCTAACCATATATATGTTTGGAGCAGGACACAAGATTTGATTCAGAAGGAATTTCCTGGATATATTTGACATAAATGTAAACTATTATTGGAGACAAAATATGTTAAAATGTATGTATGTATGTTGACAACCCAACTAAGATTTACGAAGGAACTTTTTCTTTCATGTTCCTATCTGCGTAGTCCCCTCTGACCAATTACTGTTTGGCCTTAACAGCTTGCCAGCAGGAGTAAAGTGAGTATCCAAAGGACAGCGGGCTAACTGAGACAGAAATACAAGCAGCTGGGCCTGCTGCTTCACTGCTCCTGGCTGCATTAACTTAATTCTCTCCTCCACTGGGCAGATTTACACCTCTGCTCCTGATTACATCCTTGGAGAGATCAAATGCTACTGGTCTGTTAGGGCCAAAATCTAAACTCTGGATTCACAGCTGCAGACAGGTTCAGGCTACTTTGTCCCCCTTGGTCTTAGTTTGTTTTAAATATTCAGGAATCTTTGAAAAAAATCCAACATTTCACCCCCTTTACATGCTTGTATTGTCAGTCTCTCATGTTGATACTGGTGTAGGTATGGGTGAAGTATTTCGTATTGCTACAAAAACAATATGAAATAAAGGCATTTTTCATGTCACTGTAGCAAGTGATGTCAAGGACAAGCTGGGCTCACATTGTTGTCCAGCGGAGGGCAGCATTGTCTAAACCATGGCACCCTCCAAATAAATGATCAAAAACTGTATCTGTGCAGCTCTCTGGTGGGTAAGATGTTTCAAAGCCAGAATCTGATTATTTGACTTACAAAGAAGTCAAGAAACAATTAAGAGTAAAAGCGTTGAAGAGCATTTCCCTTTCAAGTGTTTAACTCTCTCAATGTTAATCATTCAAATAAAAACTCCTTTAAAGCTTTGCAATGTGCACTCGACCATGTTTTTGTGTACGACAGTACCTAAAAGGATTGGTATATTTTTAAAGTTAAAGATCCACAATTTGTCTGTCAGTCATGATGCTGCGGGAATCCGAGGAGGTATCCATCTCTGAAGGAGTTGCAATGCATGCAAGCTAAATACACAGACAGAAGATCAAAGAGAGCAAATTATAAAGATAAAATTAAACGGCTCAAATCTATATCCTGGACTGACATGCCTGTGGCACTTATTAGCTATTTCCATGTGAAGCTGAAACTGGCTGGGAACTCTGCCTTCTCATCAAACCACTTTTCCACCCCCGATCTCTAGGTATGTTTCCTAGCAACACGTCCCTCAGACTGCCTGGGAAAACCCGATGCTTTATAATAGCCTCGGCTAATATAGATCAACACCACTTGGCTCTCCCACCCCAGTCCAAGATAATAAACCTGTGCAGAGAACGGACATTTTCCGCTGAATATGCACAAACAGGCTCTGACTTCAAATGCCATCAGGTTCTCCAGCACTTAATTGTCGGGTGGCTACTGGCTTCTGTGCTTTTAAGAGCTACTGGTGACAGCCAATTTTGGCAAGAGTGATGAAGAGTGTGTCTGGAGTTTGCAAAGTTGGGGGCAGTATAGAAAAAGAGCTTTAAAGGTGTAATAAAAAGCCGGTTTTGTGTCTGTCAGTGGTGTTGGTTACAATCCAAAAAGGTCATTTTTATTGCATTTCAGCTTCCTAAAACAGCAACAAAGGTTCTGCAGATCAAAACAAAAAATCCCGGTCCTTGCTGGACTCGAGTTACATAAATTAATCCTTTCTATTTGATCAACACACAGGGAATGACTCACACCTGATGATTCGGTATCGGGATTTTAAGTTTGTTGTAAATTCAGCTCTTGACAGATTATTATACTGAATCTCACATATTTTGAAAGAAATTTACAAATATATTCTTCTAAGTTTAATAGTAACCCCCAACCAAATTAATTACTGAGAGGATTACTCCAGATTGCATGTGGGGTGGGAAAACAGCCATGAAAACTCCATAGAGTCGCAATGATTTAAGGGAATATTTTTTATTATACAAAAGAAGCATTTAAAGAGAAGCCTGCAGACTTGCTGCCTCCCAGCAAATAAAACTGTGTCAAGAGGGAGGGGAAAATATATACACATTATTCCTGGTTGAAATGACAAATGAGATGGGGATAGAGTGCGCTGTAAATACATTTCTCTCGGAGAGAGGGAGCAAGCTCATGGCTCTCCCCCAACAAAGCCTCTGGAAATCCTCTCAATTAACTGTGCTTTTCCCTATGCTTTGAGAATGAGGAGAGGGTGAGGCATAATGGCAGAGCACAAATCACTGAGAGTATATTGAAATAGCTGCCAGTTAACTATGTATTATTACCATTGCTGAAATGCCTCACCCTTTATTCCTTTTCAATTGTAGAAACAATTGCAGATGATACTTTTATGCCTTCCTCACCGACTGGTGTGAATGGACTCATCGTTGCAAAGCAATAATGGGTTAGGATGACTATTAAAACAAAAAGTTTGAACCCGCCTTTGGACTTCAAGTTATTTTGTTTTACAACTTCAAAATGACTTTAGATGTAATAAAGCTTTGAGACTCATCAGCAGTAATCTTCCTGATCGTAGGAGTGAAAATCTAAATGTAATTTCAACATTAATAATCAGGAACCAACTGCAGATGTTGTTCAGTTCCTTGATGGGGCTTCTTCGGCGTGAACCTTTGTGCACACATCCAAGGTTACAGCAACTGCTTCACATCCTGACTTAGAGGGGGTTAGTCTATTTTCATTTTTAATTATGAGCATATTTTGATAATTTTTTAGTCACTATAAAACATCTCACTCTTGATTTCGGCATTTTTTAATTAATGAAGGCAACACTAAAATGTATGATTTCCCCAAATATTCACAGCAATTAGCTTTTTTGCAATTATTAGATTTGAGTTTAAAACTGTCATCTTGTTTAAAATGTAATCTTCTTATAAAATGCACTTTTCGTGCAGGCTACTTATTTATTTGCTATTTACAATTTGTTTCCTGTCATACGTTTGTTTTTTTGCTTTTGTTTTTTGTGACCTGGCTCCACTAATGCAAATCTAAAGCCATATCTGGGACTTTTTGATTAAATTGGAATGATATTTATTTATGTTGTGCCAATTCACGGCTAACGGAGATGATTAAAAACACCCCAAAAGAACAGATTGCACCAAAACTGTTCTTCAAATGCATCTCACAAGTTGAACACGCACTAGGCAATGATAGAAATAAAAAAACAAACAACAAGTCTCTTTTAAAAGAATGGAACCTCCAGCACCAACAGAGTTAGCGTGGGCGGCCATCTGCCTCAACAGGCAGGGGGGTTGAGATGGCAAAATGGAAGGGACAACAGCCTCCATCACATCAGACCAAAGATACCTGCTGAGAAAAAGAAACATAAGTAAATTACAACTATAAAGCCTAAAGTCCATGGAGACTAAACATAGCAGTAAGGAGAGAAGGTTCGGTTGTCAAGGCTTATAGCAGCATGTCTATGGACTGTTTCAGGGTAATTCATTTTGGCTACTAAGGTGATGGTCAGTCAGTTTGTACTAGTGATAGAACTAAACTCCTGGACTTTTCAGATTTTGGCGTTACCTTAAAACCAAAGTTGTTTTCCTACTTTTATGCCTCCCACTTCAATAACGACCCCCTGTCTAAGATTCCAATAGCCGCTTCAGTTTGAGCAAACTCTAGACAGCAAGAAGGCAAGAAACTTTCATCCTGTTAACCAGCAACAACGTCAATGTTCTAGTTCCCCGCTTGGTCTTTGAGCCACCGATTAGTGACGAGGAGGAGTTTTAGTCCAAAACAGTGCTATTCCCATGAACACAATCAAGTTAAGCTGTAAGTGTCATGAGTCTGGCATTGATGTTTCTATAAAGTGGGTAAACATACATTAGCACTGAGTTAAGACTTTAATTAACACCAAAGTGCTTGTTTTACAATCAATGTTAGTCAGAAATGTAACCAGCCTTTTAAGGGGGTCAGGCAAAGTAATGCTATATGAAGAAATGAAAGTAAAAGATAAAAAAGGGGAAACCATAAAAAAAAGAGTGACTCTGAGGAAAATTGACAATATTTCTTTCTAATTCTAATTCATATATATAGTGCATTTAAAATAAAGGAACCTCAGGTCAACAAAGTGCTTCAAAATAGCAACTGTGATATTCAACATGACCAAGGTCCCTTCTGCATTTTTATTCCTTCAAAAAGAATAACAATAAATGAATAACAATGGTTCATCTCTCCTTTACGGACACACAAGAATAATTAAAGCGTTATTTCTCAAAATTTCTGATTATTTAAAGCCCTTTAGGTATTTGGTTGTACAAAGGATTATACATTATACATGCACATATGTTTATTGATTTCTTACTGATAAAAAAATCACATAGGATGCTGCATTTTGATTACAGTGAAATATCAACATATTTTTCAGTCATTTTATGGCCTGACAAACTGCTTTCCTATGACTGCTTTTCCCCAGAATTACTCAGGGGGGGGAAAAATGTCACTCATTGTTTCTAATTAGGATGAGAGAGCCTTAGACAGTGAATCTTAAAGCTGAGATAAAAACACTTTCTAACAACTGATGATACAGTTGGAGCTTTTCTCCTCAGGCAGACGCCCACTCACAAAGTGTCAGCAGAACAGGAGAGCGGTGGAAGATGAGCCACCTGGGGCAAACTCTTCAAAAAAGGTTCCACAAGCAATTTTTTCGGGACAGAAAACAAGTACTGTAAATGCACTTACCATCCAAGAAGCATATGGCTGAGAAAATAAAGGTAAAAGTGTCATTTTACAAGACTTAGTGTGAAAAGCATCGAATTCTCAGAACAATATTCATTTGATCAGTTTTACCTTGAACTTAAGCCACCGTGGAACAAAGAGTAAAAAGCAATTTAGTTATTCAAATAAATATAATTCAATAATAAATTGAAAGCTGATAAGAAGTTGCAATATGTTATTTTTTAATTGTAAATCTTAACACACAGCTGTAATATTAAAACAAAAGTCTCTAAAAGAAGCAGTTCCTACTTTTTTCAGATGTTTCTATTAAAGGATAAAATATCAGATTTTGCGTTGCTGTTTTTGCATGAACGCCTATTGTCTTTCTCAAGTGTTCCATGACAATGGCAGGATTCATTTGGCTCTAACAAATAAAGAGTGGTTCCCAGAATATAAGTCATCTCGCCTTAGACTCACAGAGACTCTATGGTATGCACCAGAGAAGACTTTCCTCAGTGGTCCAACTCTCCCATCATCAATGAGAGATCATCCATCCATAGACGGAAATTGGAAAATGATGTCATGACATTGCACATAAGCTTATTGAAAAAATGCCATGATGAATACTTGCCGTAATAAAAGGTTTGCCGCCATTTGAAGCTTGGGCTCTTTTCCAGAGACCTGGGACTGGATCCTGCGGGGTCTTTGCATCATATTTGCTGTTCCAATGACTGTGCTTTGATTACCACGGGCGCCTCTGTTACCTTCACTTCCCACAGGTCCCTCTTTTAGCACCTGTTATTGTTTGAGGGGTTTCACCTGCCGTACTCCCTCTGGGCCACACTAGCTCACGGCCTCCCTCTTTTCCCTTAATGCTCATTCTCAGGGTCTTGGATTTTGATGAAACCCACCATGCATTTAAAAAATATTATCAAGTCTTAATATCAGGATATCTAATAGCTGACGAAAAGTAAATATAGAAAGCATGGACTTCAAATTCAGCCGACTCTGCCTTACTCTTAAAGCTGACCTGAAATCGTATGCTTTCTCCAAGTCTCAGCAGTGGATTCTTGCGTCTTGCGTGTTCTGTTGATCATTAGCTGGTGTTTATCTCCTTTGGTATTACTTCAAATTCCCCTCTGATCCTGCTCACGCATGGAGGCATGTGCCTCCTCATCCACACAATGCATTACGACAGCTTTAATCTTGTACTGAGGCACATTATTGGCCGCTAGTTGAATGAAAGTTTTCTGCTCTGGCGATATTTGCCATGTCTTTATTTTTTATTAATTCCCCAAGCATAATGTGTGCCAGTTTTACACCACACCTCTCCTACATATAAACAATGAAGAGGCGGCAGTGAAGACTGACAATTACACAGGCAGGAAGCTTTTCCCCATGGTGTTCAGTTGAAGTGATGATAAGTACAGATTTTCAGTTTGATCTATTTTCTTTTTTAACTTGAAAAACATCTGTTTCAGCATCAGATAACAAAGACATCAGAAGACATACATTTTTTTTAAAAATACATACATTTGAAAGTTTATTTAGAAGTCATGTCAGTAGTGAACTGGAAACAGCCGGTATAATTCAAATCCAAGGTTACAGCAATCGAGAACATGGTCTGAACAATGATAATGAAATATGAGTTAGTTGTATGTGCACTCCAAAACATTGAGCAAGAAAATTCACGACCCAAGGTCTCACATACCAGCTCGGTTAGATCCCTGTCAATTCAAACCTACTAGCCCTTTTTTGTTTCATATAAATGCCACTTAATCTAATGGAAGTTAATACAAAAATGTCAAGATCAAATCACATACAAAAACCAGAAATAAAATAAAATCATATATACAAAACTCTGTACATAGTGGAAATACGAATAAAAGAGTCATGAATAAGAATGCTTTAATGAGTTCGCTCTCTTATACTTGAGAGTGGGTCAGTATTTGGAAGCTCTTGGTCGGTCCATGCTGATCGGTCAGCGGACAATCTCATGATAAAAATCTTTCAGTGGCAAGTTGTCAGTCGCAGACAGGTTATCTACAGATTGACTATTCATCTGTGCAACACGCTCCATGCTGCAGACTGCATCAAGAGGGGAGTTAGAGACAATGAGAGGGGGTGGGCTGTGGTGAGGTATTCATCCTGTCAAGCTGGGACAGGGAGCGAGGAATGAGTGGGCAAAAATAACCATTTTTTTCTGGGGTAACGCTTACTGTTGATGTTGTCTTTGTTGTATTGTCAGTGAGTTGTTTAGTCCCAACTGTCACCATCTTTGTTTACTGTACAATTCCTGAATCGATGGAGGCCTGTTTCCTGGTCGTCTTGGGTGGAGGAGGAGGAGGGGTCTTGCTGGGCAGAGGAGGTGGAATGTGCTGTGAGGAATCAAAACAGAGCGTGAAATCTAGGCCAAATGATAAAACCTGCAACCAAAATGACTGGTCTTTTAATGCAAGAGGCGACGGAAGGAACTGCAACATTTAGAACCCCTTTAAATGGCAGAAATGATGCCAAACAGGTTCCTACAAGCTGGATGGAAACTGTATTTCCAAGTTAAAAGTGGCAAAAACCCTCTGAAGCCTAAATCTAAGAATACTGTCATACCGTTTAGTTATGCTTTCCGGCTTTACACATACATAGAAATATCTGTTCATATAAAATTCGGACAGAGGACGTCTCAGTTGTTTGAGTCCTTTTTCCACCTGCAAGTCCACCCAAATTACACGAGTTCTGAACAAAAACTATTGAAAATAAGCAATGCTCGTCAGTGGCCTCGCCTTTTCCTCTATAAAAGTCCCCAAGTGAGGAACGACTGTCGCTCAGTTTCAACATGCGCTCTCACTGCATTACTGTCAGTCCGCGGCCGCGCCGCGTGCCCCTGCCCAGTTTTACTACCTGTCCTCGGGCCATGACAGTGGATAAATAAGATTAGTTAACGGAGTGGCGAGGCGAGAAAACGCCTTGAGTAGAAGTCGGCGAATGTGAAGAGACGAGCCGCTGATTAACAGCTGGTGAGCTTCTGATGGATGTGAGAGGTAAGGTAATCATCCAATCAATCACTTTGGAGCACCAGGCTGGCTGCTGCGACGGGTATAAATAACAGCAGGGTGGACAGGTAGCTATGGGCCTCTAACGGACTGCTGCCCACACTCTTTTGTGCCAAATGTTACAAGACGCAATAGACCAATGAAGAACAAGCCCAAATGAGATTGAAACCTGCGTTCACATAGTTGTGAACAATCATTAGTACAGGATGTTCGGAAGTGGGGGGGGGGGGGGGGGGATTGGGGAGGAGGTTGACCCAAATGTCAAGTGCGTGCAGCGGACGCTTGTTTCATTATAAGTGCCATGCATCATTAAAAAGGCTGCTCTCAGTCCTAATTAAAACACCTACTCTTTGATGTGTTGGGGGTGGCGGAGGCGTCGAGGGACTCGTCAAGTCTTGATTATCTAGCAGGTTGCCATAATCAGCCGTGCTGCCTTTCACCGGCAGCGGAGGAGGGGTTTCACCCTTGTCGGGGCAGCCCATCCCGTTCAGCTCCAGACCTGTGCAAGAGGGCGCTCATCAGCTCGCATTCATCATCCAAATACATCAGCGTTTCTGAAATAGCCCGAGCTCGGTGCCAGAGGACGTATCAGCACCCCTCGCTGATGAATTCCCAGCTGCACGCTTTAAGGGGAAAAAAAAAAATTCTGCGCAGACCAAGATGAGAACAGTTTTACACGTCAAGGTCATTACAATAATATCTTATGGCTACTCTAAAGAAGCTACCCAAAGCTGGCAAATGGATCTCGAAGTTGGCGTGACAGACACTGCATAATAAATGACAACGTAAGGGGGTCATCTACCAATAAATCAATGAAAGACTATAAACCACATTTGCTGCTCCAATCGTCTTTATGGAGCCGTACTCTGTCCTATGAAATTAGGTTTTGGTTCAATCATCCTCCTCTCCCATAACGTCTTTTTTGGCTGCGGCAAAAAAGAAAAGGTCTTTGTAACCTGCGTCTCTCTCGTGCAATTCACACATGCCAAGCTGAGGCAGCTCAGTCCTACGTGTCTGAGTGTTGACAGCATCAGTGGTTGGAGGGATGATGCCAGATGATGATGCAACCAACAGTAAAGGCTTCAATGGGTTTTTATGAAAGAGGCTAAATATTTACAGCTCTGAGGCTCTGAAAGTTCCAGAACTCAAACATAATTCATGACCCTGTGACGGACTGAGGTAGGGTGTACTCTGCCTCTCGCCCAATGGCAGCCGGGACAGGCTCCAGACCCCTGTCACTCTGGACTGAATTTAGCTTGCGTGGAATAGATTGGAGTCATTTTGTCTAAGGGTGTGCCTCCAAAGTTCTGTAAGCTATTGTTTGTTGTAAAAATACAAAAAAAAGTAAAAAAACTACATCTATATTGAAGTATTTCACTTAAAAGTTCTAAAACAAACATTTTCCTACACTGTTAAAAACTCTCTGTGTCTTAAAATAAGTACATCGATGAAGACATTAAAACTACCTTCAGATAAACCTTTAAAACTTAATGGGACTTCTCTGTTACAGTCATTTTGGTGGCAACATCTTCACTTGCACTATAAACGATATGCTAAACATCCTCGTGGCTTAACCGGAGGACAGACGCAGATGGAAAGTAGCTGTTAAACATTTAGGTTCATTAAACACGTTAGGGAAATATATTTCCTTCCGGAGTTAACAAACACCTCGGCGGACCTCCTGAGCGGAGCTAAAAGGGAGTAAATATGTCTTGCTAAATGGGCCTATTTCTCATGAATGTGTAAATACTCTCGCTCATTAACAAGTTCGCCATAGCTTCTTAAAAGGATATAAGCAAGGATTAAAACCTGTCTCAGCATCAGTGCAATTACAACATCATCCAGAGAAGAGCTTGAATAGTGTCGAGATCAAAGTTGTTTTTTCTTACTGGAAACAGCCTGCAGGCTAAAGGAGGCTTTGCTCCGGGGCGTGATGGGTGGGGGTCCGGGTGAGGAGGAGGAGACGCTGGAACAAGACGGCCCAGGAGACACGGAGAGGCGACGGTCTCCGCCCAGCTGGTTGAGAACTTGACTCCTTGGTCTCTGAGGCCTCAGAGGGCTGATCTGAGCGATCACAAAGAATAGAAAAAAAAACAAAAAAAACACAAAACAAAACGGATTCATTACCGAGCAAAGAAGGTAACAACTGAAATGAATTACGGAAATAAAACAGCACAGAGAAAATGTTTCCTGTGTGGCAAATGAGTTGAGACTCTGATGAGGTATAAAAGAGAAAAATTAGTTCCACCTCTCCTCTGGGATTGCTGTGTGTGTGTACACTCACACATTAAAATTGCTATTTGTATTCCTGCAGGAGATACCCATTTGGTTAAATGTGCTTGTCGGGTTCCGGCATGTTATTTGTGGTTACAAATAATTGTTTGCATGCAAGACCATGTTTTCCCCACTTTATTAGGTCTGGAATTTGAATATGAAAAGACAAGTCCTCAGGGTTATCCCACACAGTAGGAGACATTAACAAACAACTTCGTAATTGGCCAAACTCAAACACTCAGCCGCGAGGGAGAAACTGAAATAACAGCCCTCTTTAGTCAGGCATGTAACGTTGCTTCATAGCCCATCATAATAAAGTAAAATCAGCTATGTCTTCAGGTTTCCGTTTGAGCTTACACATGGCAAGCAACAACTTCATCCTACAAAAGACTCCTGAGTGCTCTATTCTTGACCCTTGAGGAGCGAAACCCCTTTCAGTAGCCAGCCGGCTTTTTCACCACCGGGGGCCTCCCTTGTATCTGATTCCTGTCCTTATCTCCATGCTGTTGACGTGGTGAGGGGGCATTCCCACAGGGAAGGCATAGTCATACCTTCTACCGCGTGGACACAGTGTGTGAGCACAGCAGAGGCAGGAGGAAGAAAAACACACTACAGAAAGACATTTCGGGGAGCAGGTGAGTAGAGGGTTAGAGGTTAGAGTGGAGAGAAAATCAATCCAGATATTGGAAGAGAGCAGAAAAGAAGTGAGAAATCCTTAAGATGCTTCAGAGAGTCTTTATTCTGATTGCTAATGATTCCCCTTTTCTGCTCTGTGCCACACAGATATTTGACTTGTGTCTAAGTGTAACATTTGACGGGACTGTCCTATAAAAAAGATTACAGAATTACCTGCCAATCCAGGCTTCTTCATGAATATTTTTCCAAGAAACTAATTTATATATGTATATGAATATTTCAAATAGATTTAATATTTTTGGAACAAGAGCCCATTCTGCTAAATATACAATAATGAGAGATTGAGAATTATTCATAAGAATAATCTAAACCAAAGAAAGAAGACAATGAAAGAAAAAAAATGAAACAGGATAAGAGAAAATCTGCACTACCGTCTCTGAGAGTATGACAGCCTCGGCAGGCTGCAGAGGGATCTCCGTAGTCTTCATCTCTTTATCAAAAATCTCCTGGTGCTTGCTGTTCCTCTTCTCCTTTTTCTTCTCTTTGCGCTCTTTCTCAGGCTCTTCCCGGTCCAGTTTGTCCTGAGACTTTGTGTGCAGCTTCTTTGGTAGCAGCGGCTCCAGGGCAAAACTAAAGAAAAGATAACCACCGTTATAAATAACACCAGAGAGCACATACCTCTATCTTACAATCTTTTCTTTATGTATGGCCTTAAAAAGAGTTAACAATACATTACCCGTCGGAGCCAGGCCTGGAGGGGGAGGTGTCAGAGGAGATCGAGCTGACTGAGGCTACTGACAGAGGCCTCTGGGAGGAGGGCATGGTGAAGGAGCGCACCATGGAGGTAGGACGAGTTCCCCGTCGTTCATCTGCTGTCGGCTACAACGAGGATTGATCAATCATGTTACTGGTTTGAAGCTATTAGCTGATATCTAGAACTTGTGTTATAGTGTTTGTGGAATAAACAAGCTGATTAGCCGGCAGTAAATGTAGTTTGTGTACAGAGTGGGCACACGGCCCACATCTTCATACCTATAAAATACTTATCATTTTACGCAGAGTCAAAATGATTTGGCTGCATGAACACACAACTGTAAATAAAGTTAGTGTGAAAACTTTTTAATTCTGCCGAGAGCTGCTGGAAAGCATCCCAACCTAGAAAGTAACCAATTCTCTGTCATTTAGAAAGCTGTAACCATCCTCAGTTCATAAGAGAGGGTGCACCTTTACCTCAGGCAAGATTGTGGGAAGTGCTTGGCCAAGGAACAATTAAATATTTAAAAAGAGGGCAGAGATGGAAGGCAGTCCCCAGCAGCCAGTCACTGCAGACAAACTGAGTTTACTAGGCTCTTAGTGCAAAAAAGGTTCAAAGTAATGCGGTGTTGAAATGTTTGATCTTGGATACACAGGAATGTAGATAAAAATGTGGCGCACAGTGCAGATCAAATAGCAGAGCCCTTACTGCCTTGCCTTTGCAGTTTGGTTTAAATTTACATAGATATATTCAGAATTCATTTTATTTCTCTGCCTAATGCCATCCGATACCTATTATCGTCAGCCAGATTAGGATAAAAAGTCTAAATAAAGAAGCACAAACCCTTAAATCCAATACTTTGCAAATAATTGAAACTGATTATGAAATAAAATAAAAAGTGTGTACATTTTAAGTGTGATGCCAATGTGTTTAAATACGATGTGATTCATGTTTACCACTGTGTTGTGTTAGGCCTTCTTTTTAAATCCCCTCACTGTTCAGTGACAGATTTTCAGAGATGTAGTGGGATTCATGCAGCATTTTTCAATACAAAATTGTTTTAGCCGGAACAACTTAAAATGAGTTTGCAGTCTTGTAAAATGTCAAAGAAGTTTATTTTGATCATATTTTGGGTTTGTCTTTTACTGTAAGAGAGGAATTTCATTTTAATGTGAGAAAAAACACATTTGGTTTTTCAAAAGACTATTTAGAGGGTTTTTGTTGCCTCTAACCAGTTTCTTTCAAAACACATTACAGACGTAATGGGAAAAATAAGTTAAATAAACAGCTCTTACCAGACTCTTTACCCCATACTGCTTCTCCACCTTCTCCCGAAGCTGCTTGAAGCACGCCTCTAAGCGGTCATGGAAAGGCCTCAGCGCCTCGGTGACCTTCTCACCATGAATGCGAACACCTTCAGCAAGATGAGGGATCTGGAAGAACAAATGCAGAAAAATAAGGTCTATCAAACAAACAATAAAAAGATCAGAGGCCGGTCTCATGTTGATCATTCATTTGTAAGATAGACACGTTTAATTTGGTGTACAAGCTCCCCTTAGATTTTCCGAACAGGAAGTGAATGCACAACTGTTTGAGGTTGAAGCAGAAAATGTTCCAAAGAGTTTGTTGCCATGACACCTCCTCCCCGTTCGTACAAGCAGGAATCACCTCAACCAAACATGCATAATAAAAACGAAAGTTTGGACTGACTGCATCTACAGAGCATGCGTTAGAAGCGATGAATGTTTTCTTCTTCAGCGCTGACGCAAATGATGACGCAACCAACCCTTTGATGTCTGCTGCCTCTCACACTGTAAGAAGATGGTTTTCTAACACAAAACAGTGGGCTTGCAGGTTTAAGCAGAGTGAGGGGGAGACAGAAAAATGCTGAAAACAGGTCATTAGGAAACCCCAGTACCACAGCCAGAGTCAGCAAGCTTTGCTCTGAGTGAATCTGCAGGGGGCAGGAAAGGGGTGCATACTGTTTTCCCTACTGGATGAATCCCACAGGTTAAGTTTTTTAAGGAGTGTTTCTGCACCGAAAGCCAGCTTTAACCGCGGTAAGGCGGTGAAGGATTGCACGATAAGTCACGAGAAACAAGCAAAGATGTCACAGTCGGTCGAGGTTATAGCGGAGCTTTTACTTCCCGTAGCAGGTGTAAAAATACTCCCATGCTGTTCTCACTGCTAAGAGCAAGAACGGTTACAGTTGCAAGGAAAGCAGTTTATTGTTTTACATTCTGAGTCCACAATGAAAGGCTCCCTAATAAATCATGTTTTTTCAGTGGATAGGACATGATCATTTCATAGAATTTATTCTTAATCTGAGTGCCCTCAGTGTAGCGTTGCAAATTCCATAATACTAAAAGGATTGTAATTCGTTCTGAACAAGAAAGAGTTTTCTCTTGTGGGCTGCCTCTTGCTGAGAAAATAGATAAACTATACAGCCGATTAACTGGATTGCACACGGCTTGCTGAGAGGTCGGGGAAGGTAATGATGATGACTTGTGAGTTGACTTTAGGGACGCCATTCAAGGACAACAAGGGAGATCCAAGTTACCACAATGTATTAATGTCTGTTTGTACATCTAATATAAACACAAAAGGCATCTGAAACGGTCTGAGTCACTGCTCAAAATCTTTTCTCAACAGTGTTGCTGTCTGAAAAAAAAAAGGGAATTGACCATTCTAACTTTTCTGTATTCCAAGTTTTTAGGGAACCTGAAAAAAGGACAAACCCTCAAACTAGGTGATATGTAAAGTGATAATATAGCATTTTAATAATGTGAATGAGCCAGAAAAACATAGAAAACAATGACATGGGAAAACAGAAATAAGAATCCGCTTCAGGTGTAAAGGACTGTATGAAGTATCTAGCAGGTGGGACGGTAATGAAACAATCATGTGTGTGGGAGTGTGTGTTAAAGTTGAGATTCCCTGGAGCTAGCTCGGCTTTCTTCCCTTTCTCTAACAGCTAACTGCCCCCCTCACAGCTGACTATAGCGTAAACTGACTTCACTCAGCTGGAACACCAGTTCACATGCTTTGACGTAAGCTTGACTTAAAGGGGAGGTATAGGAACTATATAATATATTTCTATACTGTTAGCTCAGGTGCTCAACCATGTAATACAGTGTATTAACGGCAGCCTGTGATAGCGGGGGTATAAAGTGAGCAGATTGGCTTGAAAAAACATACTGAGCAGGTATCCCAGTAGCTGTAATCCAATGTTACTGTGCTATGCTCCACAAAACCAAAGCTCCAGTACAGAGAGATGAATGAGAGGAGCCTTCACACACCCTGCACGGATTTCCCCAGATATTGAGCGCCTTCATCATCGTCACTGCTGGGACCACTTGGTGAGAAGAATAGAGGAGGGAAAGCTTAGATAGAAAAGGTGAAGGAAAAGCGAGGGGGCTCGGAGTAAGAGAAAGGAGGGCAGAAACAAAAAAGCGATTCCAGGAGTGAAAGCTGAGGCAGATTCACGTCTCCCAGGATACCCACATCTTTTTATAGACTTTAAGATGATTGAGAGCGACTGAGTGGCGGCATGGCAACAGAATTCTGCTTGGTGGCTGCACAGTGATAAGCTCATTGGGTAAGGCACCTAGGCTCAAGGCCAGCACACACACACACACACACACGATCACTTGTTTAATTACATGTTCAAAGTTTTTTTTTTTAAGAGGCTTTACTACGACCCAGCAGTCTAAGAGGCATCAGTTTAATGATTAAGGATATGAGTAGCAGATCATCTGTTGGGAGGCTGAGGTGAAAGTCTCATAATTAGACCCCGGAGACCTGGTGCTGCATTTCTAAATCCCCATGTTGTGTGTTCACAATATGGGGGTTTACAAAAAGTTTGAATTCATATTGACAAAAAATAAAAAAATAAATAAGGGTTTACACCGTATAACAGGTATCATTTTATTTCTGTGTGAAATGAGGGCAAAGCTGAGTTGTCAGAAAAATTGTGATATAATTGTTTGCCTTAGCTGGTATTTATGCGTTCAGCCTGTCTTAACACCTCACCCTCGCTGTGCCTGTTACGGTGCTGCCTTAAAAGCTGTAGAAAAGGGCAAAAGAGGAAACTAGGTTAAAAATACTTTCCTATTTTATTCAAATTAGCAAAAGCTCTGATTGAGTGTAACAATTCCAAAGTGATCGAACTGTTTGTGGAAGCTGTGGAATGCTACACGTTACATGTAATCTAAACACGTTTGGATCCAGACACAATTTTCTGAAGGTGGTTTGAACAGAAAGACACAGTCATTATTAGATTTGGATTGATCAGAAACAACATCAAGCCGAACTGCTAATATGAGATCAATAAAGATCTTTCAAAACTGTTAGAGCTCCTTCTAAAGACACCTGGAATGAAAATAAAGTGTTCGAAATGAGCACAATTAATGCCTTTTAAGGATGTCAGAAGCCCCTTAAAGTTCATCTAAGTAAGGAGCAAAGCAGTGTATGAACAGAAAAAACACATCTATAGTCTTTTGCATTAATATGGGGGCTTTAATCAAAGAATAACCAGGCACAACAATTCACTAGCAAATCCCAGTGCTGGAAGCTTGCAAGTAAGAGAAAGATGTGTCTGTTCTTAGTAGGGCACTGTGACTCTGTCCCCGTCTGAATCACAGTGACCACACTTCTGATCCACACTGTGGGGTGCTGGGACAGCCACACGCTTTGAGCAAGGCGGTGATGACATATCAAGACCTTTCATGATGGTCAAAAGGTCTTGGGAGCTGTGCACAGCCATTTGTGAGTCAGGCAGTCTAATAAGCTCACGGGCTCCACTGCATATGGAATGCAGAGGCCAGTGGCAGAAAGGTCTTTGAAATAATAAATAATTTCAGAAACACCAATGTTGCTGTCAACACAATATACTGAGGAAGCAGCTGATTCCAGTCTACAGCTCAATTTACTAACCACAGAGAAATGCATACATTTTTATAGTTTGAATCAATCAAAAGTAAAGCAGCTATTTAGACTATCTATGCAGAGACTGCCCTTACTCCAAACACAGCTAAGATCACCGACTTTCTATTTGCAAGGGAGCCTTTATAACACCTAATTTCCAGTTACTTATTGCATCCTTAATTACTAGATAAGCACAATGGGTATTTCAGAGAACAAATGCACACAGGCTCATTTCTCACTTTTTAGTTTGTTTACTGCAGTGGGATTTTCTTCATTTGTCTCACTTAGAAAAGTCCAAGATGAGATACACAAGCAGGCTGGCTTTGGCAAGAAGACAGCTGATACCCGTGTTAATCTACATTAGCTGCGTCTTTAAAAGTTTGTCGCAATGAGATGAACCCCTTACACATCACATGAAGGCCATTTCTAACAACGCACAATTACACGCGATTGAACAGGTGATCGATGCAGGAAGGAAAGCAGTGGTGGGATTTTGCCAGGGAGCATAGTTGGCAGGGAATCATTTCAATATGCTGTGAATATTCTCTGTTTCTAAAACTGGCTCGAGGCCAGCAGAAATCTCAGAGTGATGCTGAAATGGATTTGGCTCATTTAAATCTGAGCAATGACCAGAAACCAAAACAAATTAAGGAGAAAAAAAAAGGCCAAACTCCTTCCCTACAAATCAACAAGAAAAAATCTGACATAGACCTGAACTTTTTAGATAACCAATTACCTGCAACTGCTTTGTAAACTTCTACTTCAGGTCCTTATTTTTTAGTATTTCCCTCTTGCATACTAAAAAAAAAATCCTAAAAATAAAGAGAAAAATAGGCAAATAGAGAAAAAAAATGTCTTATATCTAGGGATATGTATCAGAAATGACAATAATCTTGAAGACTGCAGTGCTTAAAGTGGGTTGGTGAGATGAGACTCGGATATTTCTGTGTGAATCATACTTCCTTATAAAAAACAAAAGCGTTCACAGGCACGAAAGAGCCCAACTTTTCAGACTTTGACTTCTGACAAAGATATGGAACAAGATGTTGACCTACTTTACAGCAACCGAGACAGGAACAGCTATTGAAAATTCAATTAACTTGCCTTGCAGTTAACCAGAGGAAGGGAAAAGAAACCCGTCTGTGTGCTCAGCACCTGAATGAGCCATAAGCCAGGCGATCTACAGCGTCCCGGGCATCAGAGCCACACACTCAGAAAAGGGCGTTAACAAAAGCAAAACACAACTCTCCGCTCCTGCATTCTGATACTGCAAAAAGACAAATGATAGCCAGGAGTTTATCAATCAAAAATCAACTGCAAATGAGTTACATACCAGTTGAGTTTAATGGCGTGTGCTGTCTTCTGACAAAACGAGTGAGTGTGCGTTCTTTGTCTGCTTTTTGGCCACTTCCTCCACACGCTGAGGGCGTGAAGGTCGCAAAACCGCCACTGCTGATCTCTTACCGTCTTTCTGCAGCATGGCATCCCCTCCCCTCAACTTCAGAACGTTTGCTTCAGCACTCTCCACTTTCCATTATCTCCTCTGAACTCTTTAACACACTCTGCCCCGCTTACTTCAGTTACTGTCTTTGGACCCCTCTTGGTAGTGCACTTACACGTTCTTTAAACGATATTATATTTTCCGCTGTAACCTTTCAGAACGTCTCCTTTTTCAATGGAAGCACTTTAGTATAAAGTGATTTAATATACAGGAAAATGCCTTAATGCTCTCCTATATAAGAAGAACTCTCAGGTGTGAAAACAGAGTGGTGTCTGCAGGTCTTTTAGTGTGTGGTGCAGAGCCTCTGAATTTCTGATGCACTCCCTTAACTCGAAATATTCAAACCAAAGTGCCTTGAATAGAGCACAAGATCACATAATTTCAGTATCTGAGAGGCTTGGTGAATGGCCCCAAAATATTTCAAGATTATTAAGCCCTAAAATGTCCTGAAATGGCCAAGTGACATAAATGGGCATGCTTTTCTATGCCATCTCATTCAGGCTCAACATTTTTGCCTGGTTCATAGGAACCAAGTGTTTTTCTGCTTAATTCAAGGGCAAAGATATAAGTGATACTAGAATGAGACAGAAGAAATAATGACATCTCTTACAACTCTGATGAGAAAGGAAAACAGATAAAATGTGCTGAAGGACAACAGAGGCTAAAGCTCACCTGCCAGGCAATAAGGTCTTTCAGTTTCTCTATCTTCTCGAGGTCGTCTGGGTGCTCCTGCATGTACTTATCGTTGAAGAAGGCCTAGCACAGAAGAAAAATATATTCTGGAATAAGCATGTTTGTTTGTAGGAAGGAAAAGCCAAATGAAGCACAGGAGAAGTCTGGAATATTATAAAGTTTATGACACAAGGAACAAGAAAAGAAAAATATAATTAGACATTAATCAGTTTTCCTGAAAATGCCTCATCTGACACACACCTGTCACAGTACCAATGTAAATGAATTCTGATGAGGAGTTTACTCTGGAAAATGGCTTTCTTTTTTATTTGTTAACAAAAAACAAATAAATGTTTCCATTTGTTCCCATTTACACTTCACTTAGTCTACAATAGCTTTTGGAGGACATGATAAATATTGTTATAAACCAGTAAGAAGAAAAAAAAAGACGTCTTGAAAACCATTTTTAAAAAAACATATCAAACTAAATCAAATTATCTTGAGAGGAAAACGTTTGATGGTAGTTACAGGATGATTAGGTGATGAAGTGATGAAACTATTAATGCTGGTGGCATCAAAGATTCCACGATTTACATCATGGATGAGATTATAAGCGGGTTCCCCATCATTTCGCTACATCAAATCAAAACTGGAAGTAAATCTGACTGATCTGAACTCATTATGATAGAAAGCACTTTGATATAATTTCATTAATTAGTCACAAAATATAAATATTGTATACAAAAATAAATACACCAAAATTAAAACGAGTATATATACATTTTTCCTATGCAGATATTAACAGTGCATCCGATGACTGGTGTTCATGGGACATTATGGAAATTAGGCTGAATGCCTTTACGTTAACACTCGGCTAAGAGGGCAAATACCCTTCTAAAGTCTGCCTATGAGATATCAGAACGCATCCACATGAATAACGTGCTTGAATTTGACACCAGCTCTAAAGAGAGAACAACATTAAAACTGAGCTGCACAAGAAATATGGATTTAACAGTGCTAGTCACTGTAACATGTCATTGAGAGACTTTAATTCAGCATTTACATGGTTAATGCAGAGGTCTTTGGTGGTAAGGCAAAGAGGCTCCTCACCAAACAACATCCCACAAGCTCTAATAAAATAAAAATAGGAGAAATACCAAAATCCCAAACCCTAAAAGAGAGGTCAGGGCTGTGGTGAATGTGTGGCACAATTTATTTAGCAGTACTCATTTCTTTCAAAATTGAACAAAAAGTGGGTAAAAAAACAACAACTTCTGAAGCAGAAAAACACAGTGGAAACATAAAAATGGAGAGAATAAGCAGCTACAGCGAGACAGAACAAATACGTTTCTGTTGTCTACCTTCTCATAGTTGGTAAAACCTCCCATGACAGCTGGGTCCACAATCCCATTTAGCAGCATGGAGAGGGGGTTGATTGGAAGGTTGGGATCATTGAGATGTCGCTGCACTATGCTGCTGATCTTCTCATTGGTTAGCTGCATCGTCTCCATGGCATTTTCGAGTGGACTAATTTCCTCCTGTACACAGCAATGCATAAAGGAGGAATATCAATGCTTATTCATCTGTTTGAGTCTATTCGTAGAAACACTATTACTGTGATAAAAAAACAAATAAGTTTATTCCTCGTGTTCACCAAATGGGTAAAAGTTAACACAAACATGAACACCGAAGCAAGAAATCATTTCTGGTGTTCCGCAAACAAGATGCATATCACGCTGATGAGAAAATAATCTCTATAGTAACACACAAAACATAGTTAATTTAAAAAAAATCATTCTACTCATGTCTGATAGCAAATTCCAACTCAAAGCCACATAACTCCACAAGGGCACATTACTTGGATGGATGGGAGCAAAAATAAAATCACCTCCTTGTAGTGAGGCTTTAGAAGAAACACGAGTGGCTTGTTGAGCAAATGTCAAATTTAGACCCCTGCCAAGAAAAGTAAAGATGTTGTGCCAAGAAGACAAATCTCCAATCTGTGTCGGTATGTCTCAGGCCAGCTTGATAAAAAGAATTGTCAGATGGAAGGATTAGGCTTGGTAAATCTCAGCCTGGTCATTACGCTTTAAATAGAGAGTCTGACCTTGGGGACCTGGCTTCTCCCGGGCTCATCTCAAGGCCAAGCTGCTGCTTACAGTATCTTTCAATCAAGCCTCAAGAAAAAGGTTTCTGCTCTGAATTTTTAAAAATGCTAGAGCTCAGCCCCACCACTTGGAGTCAGGAGTTTAGTGTTAGGGGTGTACCATTGTGTTGAATCGAACGCTTAAATCGTCTGGCGTATGAATGTCATGTGGTGCCATTTGATGACTGAGAGTAGAGAAAGCAGACTATTGTAAAACCAATTTGTTTGGAGGTGCCCCCTTTTTAAGGCTTTTAACTAGAACTGACATAAAGGAGACTAATAGAATTTAAAAACAAAAAGTAATAGATTTGAGACTAATCAGACTAAGTAGGGCATTTATATCAGGGTAAACTAAGGGCACAATAAAAACAATCCAAAAGAGCTCTTTGCTGTACCTGTTCTCCAATTTATCTCACAAAGTCTAATTTCTACACACTCCCTTTTCTGCAGGACAAAACTGGGACACAGGACCAGCATTCTGAACACTTAGAAGGGAGTGAAATGAATGCAATCTTAGAGCAGAGAATCAACAGTGACTGAGGGTCTGACTGCTCCTTTAGATGTATGTGTGGTGTGTGGGTATATCTGGTGGAAACGGCAGTATTTGGTAAATCAATGGGGGCCATTTGGCAAAGGGAGAACGTGCCCTGTCATTCGACTGGAGGAATGGCAGACGACTTGTCTATATTGCTTAAGTGGACTAATCATATCGATGGACTCTGAGCGAGCCTGCGGATCCTCATCTGATTAGGATTCCTGCCTCGCGTACAGACCCTTCATACTCACTGTGGAGACTGACTTGACTTCAAACCAGCGCAGGATGCCAGGCAGCTTGTACGCTGTTGTGTAAGAGGTCCTCTCAATCCACATGTTCTGGAGACAAAACGACAGATCAATAATTACCACTAAGAAAAGAAGCCTGAGTCGGGGACAATATTTAAGATGAGAAGGTGCATAAAAGCGAGCAAGACTTATGTGTTTTTGCAATAAAATACGGCATCTTACTGCTCCTAGTGTACTTAAATCTCAGTTAAGACAGTTGCTGCATGAAGCATACTAATGTGATGAAAACCTGAAGCCCATTGAAGATGGGTCTTACAGACCCAATCTCTAAAAATCTGACCTCTCTGAAATACATTAAGATGCCAAAAGATGATAGTTTTAAGAAATGATGATCTTCCTTTGAAGACATGCTGAACATTTCTTTCTTTATTAGTGTCAGAGTATTAAAAAAAGAGAGAGAGAGATGAAGCATTAAAAAGATTTGTGCATATCCACAGGCAAGTAGATTTGACAAAGACACATTATCTATGATTAAATATCCATAATCTCTCTGTCGGTACAGAGATCAATCAGTGTGCTAACAGGACCAAGTCTCAAATGAGTTAAAAATTAGTCCTGCTGTACCAAATTGAAAACAAGTAAACAAAGAAAAAAAGTGGGATTGTGATTAATTGTTCCTCTCGTCACCGTTATGTGAAAATACTGAAAGCGCAAAAGCACGACTCATTTGATGTTATGGGCAAATTTAGATCGCTGTCAACCTTTTCATTTTGTTTTCAACTTTAACTTCAATCACGTTCAAAAAGTAAAGTTGGATCATCTGAATTTCTCATCGTCTGTGTCAAGTCTGTCAAAGTAAAAGAGAGCTCTTCATTTATAACAAGTTGGGGACAGACTAGAAATATGTGTGGGGCAGAAATGTGAGATAGTAATCCACTATCTGCAACAATTGGAAGAGTTTGTAACAAAAACCTTCTAATATAAACAACTCTAACTGTGTTGTTCTCATTAAAGGAACAACCAAGAAAATAGAAAAATTAAATACAGATGTGACTACCTTCATTTTCTTTAAACCTGCCCCCTGAAATAATAAGGATGATTCAATTGACTTACCAATTTATTCATGCACAAAAAACTAATTAAATGGGCTGCACAAGGTTGCCGAGCTGCTAACTTTTACATTGCACAAACGCCGCAATCTCTATGAATAATTACAATTTTGTGATTCCTCCATAAAGAAGGACACAGTACATATTTTTTAAATGCTAATTACCGTTAAGAGTGATCCCACAAACTAGCAGGCTAAAGAGAAAAAGAAAGACATTTTAAAGCACGTAAGGAAAAGAAAAAAGACAACAATTACCGAAAACTCGTTGTCAGGGTCCTTCTCTCCCTTCCTCACCGGCCTGGAATACTGGAATTTATGGACTTCATTTACTGTGTAGAAGCTGGGGAGGGAGACATGTTGAGCCAAAGTAAATTAAAATAGTTACTGGCGAGCTCTGGCTTGATTGATACATGTTAATTGCTTTGCTTCAAGGCCAAACACAGGACAAACCTCCACCTGGCACGCTGTGCATGGGACTATGACATTTAGCATGTTGGTTTGCATCGGAGGAATGTTCTAATAATGTACACAGGAAATGAATTCATCTTTGGGTCAAACACATCACTGGCAGCTCCCAAAGTTAACCAGACATGTCCGACATGCAGATAAGCTGCAGCACGCCCAACAGAAGCATGACTACCGGGGATGAACTTTGCCAGATGGGGTTAATGGACTTTTCAGAGGGAAAGTGATGGTGTCACATTGTGGAGGGGCAACAGCTGTCTGGGAGCATATGTGATGACAAAAAAAAAAACGCAACAGATTTTTACTCTCAGTAGAAATGAGCGCTGAGCAGTAATGGTATTGCGTTCCAAAAATGGTATCACATGATCTGACTTCATTAGCTAATAATCATGAATACACATGCGATGAATCTGTGTTATTCCAAAGCCCCTTCCGTATGAAAGCGGCAACAACTAAACGTTGCATATTTTTTTATAATTAACTAAACTGAGAGCTCTTGTGGCAGTAAAACCACACAGAGAAGCCTCTTGAGCCTTTTGCTTTACACCCCCATTCAGATGCTGGTCTCTGGGCCTATTTGCAAAGGGCAGTGCACAAGACAAACGTAAAACCTGTGACAAAAATAGCTAACATCTGGGATTAACAAAAATAAAAAGACCCATTGAACTTCAGCTATAATAAACAGATTAATACAGATGCTATAAATCAGCTGTGCTACCCTAATTAAGCGTTTTACAGTTAGCAAGTCGGCAGAGTGGAGATGATGGAATAGCATGGTCCTGCAGACCAAGGTCAGAATTGGCCGCTCTGCCTGCTGCGTGACCCTTTGGCTCAAACGGCTCAGTCTCATTGCTATGCGCCACTGATACCTTCACCGAATGAGGGAATAAATGAGACAAAGCGGAGAAAGGGGACAAAGAAACAACTGGGAACGGCGCGGTGAAAGTGAGAGACGGAGATGGAATTGGCAAGAGAAAGGGCCGGGCAGTCGGTGTGTAATTCCCCGTCAGTTTCTCCACATGTCCGTCTGAACCGGGACATTAACAGAGTTACATATTCCATTCAGACGCAGCTGGCAAACAAGCCGACGGCTAGCTGAAAGGATCGGAGCGGGGGGAGGCGACCGGTGCTGCAGGGCCGTGATAAGATCAGTGCCCAGGTATATTTGCCTAAAGGTTTTTTTTTTCCCCAAGTAAACGCCTTCTTTTAATTCCGTCCATTGATGCGATGGGTGGCATATCAAAGTGAATTTACACAGCTGAACGCTGCGGCGCCCAGCTGGCACGCAGACAGGCGAGTGCAGGGGCCCAGTGTTTGCCGTGGCCCTGATGCTCGACACAAAGCTATTAATGATGGCAGAAAAACAATGTCGGTCTTGGCACGGCGACTAATAGCAGATGGCTGGTGAAAGTTAATAACCACTACAACAGCAAGAAGGTCAACCAGGATTTGTTCTACACAGACCCACATTTGAATCGAGATTTAATCACCGTCACCACAGCACATCACACACGAAAAAAGCTAACACATGTTAGCACGTCATCACAAGCTCCACCGACTGTTAGACTGACTGGGGTTAGCAAGTTAGGCAGAGGGAGACTGAAATACACGCTGTGTGACTGAGTTACATGCTCGAGGGGGGGGAAGTGTTTAAAGTGTCCAGCTTACCTGACAATTTGCTCAGACACAGGCTTGTTTTGAAACTTGGCAGGCAGGTTCAGGACAGGTTTGACTGTGAAACATTGGATATCTTAAGCAGAAAAATCAAGGAAATAAAGCAACTAAATGGCAACGAAATGGCAGGACTGGAGGATAATTCAGTATAACCATGGGCCAATGTTCAATGACACTCAATTTAAAATATGATTTCACCATTGGACAATGCAAACCAAGCCAATGATTTTGGAAAACAAAATAATTTAGGAATATCAGAAAACTACTGTACAGAGTTCAGTCAGGTTTTTTTTCTGATTTAACAATTGATCTGCTCTATCTATCTATTTTTTAATTGTTTTGGCCTGCCCCTTGTTTTTGGAGAGGGACTGAAATATGACATGCTTTTTATTTTAAACTTTCTGAAAATTAAGAATATTTGAGTTTTTAATGATTGACAGCTTTGTATTACGTGGCTGGACAAATAAGAAAATATTTGCCTCTGAAAATAATCCAATGCAACCCCCCAAAAAACAAAAATCTTGTCAATATAACCCCCACAAAAACAAACTCACAATAAAAAACTTTGAAAGACCTTCAGAAAGCCTGGAGAACTATCGATCAAGACCAATTTATCTCAAGTGTCTGAAAGGTGTATTGAAAACCCTTAGGTAGGGAAAGTCTGGCTGCAGTCTGGCTCACTGGAAGCAAACCAAGACAGAAATGAGGTGTGGTTTAAGGCTTCACACAGACTTCAACCTGTACCAACAATATCGTCATTAATTAAAACATGTCTAATCACCAACATGCTGAAATAAAAATGAAATCGAATTATACAGTTTCCCCTTTTTGGGTTTGGTTGCATTTAAAAATGCCTCAAAAAGAGACAAACAATAAGTGAAATGTTAAGTCGTGACTCAGGGATGTTGGGCTGAGGATACATTGGCCAGAGGAGCACTTTGTGTCTTCGCTGGGCGGTGTGGTCGTCTTCATCTTCTCTGCGTTGGGAAACTGTGTGAGGAGTCGTGCTTCAAAATCCTCTCTGCGTTCGTACTCCTTCCCACGATAGATGAACATTTTGTTCTGCAGGAGAAAGAAGAAAACATTGAGACCTTGAGGCCCATTCGGAAGGCAAGCTCATTATCTGCACACATTATATGCATATAAGGTACACACTTTATGAATATGTACCAGACACAGTGCTCCAGTGTCAACATCAGTGTCTCAGAGAATTTACAGGGAACACATCTAGAGGCTGAGAGTGTACCCAGGGATAACGGCAAAAGAGACAAACAAGACAATGATAAAATGTCCACATTAAAGGCGTTTTTGATTTGTAAATTTACTTGGCCTGATGCTGTGCCTGGGTTAAAATGCATTATCATAATCTCCATATTAAAACTTTGAAAGTTAAAGGAATATATACAAACACAATGTGGAAATATGTATGAACTTTTCTTTATTGGTGAGGCACTTACAGTGAGTCCTCCGCATAAGCATTTCACAGTAATTGCAGTCAGTATTTCATGCAAATACTTGAAGGATTTCACCTTACTGAAAAATTGGATTAGCTCTGCATTTTTAATGTAGACCATCATTGGCTCACATGTTTTCATCTTTTCAACTGATGAAAAGGTGGCACTGAAATGTTGAAGATTGAAAGGTTCTTGCCTTTCTTGGAGCCGAATTGATGTACCATAAATAACACTTGTTTTCTGCACCTTGACGTGGATCCTACTTTGGGATTACAGCCTGCTCAGTTTAACATTTACCTCTTCCTTTATTAGATTACGGCAGCAAAAAACCTCACAGAGAAAGCTCGGCGCTGATGCACAGCACATGTCTCAACTCCCTATTTAATTAAAGTAATTGCAACAATGATGTATGCCTGGGGCCATTTTTAAATTTGTTTTGATTGACAAGTTAGCAAAAGCACGCTGATTTACAGTCTTCATATCCATCGGCCTGACAAAACATTGCTGCCGTTTTTGACTGGTGGTCAGTTGAGTGACGGCTGACATTATATTTCTTTAAATATTTCAAATCTTACTGAGAATAACTGCTTGACTCGTGCCACATATTCTATGTAATGCAGATTATGCATACAGTCATCTCAGAGCCATTATAATCGTTTGACTCTCAGAGTGAACTGACTTATTCTGTAGGAGTTCCGGCTAAAATGGTCTTTTCTATCTAGACTAGCAGGTGAAAAGTTCATTTCATATAATAAGGAGACAAAAAAGAAACTATAAAGTGGAATACCATCGCATTAAAATAAAATGCACGATGTCAGAATGCAACATCTTTCAGAGGCCCGCAGCAAGACAGAGGAATCTGTAATATATGACCTGAGGAGGATGGATATATCCATCAGTCTATGGTACAATCAGTTAACTAACACAGAGACTGATGAAAAGGTCATTTTGTTTTATTACTCAACGAGAATAAATTATATAAAAGGAGTGCTACTAAAAGCATGAGCGAATGCTCCTTTATCTGCCTGAGTGTGCTCAGGGGTTTGCTCGAGGAGCATTTTGAAAGATAAAACATGACAGCCCATATCCAGTGTCTCTGAATGTGGTGTCTTAGGCTATCTTTCAAACCAACTCTTGGAATCTGGCAGTGATCCATAAGGGGAGGTGTCACAGGAAACCCAATTCAGGGATTATGTAAAGGTCAGGTTTGGTTAGAGCAGAAATGAATAGTGAGTAAATATCCAACAGAATTAGAGAGCTTTTTAAGAGCAGAAAAAAAAATATGATGACTATTATGCATTTATATTTATTCTGTCTTACAAAAAATAGAAGAAAAACATATTTCTATGGACAGAAACAAAGGTTTTGTTTTGTTTTTTCAAAACAAATGATACTATAGATGGGTGATGAGGATCAATAACCTGGCTTAGTCTGGAGTTAAAACCAAATTGTGATATCTAGGACATTTTACAATTAACAAATACCCCAGTGTCTAACTATATGAGGAACTAATAAATCATAAGAAGCTGAATTAAGCACTCTTGCATAAAATCAATTTGTGGAGGGGGTGGAAACAAAATGTCTTTTTAAGAATATTGATTTTTTTTCACATTACTGACTTTTCCCTTGGGGCACTGCAACACAACTGCAATGTTGGACGTGATCGAAAACCCTCGGAACTATATTTATCATAATTAGTCACCCTTACCTGAATAGTTCCTAATGCACTCACAAGAAAATCTGTTAACATAATAATTAAGTGTACCACCACGGTGAACAAATTTAAAACTGTTTAGCAATGTGTCTATTCTGCAAGAAATGCTATTTTCACCACTATAAGGACCCACCAATGATAATGTTAGAGGTAAGCGGCATATTAAGGGTTACTAAATCAAAGAGAAAAGAATTGTCTTAATGCATAGCCAAATATTTTGAGTTAGCAAATTTATTTAAATAATATGAACAGACTAAACACCCATGTTAGGAAAGACTTTAATTTGAGTTAATTATGAAAAACGAAGGCATGCAGAAAGCCTGAATGGATGCTGATTGCTATGTTGGACGGAGCTGACTGGCCACTGCAGAGGACAGTAATGCACCAAAACAACACCACTGAAATGGATTTTACTGTATCTACCATTAGCAACTCTACTAAATGGTGGAAAGTGGCAAAGAAGTATGACCTTTTTTCAGTTTCACCCAGCTGCTTTTCAAATACGTGAATGCAGATGATCATGATGATTATGCAAACATTATCACAATTATCTCAAGCAATTGTGGTTACATGATAAACATAATCATTGTGACAGGCATGAGTCAAGCACCAATCTGAGAAGAGAATGATACATTTAAAAAGGTAAATTAGGTGCACTCCACTTCATGTAGGGAAACACGGCCTGGTATCCCCGTGTGACTGCTATTTAGGTGAGGTCAGTCTACTGAAAAATGAATTGAACAGTCCAAACTCGTGAAAAGGCTGGTTAAATAGCCAGCCAGATTAGAGCAACGTAGCTTCCCCTTTCTGTAATGGAGTGCCTGCCCCGACAGATAAAAGGGGTTGGAGGGGGCACATGGAGATCAGAAAGAAGCAAGAGACCCCCAGTGAAAGCACCGTTGTTTAAAATAGAGTGAAAAGGAATCGCTTTTGGGGCTTTTCAGTGTGCTGCATTTGATGACAAAATGAATTCCTCAAAGACAAGAAAACAACACCTTCTCATTGATGTGCCAGATGACAACCTAAAAAAAGCTCTAACATGAATTCACAAGAAGAAGGAGAAGAAGAAGGGGTGGAAGTCTGTCAGTGATTCAGCTGTTTATCTACTGACAAAGAAAAGGCCCGGCCTTAAAACTGCATACAGTGCTTCATTTGTGATAAGGTGTGATCATATTGGCTCAAGGCCAGTTTTGACAGTAAGGACATAAATATCAGTTGTGACTAAGGGGGTCATGTACACTTTAAATATGTACATACTCTACTAAATGACATTAGGGTGATTTATAAGTTTCATCTATTGCTGAGATTAATAAAGAAAATCCCCATGGGTCTCTTTGTTTGGTGTGGAGTGCTGAGGGGGGCACAGAGCCCATGACTCAGCAACCACTAACAGCAATTTAAAATGTGTCTGAATCACTTCCCTTCCCTTTGTACTGGGTGTGTGGTTTGGCTGTGTGGGTGGTGATAGGATACTTTGTGATGCTGGCCACACTTGTAGTGTGGAGTAAATGGTGCCTATCTTAAGTTCAGATGATGGAAATAAAGCCCCGTGATAGCCTTTTGAATGGACAAACAAGAATGGGCTTTTTTTGTTTTTGTTTTTTTGGTGGGCCTTCGTGTGGACTAATTAAAACAAAAACATTCTGTTTCGAAAAAGGAAAAAAAAAAGGTAAATTCAAATGAGAAGGGATGCAATGGAAATGAAAATTAAAGCTGCACAGACAGGAAGTTAATATTCTAGATTTATTTCACATTTGTGGTCAGAGTTTGCTTTTCTCACACTGAAAAAAGATTTTCTTCTTCGGGTAAAGACTTAGTTTTCTTAATCTTTCTGAGTAAATAAAAACCAAATCATGTTGGTTGTTGTGACACCCACAACAGCAGCTAAACGACACGGGAGTGTAAAAACATACACTGAAAAAACCCTGAAATAGGGAAGTGTTACACTAATCCAAGTACTCACACGTAGGAAGGAAGGGAATCCATTTCCATAATAGCCAACAGCAAAGTAGTCTGGTTTAGGCCGGATGACCTTCACTATGTTCTCATAGAACTGGGCCCGTTTCCGCTGTTGGGTGGATAAAATGGCACATTTAAGAAGGTTAGAAAACCTTTACAATTGCGATATGCTCGATGTGATGCCCTCAAAATCAACAAAAACATAGTAACATTTAATTGTAGCGTCATGGTTTTGTTTTCTTCTATTTTCCCTTCTTTTTTATTAAAACATTAGCATGTACAGGTATCTTTCATCATGACAAACTCAGATGACCATTTTCTTACTAGTTGTATTGTACTAGCTTTAAGACTGTTGTAATTGTTTGATCAAAAACTGTTTCTGGCTAAATGAAAAGTCTCTACCCAATACAGTTCTCTCCCAGAGAAACTGTTTTAAAGGTGTTCAGTGGGAGCAGCATTTGTGGCAGAAACACCAAAAAAGCCCCAGAACTTCTTGTTTTTGGGGTTTTTTTTTGCCTTACAATGAAGGCATAGGGAGCCAACAAAATAATCCGACTTACCAAAGATGCACTGAGCTGCTCAAAGTCAAACATTTCATTCTCATACTGTTCAGCCAGTTCCTTGCTCAAGATGATTGCCTCTTCCCACATCTATTGAGTACACAGAGAGTCAAAAGATGAATTAATCACAAAGATTAAAGCCGGGATAACACACTCATTTGCTGCCAGCGGAATAACACAGAGTCTCTGTTAGCTTTTCACAGGCAAAAGTATTCAATACAAGCTTTCTGAAAATAAATTCCTCTTATCGTGTCAACATTTTTCACTTTCAGTTGATCGAAACCACTAAACCCAGATGCAATCTACTTATTGCTATTCCCAACGCACTGGGTTGGTGTCATAGATATATGTGAGCTACTCAAACATGTTGAAAGGCTTCGGAGTGGCTTCCCCGACACAGTCGTTTGGACCAAGCAGATCTGAGACAGACTGAAGGTGCACCAAGTCCAGATTGCTGGTCAGATCAGCTTGCCGTCAGCGAGAGTGGTGGAGACAACCCCGTCTTGGCCTGCTTTCAATCTGATTTCTGTCACACTTCTAGAAACTGTCTTCAGTTGATACCCCCAGTCCTAGTTTTTATGCATCTGCCGGTCTCAGAGCCTTTCAAATAGTTGCTTCCCTGGCAATATTTTGCGGAGTGACAGTTGGCTTGAGATCCAAGAGTGGCTGCTGAGTCCCTGCTCTGATGACACATTTAAAGCCTTCAGACACCATCATCAAGCAGCTCTGGCTGTAGTTCTGCTGGCAACTTCCAGACTAAGCTTAGAGCTTGACAAACATTTTTCTTCTCTGGAAAACCAAAGAAATCTGAAGTATTTTGAAGAGAAGCCCATAATTGGCTCCTCTGAATATCTAGTCAATCTCAAGTGACAAAGGTGGCATTTAAATATGCTAAAAGAGAATAGGCAAAGCCAGGGATTTGACAGAAGGCATGTTATTGAGAAAACAACAAAGTAAACGGAGTAAAGCTTGTGAGTAGTTTCTTACCTTGCCCTTGTCAAAGTAATTAATAATCTCTTGGTAGAGCTGGTCCTTCAGCTGTCCTTGAGTTGTGGCCTGGTAACCGTCTCTCTGGGTCAGGTGGGCTGCACATTGCTCGTCTGACCACTACCGAGAACAAGTTAACACGGGGGTCAATGCTGTGCAAAACAATGCAGCACAAGAGGTGCACGGGTGAAAAGAAATCAATTCCTGAATTACAGCCAATGCAAATGGGAGAAATTGACGTGTAATTCTTTTTAACGTTGTCCTACACTTTGGCAGGCCAAGATGTAAACTTGAGACATGGTTAGTGATGTACGCATCAATATATATTGAATGGTTCAGAAAACATCAATGCAATACATTTCTGTTGCCACTGTACGAAGGGCTTCATTGCAAACAGTTATTTCCATGATCTATCTTCACCAATCATGTTTTGCACTCTAATGGTTTTCAATCAAACTGATTTTTTCTTGTTTATCTCTTTTTGGTGTACAGATAATCTAAAATATCTGCTTGTTTCCTCGGCCGGTTATGATGTTGAAAAAAACTCAATCAGTCAATTATTAATTTTTGCAATAAACTCTATGCATGACGTTTTGGTGTCTGGAACAAATTTTCACAAGGAAGAATAGTATCCCAGTGGGCCATCATTGTCAAAATGGATCAACTAAAGTAGCACTAGGTAAGCAAATAAAGGCATTGCTTACACTGGAAAGAAAGGAGTCATGCAGCCAATTCATCATATTCTGGAAATGTTTGATTTACCTAATATTCAAAAAATAAAAACAAAGCAACGCAAAAACAAAACAGCAGAGGAGGAATACATATGTGTTTACTCTTTAAACCAGTATGGAGAATAAAAAAGGTTAATAACAGCATGGAATGAGTAGGAAGACAGATAATCTAAGAGGCCAAAGTGTAGCGAAAGAATTCCATTCCATACCATTGCGACATGATGGATTTATTACAGGCCTGTTTTAATTAGAATGCTTTGGTGTTGTGAATGACCTAAAGAGTTGAGACTTTTAACTAGGACAGGAGCGATGGTCACATTTGAGCCGCAAGCCTGACCTTGAAATGGGTAAAATATAATTGCTCAGTAAAGTGATGATGTCATATGAAAAAGGGATTCAGGGTGACTTTAGTTTAGCTAACTAGTGGATTTCAGCATTTACACGGCAGAAAGAAACTCTGGATTTATTTATAGACGGCTCCTGACCCTGCTGTTGATTCATCAAAGTCATTATACTGCTCCTGTTATTTCATTGGAGGACCAATTGTTACAACAACAGCTAACTTTACTCTATTAATGCTAGTGGATGCAGAACTGGTATACAAGATCAGCACTTTGGTCTGATAAGCTTGTTTAGAAATGTTGTACAATTGTAAAACACTCAAGTTTGAATTGATCACTCATCCTTGTTCAGTCTTCTTTCCATCTGCGGGCCTCTTTGGGAGTTTAAAATGAAAGCAGCCAAGACAAAAAAGAGGATTTATATCGATAGCGGAGCAAGAAAATTAACCAACTTCCACAACATGATGATCAAGCCCTCTTTCTTGTGTACTGTAGTCAGGATGGCACAGAGGAGCAGATTGAAAATGAGAAAAACTACTGCTGCTGTGCAACTGTGGCTATTCAGTGAGGACAATATAATTCAGTTACAGCCAGCTCTATTCTCTGGCATTCTATTCTATTACACAAATTTAAATTATCTGTTGAAAAAAGTTTGATTCATAGATAAGGAAGAAGATGTCTCAGCCAAACCTGTTGTTTATCAGTGTAGTATTACTCTGGCTTGAGATACAAATAGAAGGAGAAAGACAACATAACCAAAATGTTGTGATCTGAAAGACTGAAATGTATTTACATTTTCTAATCCCCCCCCCCCCCACAATAAAGCAGTGATTAAATTTTTTTTTTTGGAGGAAAGCTCATATGATGAAATGCAATTGATATGCACAGTGAAAAGCTTTCTTAGCAGCTATCTTAAACATTGGTGGAATTAAAGGGACAAAACCAAAATCCTTTCATTTCTGTGCACACTCAAATTGAGAGATAGACACTCACGTAAGGCCTTGGGATAAATAAAATTAGCAAGACTAAAGCTTTGCGGTGGTTTAAAATAAATAATTTACTTCCACCGTTATTTGGTGCCAGTCTCGTGTTTGTGTACCTTCAGCAGTTTTGCGTGTAGCAGCAGAGTGTAGGCAGCCTCTGTGTAGTTGTCACATTCTCTGTGGAGGTCGCACAGCTTGTACAGGTACCTGAAAATAAAAAGCACAGATTTAGGGATCAAATCTTTGAGGGCCTTTCACACGTTAACAATAGACAGACAGTTGCACTGACAAGTGTTGAGAGGTTATATTACCTCCCAACACTTGAAAAACAGATGGAAATGGAGGGCTGTTTTTTATTCTGTATTTCTGAGGATATGTACAAATAAAAAATGGCCTATTTCCTGTCATGTACATTTGTATTTCGCAGAAAATGTTGGAGTATATCAATATATACAACAAGCATAAGATCTTACCTGATGTACATTTCTTCTCTGTCTATCTCCTTGTAAAAGTTCTAAAACATCACAAAGACAAGACATTAAAACAGGTTAACAAGATTTTCACGTTTGTCACAGAGGACTAGGCCATACAATACTTCCGAAGATTCTGTAAGAACAAAGATGTAATTTAAGAGCATTCATTTGGCAAATTAAATAATTAGGGAATGGCCAGGCGTTACAGCAGGAAGTTAGAGAATATGGTCAACTTAGAAAGATAACAGATCAGAGTTGAACCATTTTTCTGAAGTATTTCTGTGCTTGCAGACGTGGGATGAAATTGACATTTCTGTCCACCAGGATAAAATGCCAGGTGGTTCATGCGAGCTGCTCTGTGATAAGGTCTCTAAACACTGTGACATATTAAGATATTTGTGGTTTTCTTTGTAAGTGAATAGGTTTCGGTCATTAATGTCCATTCACTGATAAAGTATCTTAGTAGTTTAAAAGTGTCCTTTAATGATGAGGCTTAGATGCATTAGGCATTACTGTTACTTGATTGTGCATTGAGAGATCCCGGCCATCTTACCAGAACGTTGACAGTGCAGCTCATCCGGTTTTCCTTGTTCTCATCATGCATGATTGTTCTGTAGTCCAGCAGCCTTTCCAGCAGACGCACCACCAGGGTGACAAAGTTCTCGCCCGTCCTGGCCAGGTACTTGTGCTTACGGCAATGCTCCAGCAAACTAACGTTTGTGTTTTGTGGTTGAGATAATAATGGAGAGGAAACAGATGCCAAAGCAATATTTAGAGCTTACTTGAAGTCCATAAACAACCACATTTTACAGCACAGGATGTGGAAAATTGTGACCGTTTTTCCCATTACATGTAAGCATTTCACAAGCTGTGGTGAGAAGTCGTGTGATCATTAGCACTCTGTGGTTATTTACAGGGGTGTTATGTTGTAATTAGCATTATCTAACTTGTGACAGGCTCAGGTGTCACCCTGCCCATTAATCAGCACCTACATTTTCTGAAAGAGAACTTTGTACTGCTCATCTCCGCGGCCCCCCTCCACCTCGTGATCCAGCTTGGTGATGATCTCGTTCTCAAACTGCAATTAGACAGAGCAGGCATAAATAATGAGTACGGCTAATTTTTCAATTCATTAACGCCATCTCCGTATCTCACCCTCCACTCGTATCAGGTCCGAGGGGTTTTGGGATCTGACTATTATCGTCCTCTCTAGCAGTGAAGCTTTCTGCGAGCTGGTATTTTCTGTTCATTATAAAAAGCTTTTCTTTATCAGTTGAAGTTTTGTTTGAAGACAGAACAAGGCTGAAATATGAGACATGTCCCATTTACTTCTGCTCTATTGCTGCTGAAGCTCTTGACAATGATATATGGAGCTGCTTCTCTAATATTTGTATGTGGTAGCTGTATAAAAACTGACTTTTTTGTGCTGAAACAAAACAATTTCCCCTTCTTCTTGATGTACTTGTCCACTGGTCCAACACAAAACAGAAGACTGTTGTCTGTGTTGAGAGGTTATATTACCTCCCAAGCCTGAAAAAGTACCATTTGCTTCCAAAGGTTAAGATCTTTATCAATTCTTTGCCTTAAATGGCAACTGATAAGAACTGATGGAGAAATGATTGATGCTTGTATTGTGAGTATTCAAAGGTCTAAAAAGACCACCAGAACAACTTTCTTTTATTTGATATTAGCCCCTCCAAGGGATGAAAAATGTATGACATCAGATTAAAAAACAGCTGTAACCAAACAGATTTCCCTTAACAGGAACACTTTATTCTGCACTGTAACAAGGCGTAATATTAAATTCCACTTATAGTGGCTGTTGATAATTGTCAAGGACAAACAACCTTTGGGCTATGAATCTTTCCATCTGATGGACTCCCCATACTTGGTAATCCTTCTTATCAACGCTCCTCTGTTCATTGCTGCCATACGGTAATTCACTACGATCATTTAATGCTAAGGAGGACTCACCCGTTGAAAACTGCATGTGAAGTGGAACTCGCACTGCATCATGTCGAAGAAGATTGGGATGGTGGCCTTTCTCAACTCTATCTCAGGAACTAGGGTCATCTCCAGAATTGGGCCCACCATCTCGGGGATGAATTTAATCTTGTGGGGTCCTGAAAGGCCAGAAAGACAGTAAGCACAGAGCTCCATGAATGAGAAAATGTGGAGACTACAAAATAACTGCACTAAGATTTTAGATTTAAACTGATAACATCACGACTCACACGGTTCCCTTCATCTGAGTTATAGTCAAGAAGCAAATTACATCTTACTAAGGCACTGGGTAAAAACAAAAGAAAATAAACTTAACAGTGGGAAAATCCAAATAGCGACATCTTATTTAGTTGAAAACTGATTAAAGGATCAGATGGTGTTGGTAACAACCAGAAGAGGCACAGGGGCATAAATCAGATTTCCTAATCCCAGGGTTGCAATAAAATTTCATTCCACTAAGACGTCATTGCTTACACAGCTTATTAACCCAAGCTTTAGTATATTTAGATGCTGATGTGATGCCTCCCTGAATATTTGGTTAGCTCAAAAATCATGATCACATTTCGAGAATATATGAATTCTGAACATGTCACTTATGAAGATAACTTTGTGTAAATTCACCCGGAAAGAAACTGCATTTAAAAGGTGAACGTGAACAACACTGACTCAAAGAATGAGTTGTATTACCGAGATTGTACCACATATCCCTGATTTCGAAGCCAATCTGTCTTCTCATGTCCTGGTACCTAAAACATAAATGTAGGAAAGAAGTGTCAGACAAACTATTGTCAGCTCACGGCATTGAATGTGTGAACAGAAAATGAGTGAAATTCATTTTTCACTGTTAATTACCAAAGGTGTTCGTGGGCACATTCCCATATTCACCCCGAACATTTCAACATGCAGACTGGAGCGGCTGGGAATAAAAAAACAACTGAACCCTCTGCCTCTGTTGCTCGATCGTACCAGTTCTCTCTGTTCGACATCAGGAGGATCAGTCCATATCTAAGCCAACATGCCTTGGTTAGGCCTAGTACAGGTCAATCTAGACTCTTCTCACCTGCAGCTCCACGCTGGTGGAACAGCCTTACAAGCACAACCAGAGCATCAGACTCTCTTTCCTCCTTCAAGAAATCCTTGAAGACCCAGCTCTTCCGAGAGTATCTCTAGTCCTGAAAGCTCCAAATGCACTTATTTTCTAATAGCATATAGAACTCAATATATGGAACTTGTATAATCTACTGTATGTCATAGTTGAATGTTAAATCTTTAATGTTAAATCCTCTTGTAGCATATTGCACTCAAGGGAAGGTAAGTGTGTAACTGGTGTTGTAGTCGAAGGTTAAACCCTCTTTTTGTAAGTCACTTTGGATAAAAGCGTCTGCTAAATGTATAAATGTAAATGTAGATTAAATCAGGGTCTTAAAAGTGATAATGTACCGCAATATGACAACAAAAACAGGTTGTTTTATCAATGACGGAAGGGGCAACTTGTCAAATACTAAATTTAAAAAAAAATTGGAACTCAACACAAAAAGTGGAAGCTGCTATTTCAATTACTATATGGGAGCAAGGGAAGGAGGGGGGGGGTCCTTGTCCATCAGACTGCTGTTTTACAATGACCTGAATAGATGCAGCATATAGCAATACATTACGTGATGTGCTGTCCTACAGATAATTAGAAAAACTGTGAAAAAGGGAAACAATGTAATTATTGTGCCCTTGATTCACTGTGCATGGAAAAAAAAACTTGGTGCAACGCTATTTGCTCCTGTGCCTCTTCACAACACACACACATTGTTGCCTGCGAGTGTGTCTTCTGCTCTGTTTGTACATCAGACGATGCGGAAAAATACAAGGGGTGAATGACATGAGCTAATGTGTTTGATCAGGCAGCTTCTGTTGACACGAGGATGTTTTCAGGCTGTACACGAGTACTTATATCCAAAAAAGATTTTTCAGCTGAAACAATGCTCCCATCCGCTGTCTGTCTTCGGGGCTCATAAGCTGATCAGCTAGGTCGTGTTTAGGTCATGAGCCAATATCCGTGGCGGCTCAGTGCCTGTCTGTGTGCCTTCAATGTCCCAGGTCAGCAAAAGGACAGATGCTTAGTTGGAGAGGAGAGAGGAGGAAAGACATGAGAGTGAATGATGGAGAGACTAACAAGACTGGATGCCGAGAGGCAGTGTACAAAATCAGCCCGTCCTGGGCAACCATCAACATAAAAAAAACCAAAATGGTAGCAGTCCGCTGCATCCACTGACTTATCAAAGCACACATTAAACACACCATTACCTGCTGATGTGTAATTACATGCGTTTTCACTGTAGCCTCAGCGTGGGGAATACCTGCACTGAACCTCAACGCTGGGTTTCAGAATTTGGAGCGGAGTCTGCCGTCAATCTGTGTGTTTGGCTCGGCAAATTTTTTGATAAAAAATGAGGGAGGGGAAAAGAAAATGTAGCAGAAATCTACCCCAACAGCTGTGCTGTGTTATTGCTAATCTGACATATGCTTCTGCATCAGTTGAGAGAAAACTAACAAACAGTATCTGGCATCAATTTACAGATCACCTGGGGATGCTGTACAATTTTGAAAAGCAATTCTTATTTGTTAGAAACTAGCTTACAAGTGTGAAAAACGGCTTATGAGATTTTCAAGATTGGACGTGAATGTCTTTGGCTATTTCTGACTATGCTGTGCTATAACCATCTGCGGAAAGAGCCCCCGTAATTGTTCTGCTGATTTCACTCAACCTGGCAACATCTATTTACTTAGGGAATGCATCATTACCGCAGTATGACAACCCTGAGTACAAGCAATCGCAATGCATCCATAAGACAAATCTGCAGCCTTAAAAAACACATAATATGAATTAAAAGCTGTTTTTTTTTTAAAGCAAACAACCACCTTCTATTTTTCACGCTCTTTTCCTTCAAAGAGGAGTGAATTTGAGACCTCTTAAATCTCAAATGATGTCAAAGTCATGCCAAATTCCCTTTTTAACTGGTAACATTTTGGGACAACTGCCATGTTTTACCAGTTTTTTCTGACATTAGACTGTAACACTGAGAAGTGTGGGACGACTCCAGTTTTCTCTTCCTTCTGCACTGACCACATGAAACTTTGGTGTGAAACTGGAAAGAAATAGAAACAGCGGCAGCTCTTTTGACCCCAAACTAATATCAACTCAGGCTTTTTTGCACGTCGTGCTACTTCAGAGCATCCAGTGGCCCTCGCAAGCTTCCACAGACTCAATACCACAGCAAGGCGCGCTAATGTATTTTGACGGAGGGGGGGGGAGGAGCACTGACAGAGCCCTGAAAAAAGACCTCTGTCCCCTCTTTATTTCCTGGCCGGGTCAAAGCACTCTATGAGTGTCGAAGGAACACCGGTACAGAACCCTGGGACTGATTTTGAGTATTGGAGAAAATGCTAAACATGAATAAATGCCTGCTTCTAAATGATTGTATAGCAGCACGTAAAAAAAAAAAAGAATGAATTATGCATAGCTTTCTCAACTGTTTTTGCATCTCATCTTTACATTAGTGAGCTTGTGTGTCTGTGGTTGGAGAGGTGCTGGTGTGGGGATGACTGAGCGGGAGGTACGGTGTACTCTTCTGAGCCGGGACAGATGCGGGTGGGGGGCTGTTCTGTCAGACTCCTGCAGACATCGAGACAGACAGCTATGACTGTCGGCTGTCAGGACCGACAATGCACGCCTGTCAGCGACGGGGCGGAGAGCTCCCCGAGGTTTGCTCAGAACACGTCCGCAGAGGGACATGGGCGAGGGGTCTCAGCATAGTAACGCAACCGGGTCGAGGGGCAAAGATCACGATCCGAGAGGGAAAAGGAGGGGACTGTGAGGGTACGAGCTGACAAAAAAGGAGAAAATGGTTAAGAAAAGAGAGAGCGGCAGAAACAGCGGCGCTTGATTGACAAGCAGAGGCTTGTACCGACAACTCAGATGGGATCAAAGCTCGAAGCAAAGACATTCACAAGACCTGACAACATGACGCTCCCTCTCCCTATCACTCATATGTGCGAATCATAACAGTGACACTGCTACTTGCTCATTTACCCAGCTGTGTTTGGGTTAGCATGGAGCCTCTTGGTCTATGAATTCATATTCATTCATATATATATTTTTTAATCAGATGTGAAAACGATGTGCTAGACTTTTGGGCTTAGCTGCTTTTTTGGGCACAGGGGTAATGGGAGGATAATAACATGTTTAATATGAACATAACAGTTGTTTTTGCAAAGGGTGGGGAAATACTGGTTATGTCTTGGTGCATAGACTTAGATTCCAACTCTAAGCAACAAGGCTATTTTTTTTAAGAGATCAAAGATTCCTGTTTTTCGTTTTTTTACGAATTTCAACTGGGCACAAAGGATTGTCTTTGAAAATCTTACAAACTGTGTGAAGCTTGTTCTGAAGATCCTCAGAGCCGATTTAAACTTGATCAAAGAAATGCAGTTGCAATCCATTTCTACAAATCAGGATTTTAGCTGAAGAGCAAAGGACAAAAGCACACTCAACTCTGAGGAGAAGAAAAAATCAAAAACTACACACATCCTGTTATTCAGCCCAGATGAACTTGTAATCAGTGGTTTGTTGCAAAGTCTCAGGACCACATCATGATAACACAGACATCAGATGTGGACAACAATTTCACAAAGAGCGCTGACTGATGTATAATTCAGACAGAAAAAAAAACAGAGTAGCACGCCACAAATCTCTTATTTCACTTTTCTTGTTCTGTGTTTCTCAGAAAGACACAACAGCACACAAGAGAGAAAGAAGGAGAAGAGGGGGGGAAGTAGCAGTTGAACAGAGGCACAGAAACTGATGATAAGCACGGGCTGAAATTTGAAAATTTGTTTTATATAACCTTTTTTTTTTGCTCTGGAAAACAAAATGTGCACGCAAAACAACAGTTTGCACTTGGCTTCGACAATTTGGGAATGAAATATGAAAACAGCCCAGCAGGGATCTATTTCTGCATGAACACCAGAAATAGCAGGTCTTAAGTCAACAACGTGGTGGGGAACGTCTTACCTCTGCATTGTGCAGTGTCTGGCATAAGAAGTGGTTTCTTTTTTTTATGGGGGAGTTCATCATGCCCAATAACTTAGCACTGGCCGACAAAGCAGTATTACTGTCAGGCATGGGCCGCTGTGATGTATACTTAACTGACAAAGGCTCCTCCAAATGAAGATGAGAGCCAATATGCTCCAAGTCTTCCCGGAAAGCATTTGTCCATTTGAATGCATTATTAGACCCTCAGAGAAATACTAATGCCTTTTCTAAAAAAAACAGGAAATGTGGGTGGGAGGGAAATGGTATAGGCTAAACGCTCAGAAGTCTGAATCCATATCCTGTGCAGCATCGCATTGCTATTTCTCATCGTTATTTGCTTTAAGAAAACAAACATGAAATGTTTTCAGGTAACTTAATTCAAAGAGAGAATCTAGAATATAACAACGTGCCAGAGATTTATGTACATGTGCTCATGCCTTTGAAATGCTATGAAGCACCTCTGCTTTGTTCAAAGGGGGGAAAGTACATTTAGAAAGAATCCAAAGGGCATCTGGTCACTTTGTGCTTAACCTGGGCCGTGGCCTTTCTGTGTGCTTGTACTCGCCTTTGGAAGATCTTGGCTCTTTTGTCGCTGGAGAAGTTCTCCAGCTGCAGCGACTCCTGGGTGAGGAAGGCCACAGCCAAGTGAAAGTAGTTGTTCCACAACTAAGTCACATGCAGAGAGAGACAAGAGTGGTGGGGGTGGAGGGTGGAGGGTGGAGGGGGGAGATTGTTTAACTCAAAGCTTACAGCCAGTTTTACAACAATGTTATTCGGTGCTAGACAACGAGGGCCAGGAAGCTTTATGGTTTCATTAAATCAAAAGCTTTGGATGACTTAGTTCCACTTTTTGTGTCGGGAAGCTGTCCCAGAGGGTGAGGAGGTCGGTGATTTAGGCCGGTGTCCTCCACAGCACACTTTTAATCAGGCAATGAAAGCCAATAAAGGAATCTACACATGCTCCATGCATATATACGAACTAAGTCTACACGACGATTTAAATATCAAGTGTAGCAAATATTTTTTGTGAGGGTAGACGATCCTTCTTTTTATGAACTGGAGGAATGGATAAAACAACACATCCAGACGTTTTATTCATAAATGACAAAAACAGCTTTGAGTGCTTTCAGACATACAAATAGAGCTACATTATTTAATCTTGCTTTAAAAGCTCAGTGCAGTTTAGCTGTAGACAATGTTCTTGTATATGTCATTTAAAAAGCAAGCAGTTGCTCTATTCAAGGGTGAGAAGGTTAAAATATTCAGCAACCAACATAAAAATGCTGGCAATTACGGTAATTTAGATAGAAAAAAAGGTTTATAATGGTGCAGTGCTCACCTGAAGCTCAAAGTTGGTTTGATCCAGAAATTTCTTGTTGAGCACTGCTGCATACTGACTAATAGCCTGAAGGAAAACTCTGTGGAAAAAAAACAAGAGAAGAGTGTTAAGACCAAATTCGACAAGGGGTGGAAATGTTTCCCCTTTTACTTTTACGTATGGATTTGTAGAAAACTCATTTAACCTAGCTAAGCCTTAGCTGAGTTCAGCAGAGGACATAATGATTAGCTGATAGATGCTTTCCATTACATATCCAACAAAGAAAAACGCGCATAGAAATAAATCAGATGTATTTATACATAAATAACTCTGAAACATAAAAAATCTGCAGAAGCAATGTCACTCACAAAGTTACAGGCTCATTCTCATTCCCTGGAAGAAAATTCTATATGATCATGTTTGAATTACACGGAAATGCAAAAAAAGTTAATTTGATTGTAGCAAGAATATGTCAAGTACAACAGATTCTGTTACCAGATGGGTTTATTTAACAAGCAACAACCCAGGCCTAGTCTCCACTGACTTGACTATTGTGGACACAACAACAAATCAGCATGGAATGCAACAGCTGACTGTCAGAATTAGCATATGAAGATACGCCGGAATGCGAGGAAAAATGGCAAGGTGGCACAAGGACAGCTGTTCCGCTGCTCGGGCGGATTGCATGAGAGTTTCACGAGCGTGCAATAAAGCGGCATTGAGACGTAATGCTTGTGTAACCAACACTGGCAGGTGAACAAACATCTGCTGCTTTGGCAGCTCCGAGAGACTGCTCTGCCTTTGTCCTCACGCCGGATAAATCCGTATTAGAACCGGGTCCCGCGGCGGGAACCGACAATCCCAAATTCATCATCTGTGAGCGGCTGACTTTGTGTTTCAGCTGCGTGCCACTGGGGGGATCTACGGATCCGGGAGCATCCCGGAAGGTCAGAATTTTAATGCCGTCGTCGTAGGGCAGGGGGTTTCCCCACTGCCCCAAAAACCTGACCTCGAACAGGAATATCAGCACTGTTAACACAGCTGTGCTGGGAGAGCGGGGTACTTCCAAGCCATACAATATTCATGCCCCACATTTATCTTCATTGCTGATAAAATCCTATCTGGGACTGACGTGCGATACACACTCTGTGTGACCTTAGTCATTAGCCGGAAAAGGTTAAGTGTCATTGAACACCTTTGGATATCCCATTAGAACTCCATTTCTCTGGCTTCCTGGCCAGACCCCTCACATCACCTAAGCACTCAGGCAGCCTATTAACACCATGCAGTGAGCACTGGCACAGACACCCCCTCTGCACAAGTCACTCAATTTTCTGCAGCTGTGAACATGTCAATATAGCTGCTTGCTCAGAGTTGGAATAACGCTAAAATGTATTTCCTCCCATTGCATGTCCGGACTAAGAGGGCTAAAGCCCAACGAGAGCTTAAGTGTTTATTTTTATCTGTCTCAACATATATATATATAGCACAACTGTAGAGCAAAAAAGTCAAAAGGTGCACATTTTTCTAAACTGAGCATAACAATAAATAACCGCAGGAATGAATATCCCTCTATTCACTAACACTCTAGAACCTGCAACCCTACGAGATGCAAATAAAAGTTTAGCATAACGACAAATGTAGAGCAACAAATAACATGGACCAAAGTGCACCCATGCCACAAATATTGGTCTCATTCTATAAATATGCTTTACCTACAATGACAGCCCATCATATTTTCTTCCTGAACCTGCCTCCAAGTTTTTTTTGCCTCTATTAGCATTTCAGGTCAGGATAAACTACTGTCCACTACTGTCCAGAAGATATATATGTTCTGATTCCTGTTAATACAAATAATAAGTCGAACAAATTACGAGAAACGTTCTTTTCGTCTTTACTTGTAGCATTATTCCCTGATCATTAGAATAACCTGCATTAAATCTACATTAACTTTTACATTGCCTCCTAAAGTGTGTAATCTTTAGTTATATCTACCACTTGAGGTCTATTACTTTTGCTTAGCTTTTTGTTTGTTTTGCAATGGCCTCCAGCATCAATCTTTTCTATGAATGAAAACCATCACTCAGAGCTGCGTGATTTCATGTCCTCTTATTGCTTCCCTTTTTTAATATATAAAATCAATATTAAATCATTTTGGTGCTATCTTAAGGGACTGTCTTCAGAAAGCGATCGAGTTTGGCCCTTTAAACTAATTTTGGTATTTCATAATTTAGAATTTCATAAAACTGTGTTTCTTTGTGATCATTCATAAACATATTAAACATAGGTGCAATCTTTTACATTTTGTGCATTTCATTCTGGGTACATGAATCTTTGACAGATCAATACATCGGTGTTACACCAACTTTAATTAGAAGGACATCGTTCAACAATTTAAACATACTCTAACCGTATGTTATCCCAATATAACAGTACATTCTCAAACATCAGTCATGCTGCACACAGCTCAACTTCTGGGTCACACAGTGTGGATAAGAGCAAGATCAATGCTCTGCGCAGCTTCTGGCTAAATATGACTCATCAAGGAAAATGGAGCTGTAATCATAATTTCTCCTTGATTTCCCTTTTAAGGTAGAAGAAAGTCCTTATGGTTCGTTACAACTGCCCTATGATACCGGTGGAGGAAACTTCCAGGCTTCTCTACACAGATGATCCATGCCATCTGTATACCAGTGTCCCACGCAGCTCTCTGTTATACTGCGGTTCACATGTAAATGCGAAACATAACGACAAAAGGCCTATTTAAGGCCCGGCACTCTGTCTGCATGCAGACGTATAACGGGCTTTAACAGACAGGACAGTTCCTGTGTGAGGACATCCTGCCATTAAAGTGAAAAAATTAATGAGGTGGATGAAAATTGCATGTATTCTCCCCCCTCTGGGAGGATTCTGAAAAAAGATCCTCCAAGAGATCCAATTCAGAAAAGATTAAGGGAATTGTCAAACACCTTTTGACAAGTACTTAGTAGTAATTTAAACATTTTAACATTGCAGTCGGCAACTTAATGTAATTTACTATTGAAATCTGTATTTATACTGGTCCAAGTTGAATTACTTTGTGCTATATTGTAAATATTGTGCTGTACACAATTAACTGACATATCGATTTTTCTGCAATATGTTGTGCAAAAATATTGGACTGTGAGTTTGAATACATGCTATGTTCAGGGTGCACATTAATTGAGTATCATACTGTCTGTCATGCTCCATTAAGCATGCATATATTACAAAGCCAACCCACCGGGGGGGGAGTGTTTGGCTCTCTTGCAAAATATGTGATGGCCAGTTGTTGAAGCACATAGGGAAAATAACATTCAAGGTGAAGATAAGAAAACAAAAGAAAAACTGGTAGGATCTTTATAAATGCATGACTAGTGACCTGGAACTTCAAGCTGTGACCATAAACGTACTCCATGACACCAAAGGTTTTTGGGGACATCTCAAAAATTGGAGATGGAGCTTTTGGGAAATTAAGGTAGCTCTAATCATCTCAGGAAAGCACAAGACTTCTTTATTTTCTGCTTAGAGAGACAAAAACATAACTTTATCTTCTTTAATTAGACAGTACACAAGCAACATAGCACCTCCTACACGAGTCATTCTGATCCACTACTCGTGGGGCGTCATTATGATGAATATGCTTGATCAAGGCGTCTTTATAAAATGAAAAAAAAATAGAAAAACAGCCGGTTATTGCAGACTGATGATCACGCTGTGCGATTACATTTCAGCACAGACAGAGGTGTCGTTTCTCATACCCAAGACCCCCGATCCTACCGAAAACCATTCAACCTTGTGTTGCCATGGTAAACAGACATAAACTGTCATAAGATCTGCACGTCGGCCATATGCTAATCACGAGTTATCAGCAGATCATAGTTGCTAATTGAGTTCAGCAAACATCAGCGATAATCATCACGACCCATTTGCATACTATTGCTGAATAGCCGTCATATCTCCCGAGCTGAGAGATAAGGCAAGGTCAAAAACCTCCATTATCAGTCCAGTTAATTCAATTAGATTAAACGCATTGCTCTTGATCTATCAAATTAATATACATGTTAATATATTTTAGCTCAATTTCTCATCCGTAGGAGGGCTCTAACACAATTACAACACAGCCCAGCAGGTTGTGAGGGCTCCAACTCAGCAGCGCGCCCCAGTGAGACAAAGTTAAGCTCTGATGACCCAAAAATTAAACTGGGCTGATTCATAGTACGAAAGCCAGTAGGAAAGCTAGTACCAAACATTTAAACTGAGGGAAGACAGTCTCATTTCCTCCCTTCATTTTTAAACTAAAGGTATGGAGGAAAACCAATGAGGTATAAATCTGATACTTTTGAGTTTAAGCACTTCATCAGAAGGGGGTTATTATGAGCTCAAAAGGAGATAACTCTGTCCCTTATTGCAACTACATACTGCAAAGATTTTTAAGACAATATGCTTCCTAAGAAAAATAAACTGCATACCAACTATTTTGCACAGCTAATTTGGTGTGTAGCAGAAAAACGCAATATTGATGGCACTGTCGAAATAAAAGACAACACAAACATGCTGATGTTTAGCAATTAAAAATTAAACCATGTACACTAAGTTTAGTGAGTCAGCAAACGACATTAGCTGATGAGCACTCAGCACAAAGCACAGCTGTGACTGCAGGAAGTGACATCGGTTGCAGGCACTTTATCATAAATATATACTGGACATGTTGACACTCGGATCTGACTGTGGCTTTAGCTGAAAATCTTAAGTATGATTAATGAGCGGCAGGCCAGTTAAGCTAAGCAAATACAGAACAGATTATTGTCCCTTTGAAGTAATATAAGTTAGTTTGAATTCATTTTCTGTTTCTGGAATTTACCTTCCACTTGCATTTAAATGAGTAGATTGGTCACTATCCAGAGACAATTTTTGTGAAGAGGTAAATGGACTATTAATGAAATAACACAGGCTAATTTATAAATTTAACACCAGTGAGCACAAAAAAACTTTTTCTACTGGATTCCGACTGCGTTGGCAAAGTTCACATATAACAACGCATGAGATAATGAGTTGTACAATTATTATAATTTTTAATGAATCGCAAAGCAATTAAAATGGATTCTAAAGGGGCAAACCTTTAACATTTGGGTTTTTTTCATGAATTAAACAAATTACATGTGGGAAATTACAGAGTTGAACATAAAACTGCTTTGACTTCCTAAATGGAGCAGGACAAGTAACAAGAAGTTTTACTTTTCCCTTACAAACACTTGCTGAAGCAATAGTCAGGTAATGCGTGGTTAAACTCAGCACATATGGGAATTTTATGTAGGATACTAACATCAGGGACCCAATCTTCATGTCATGGATGCCCTTTTAATCACTGTTGATTACTGTGTGCATCAATACTTATTGGAATTCCACATTAAATGCACATCAGAGATGCAGACATGAAATGGAGCCATTCGGTTCGACATCATGTTGATCTAACGTCGGGAGTAATTGCATGACAGGAGGATCCATCGAGTGCATTGCAAAAATGTCGGTTATATTTAGAGTGGTGAGCCTTAAATGAGCTGCAAAATGTCCACAAGTTTCTGCTGAAGTGTGCCTCAAAGTCCTGAGAGGGTTGTATCTCAAATGAAACATAATTTCACTTCACTTTCACAAAAAACAGAAGTTTATGTTCTTTCTGAAATAACCAACAATACATAGAATCCTTGATTTAAAGTAACTTAATATGAATTTGTTTTCAATAAAAATGTTTTCTTTGTCTCATCTAAATTTAATGGAGAATTTTATTTAGCTCAGGATTCATTCTAAAAAATCAATATAATATATTTGGGAAATGATTGTCTGTGTACATGTACATTGGGAAAAACTCATCTTTAAAGAATAATGGTTCCAATGAGTATTTTACTGTTAACTGAATTTGGGTTTAAAATAATGTGTTAAAGAATATATCTTTCTGAAGACACAAAGCAAAGGCTAACGTGTTTCAAAATGTGCATTTCCCCAGTCAAGGCACCTCACAAGGGAGTTTCATTTAATAAAAATGAGGAAATATTAGATGGCTGCCTTCAGGCTTGTTTTGCAGCTTTGTTATTAACAGCAAATGCTAATCAATATCTCTAGTTTTATTCACAAATGAAACACTTTACTTAAATTGCTTCTATTTCTTCAAATACAGTATAAACTTAATGGCATATCACTTTATTCCATCAAACCATGTATGTACTGTTTGCTTGTATCTCAGGTTAGCAGAATTGTAACCATAAAATGGGACTAAATAAAATGTTCGACTTCTGGACATGTTATGAAACTATTTGTGAAATATCTATTTGTTTTTGTAGTAATTAGAGAAAATTAGGTGTGCTGTTGTCAGAGTGGAAGAATGCATTTGCAAATTTTCACTAATTACACTTCAAGATTTGTCATCATTATTACTGTAATTCTTCGTCTGTTAATCTGGCCGTATTGTTGGTTACGTTCAAATGCTCGGCCAGACAGCGGAAAAAACAAAGTTGCTGAATAACGTTGTTTTGATTGATGCTTTAGAAATATCTACATTGGGGTGCATGTAATCAGGCTTTCTAATAACCTACATAAGCAAACTTGTACCCTATCAATTTAGACAACATGTGGGAGCCCATCTCTATTTCCAATTAGCTGTCACTATTAAGTCACGACCAGTTTGCCACAGAACAGTAGTTGGTGTATAACCACGCTGATGCGGCTGTCACTGGAGCAATTAGAGCCCATAAATCAGTTTGCAACCTGGAGGAAGCAAAAGCTGATGGGTAAAAAAAAAGGAGTAGGAGGTGATGCCCATCTCATTAGCGATGCCATCACAATGTGTGGACATGAAAGAACTGTCTGCTGATGCTAGGAGTTGCAATTCCCGTGGTTAATGTGGGAACTGCTCAGAAACAAGAGGCTGTGAAGACTCAGAGATCTTCAAAGATTTGTTATGGAAAAAATGTGTAGCGTTGTTTAAAATAGGAATAATCTACTAAAAATAAATCATCTAAAATAATGAGATTAAATGATTCTATTATTACGGTTAGTTGAAAACACTTTTTAATTCAAACTAAGGTTCCCTGTTACTTTGGCTGATGCTGGCATGTTTTAGCTAATTTGCTCTGAACCTTGGGCACATTTCCAGAATGTTTCAGTGTCCCCACCTATATTTCAAGCGTTCACCCCCGGCAGCCTGTTCCAGGGGCCACAAAAGTTTCCCCAAGATTTAATTTCCATTCATCTCCCAAGTAGTTAGAAATGCAGGTTAAAACCACTTCATCCATATAAATGAGTTTAGAGGAGAAACAGTCTCAGAAGATCTGTAAGGCTACAGAAACCACCACGGACTCAGTTTTTTTGTCCTTAATGTCTCACCCTGGGTTTTCCCTCTGAGCAATAAACTACCCAATCAAAAAAAAACTCTGGCGGATGACTGCAAATGGAGGAGCCTTAGTAATCTGTCAGGAAGCCAACACCTGTAATATAGAAATGGACTCAAGTATAAATGCCTTGAGATAAATCAGATTTTGACAGGCTTGTTTCTCACCCAGTTGAAGACCCATTTAACATTCAGGCTCGCGCATTCAGCCACATGCTGAATGAAGCGAGAATGCCGAATGAATCTTTTAGCTGTTGCAAACAAGTGCAAGCAGACAAAAGATAAAAAAAAAGCGACAGAAATTGGGTTTAGCTTTAGGGGATGACACATTGGACTCAAACATGTGAGTGTAACAAAAAATAATCCATATGCTGCAGCAACTAGAATGATCTGCGGGAGCTGCGTGATACTAATCAGAGCCGTGAGAGTACGGGATCGCAGTGGGTCTGTGGTTTTTGAATGAGTTTGTTAGTACAATGAATGGATGTGTAGGCATGCATATTTGATGTATTGAGAGTGGGGCACAGGAGGGTAAGGGCCGCCTTATGCACTGGCCCCCACGAGTGGGTCTACATCAGAACAGATGTGATTTGCTCACCTGCAGCACACCGGGGAGATTCCTGGCACAGATACACCAGTGTCTGCTTTGTGACCCAGGTGGAAGATAATGTTTTGAGGAGGGAGCGCTCTGAATTTTAAAATGAGTATGGCGTGCGGCAATCAAACGCACTAATGAAGGCAATGGAATCTAAAATGAGTTGCGATGCAATCTCGAGTCAAATGTCCAAGCCGGTGATGGCGCTGGAATGATTTTGGAAGGCGTAGGCGGGGGCCGCGACAAGCACCACACCTGCTGTAAAATGGCCTATTTCAAGCAGCAACCAAACCGAATCAGCCCAGTTTATGTTTATTCTTTTTTCTTTGGTCTGGTAAATTGAGATTAAAAAAGTAGTTTGTCAACTATGAAATTCTGGTCTTCTTCTTTTAACAGTCTACTGTGAGTAAAACTATGTTAAAGATAAAGCCAAACACTAAGTAGTCAGAACATACTTGAATTATTTTGTACATTTCCAAAGTAAATGAACTTAACATAAAGCATGGATGCGGGTGGGGAAATCATAATCTTTTTCATTCTCAGTAAAAAAACAAACAAAGCGTTTTTCCATCCACTTGCATGTTCTCACATTTAAAATTTCAAACTGAATTTCTTTTATGAAAAGAGCCAAATGGAAGTATTAATTCAAATACTTGCTCCAAAAAATGAACAAGGCTCATGACAAGATTCCACGATCTCCTTCTAAATTTCTAACAAAAATAAAAAAACAGGCAAAGCTAACATTAATAAAACAGAGAGCTGCGGCGGCGTAACAAGGAAAAAAGTAAAGAGATGCCGAGACTAAGTTTGGAGATTAGCAGACGGCATCCACCAAAGCATCTATAATTCATGTGATTGTTTGCGGCTGCACTGACTGCTCGGCTGATTGCTACACTGCTGAGGCCTTGTAACCGATATTTGCATGGGGGGGGAGACAGCCCAAAAAAATATTGTTACCCATTCTGACTGCTGTTCCTTAGCAACAGAACAGAAATTAAGGCTATATGGATTTCACACGTCTTTGTTTGTTCGTGAGCCCAGAAAATTTGTACTTACTTATTTTGCATCATGTTCATGATGATCCAGTCTGAGGGGTAGACGTTTTTCCCAATGAGATCTTTAAACATGATAAACGTTTCCATCAGGAAATCCTGTGTGAGAGAGAAAGTTCTCCGAATTAAAGTGTTATTCTTATCACCTCAACTATAAAAGCATCCTGCAATTAACTGATTTGTCATTTTCATACAGAGGCCTATTTTAGATTGGGTTTTAAGGTCAAGCACAGGACTGAAGCATTTTCATTTTACATGTGTCCAGTTTGATCGTAAAGATAATCTGGCACACTTTTGTTCACAGCACTGTCCAGTCCACCAAGTTTTTGCATTGCTATATGAACAGGTCCCTAAAGGTCCCACCATTAGATTTCAAACAGGCTGCGGTCTGGACCTTAATGATTTTCCATTTCGGGCATTCTGTTGTGGAGTTGTTGACCGGTCTGGGTTCATTGATTTGTTGCCTGAGGAAAATTCAACCTAAATCAACTATGTATGTTAATTACATTTTCTCAATTGCACGGTTATAAACTTAAACATAGACTGTAGAGTCTGATACGTAGCTCTGGGGTGGCTCAGTTTCAGCATTTAGGGATGGTCATATTAAATAAATACTGAGATGAGATTCATTAGAAAACTTGCTGAGTACTGGAAGACTCTCATGATATCTTCATTTGTATATCCTTGGAATTGAAAGACTTGTCTACCATTGCCATATATACTGTAGATCCCTGTAGGCTTGCCTTTAACAGCCACTTCCATATCACAATTATTTTAAATTTAAGGCAAAGCTAAGCTAAACACTTGTGACAAAAACTTAAATAAATGGATCTAAGCAGATGTTTCCTCCTGGTTGGATGAATCTCTGTGTTTAGTGGTAGAGTGATGAAAAATTGCACTTTAAAGTCTTTTTTTTTTTTCAAAAATGTGTATATGGCGCAAAACAGCTTCAGGCATAATAAATCTCAGAAAAAATTCAAGCCTCGCCCCAGCAATTGTTTATCCTGTCAACCTCACACATACCCAGAGCACTATCAGGAAGGTCAGAAAGATCTACTGCTTATACTTAGCTTGATTTATTGAAAGGCTGAACAAAATGTCTGCATTAAGCAGCTCGATTAAATAGTAAAAAAAAAAAAAGCAGAAAAAATGACTGAAGGTATTATGCATTATCTGTCAGCCTGCATTTATCAAAATTACACCTGAAATGCAAATCATATGAGTGTCCTTCGTCCAAAGATCCAGAGTCACTTACTGGGATGAAAGTAAATAGTGGGATTTCATTTTTTTTTGTTGGAGTGGAGTAATAGAATGCTAATCTGGCAGCAGATACAAGAAAAAGACTGCTTTGAAGGCAGGATTATTCAGAGCTGAAATCCCAAACCTCTAAGATTTATCCCTCCTCCTCTGTGTGTTAGCAGCAACAAGTTATCCATTTTCCCCCAGGAGGTACTATCATCAAGAGAATGCTGTTCAAGCAGAAGCCTGAAGGCGAGCGCATTAAAAACCCAGAGTTCATGCCTTATTGTGGGAGAAAAACATTTAGAAAAGACTTTATCTAACTTGTCATTTTTTAGGAAATACTGACCAAAAAAAAAATCTTACACGAACGGTTAGAGTTTGAAGTTACGAGCACGTAGACGGAAGTCTTCAGAGTAACAACGCGCAGCGATAAGAGGAACTTACCACCACGTCGCTCCGTATCTTCCCAAAGGTGCTGATCAGATGAGTGTAATGATAGTCGTCCATCTGCCTCAGTGTGGCAGTCATGCAGGCCACAAAGCTCCCCTGGAGAAGACAAGAGAAGCACGTTCAATAAACAATCAAGTTCAAATGGAAGGACGGAGCGAGGACAAAATGACTCTGCGCCTGTGATGTGCTCGGCTCCTGACTGGCTGAGCTGATTGGATCTGAGTGCTGAAGTTGGCTTGGCCTTTCAAATTTGACAAGGCAGGTGCCCTCACGCAGGGTCCGTTCTCATTAACCTGCTGGCCCCCCTCTCCCTCTCCCTCTCGCTCTTTGTCTCCGCTGATTATAATGCCCGTGAGGTCCCAAAAGTGCCGTCTTTACTTCGCAGCACCTTATCCGGGCTCTGGTTAGCGCCGCCTAAATGTGCTGCCGAGGCGAGATAAGAAAAGAACCCATGTGTGGCTGCCAGGGTGAAAAGTGCTTTGCCTCTCTGTTGTGACTTCCTTTAGATGTTGAGAGACAAAAATCTGACACATTCTTAAGAAAGTAACTAAGAAGTAACCTTGGACTCTGTGGAAATACATTGGAGAAACTCTTCCTGGACACTACTGTGAAAGGATGGAGACTGTGCAGTTTCAGGCTGAGTAGAAGGGGGAAAAAAACACATTCTTCTATATTTACTCATGGGATTTAGCAGAGAAAGAAGATAATCACCTATCCAGAGAATTAAAACAAGAACAAAAGAAAAGCACAAGGACATAGTAGGCAAAGAGATGATGTTTGCTATTAACTAACTAAAGATGTGGGACTAATGAGAAACGCATCTGAAAAAAAGTTACATAATATGCCTTCATATTTGAAAGGAAAAAATGATATTTTTCCTGACTAACTGTTAAATAGTGATACTTTAATAGCAGTATCAGTAGCAGAGACATTATCAGACTTATCAGAATTCTTAAAAGATGACAGAATATACAACAGACCCGAAATAAAACTGTAAAGAAAATAATAACAATAATAACAATAGTATATTGATTCAATATTTGATACATGTAAGTGGGGACAAGTGTATGAACCTCTAAGACTGCCACTGAATATAGAGAAAAAAGATCAACCCATCAATCTGACGGAGAGCAATCCCTGCTTGATACTAATCTGGAATCGGACCGCTGTGATGAGTGAGGACTTTAAATAGAGCTCCCGTACAAGTTGAGTTCTCAAGATGCTTCATGGTAGTTAACGCTCACAAGGCTTTTTGCTGGGGAAGTTCTTTTTCAGCTGTAATTAGCCCTGACTTATCAGAAATCCTGAATGCTTGCACCCAAACACACACTCGCACACACACTAACACGCACACACACACACACACACACACGGATGCTCTTACCTTACTGTTTTTCTTCCCAGTTATGCCTTTACGGTTAATGCTTGCTTTGCTTAATGCACAATGCTAGTTATTACTTAGAACACTATAAAGGATAGAGAATCCTTTCTTAGTGTTTCCTTCACTCACCTCTTTATAATGCTTCATAGAAGCCAACGTGACTCGTGTTATATTAATGTGGAAATGTTTTTCTGAGGAGGGGAGGGTGAGACCTCTTCTGTCTATGAGGGCATGTAATCTTCAGATGGAATAATAAAATGTAGACAAAGCACAATCAAGTGCACAAAAAAACAAAATGAAAACTAGCATAAAAGTCATCAAAATGTGTGTTTAACTGAGGAATAAAGGTTTAAGTTACTTGATCCAAAGGATATCTAAAAGTTTTTGCTTTAAGTTCTTGAGGTTGGCTGTATTATTCAGCCAGAGTGGCATTATTTAAAGATTTGTAAGCCAATCTATTAATAATATAAGATGAACAAAGGCTATAGAATAGTCAGCAGTCTTTAAATCTCATTGACGCCTGTTGAAGCAACTTACCAAAGCATCAAGTGGAGACTCGATCAGCGGGAGGGTATCTCACATTTGTTCATTCTCTGTATCTGCTCAGCTGTGAATGAATCCCCCAGATAAAAAGCCTTGAGCAAACTTTACATGCTGCAAGCCTCAGCGTGGGACTTGCGAGACAGCTCTAAAGCTGCATACAGTCGCATTAGCCCTTTAAGCTTCCTCCCAACTTTCCATCAAGACTGCCAGAACATCCATCTACAAATCCTCCGCTACTATCTGCAGACGTTACTATTGATTTTATCTTCATAATATCCCACACAGGAAAGAATCTTAAACTTCCAAACAAATGCAAATCCTGGTTAAAGGAGTAAGATAAGCAAGCAGATCCTCACAGCAAAGGGAAACACAGGTGAGGGATCTTGCAAAAACAGTCCTAGTTTAGCTGTGTTTCAAGGTGTAAAATACAGAAATAGAATCTCTTCCAGAAAGATATAACACAGACCAATCACTTCTATCACTGTGCAGCAATTAAGAAGAAAAGGCCAACATGTTTCCACCAGCTGTTCGGGGTAATGTGAGAAATGTCAGCGAATGGGAATAGTTCAGGTATGCCACAGCACATCGAGGTCTCCCACTCAGTTTCTGGTTTCCCGGCGTGGCGCTGCGACAGCCTTTGCTGTCAGTAAAAACTGCCTGTGCACTCCTACCAAAGTGACAGTCCACATTTGGACTGAATCAGAACTGAGCCAGCTGCTTCTCTCATGTCTCGTCTCTCCACTTTTCTCACTGGGACGATACCGGTACTGTTACCATGACAACTCAATTGCTTAATAATTCAAGGATGGAAGGTAGGTCAAATAAAGCCATCTGAGAAATAAAGAAAATGAAAACAAAATTGGGAGGAAACCAAGAGAAGAAGATGCAGCATCACTCCTAAAAAGTATCTAGACATGTGATCTTTTATGCAGTGATGAGCATCTAACACATCGGAGAAAATTAAAATGAGTAAAGGCTGTAAAGAAAAAGTTGAAGAGTTTCAAAAGAATATTTTAACTGCCTTTAGAATGAATAAAGATAAAAAGTGAAAGCAAGAAAGAAAATGAAAACATCAAGAAATCTAAATGTAATAGTGAAGAACTTTTAGGATGTTAACTTTTAATTGCACTTTGTACACTAGGTTAGTTATATTTTGGGTAATACACCTACCTTATAGGTACACAAACAGTTTAATAAATACTCTCATTTATCATTCTAAACATTTGTTTGACAAAAAAGTGAATGGGGGAAATGTGGAGTGATTATCATTACCTACCCGATGACCTATTACTATTTATCATTATTTCACAATGAAAAATCATGCAGAGTCAACAGTTTTTTGGCCAAAAAGAAATCTCACAATCCAGCTGGATTTTGAGATTTAAAAACGTGTTAGGTGCAGCACATTGACTCTATCAGCACCTTCCAAAGCCTTCTGTCACATGATGGCTGTGGCTTATCAGCAAACAGGGAAAAAAAACCAGACTAAGTTAATCTGATGCTTTTTGCTCCTCTGTATTTCACACATGCCAAACAGGGATGACTCAGCCCCGCTTACACATTTCAATATAACATCACAGGATCAGCTGACGGCAGCATTGCTGGGTAGCTTCCCCTTGCATGCTGAGCCCATTTCTAATTCTGATCCTCCGCTGACACCTCTGTACTTTTACACATGACATCACTACCACCTCAGTCTGCAAAATAAATATCTAAAAGTATTCAAACACTGAGGTTCATTTTCCACTTTGTGGCGATTCACAGAAAAAGACAACTAATACGTGTCAGACACAAAAGTCACAAAACAATGAGGCCCTGACTTTTGGACAGATCACTGAGCGAACCACCAGAGATGCCAAAGAAACGAAAAAGCCAGACAAAATGCTGCAATCACTTGATGGCCACCAATAGAGCTACCATCAATCTTATGATTGATTAATCTATTGAAACTATTTCAAGATAAACAATGATAATAGAAAATTTGACTCCCGATATCAATCATGGGGTCTAGGAGGGGAAACGTTCCCAACCCCCCGCCTCTACATCTATCCTATGCCTCCAAGCAAATGATACAGAAGTTTTTGGAAGTGAAAAACCTGTGATTAGAGGGCAAGGCCAGATACATCATACGCTGTTCTCAGGCTCGCATCTCTCTGATAATTCATCTCACTTCAGTGTCTGACAGCAAAGCAGAAAAAAAATGGATGTTTGCTCTTGCTGTGAAAGACGTTCTGATTTAATGGAACATTGTTTTAAGCCTTTAATTAAGCCAGTGGGGGAAAGGCACGCCGGTCTAAAGAGTCTGGGGCCTCGGCACATCTCTGGAGGAGAGAAAACAGATACTGGAGCGTCAAGAAAAATGGGGCACAGGGTGTGATGACCAACGGGGACGCGATTACTCCTTCTCCCCATTAACTCAGAGCCTGGTGCATTGTGAATTTGTTGGCTCATTAGAAAGGAAATTACATAAGTACACAGAATATCTCACATGGGTGCTATGCCTTTTAGACTGCTGATTGGGAAACTTTTTACATACAAATGGATGTAGATCCTCAATGACAGGTCAAGGAAAAGGGTACCAGCAATCTTTTCTCAGTTTGGCAGTTCTGTTGAAAAAAGCTTTAAGCTCAGCTGCCGATTACATAGATATAAGACGGAAAGAAATCACAGTAGTGTTTTGCTTAGAAGAATTTTAATTTAAAGATTAATAGCATCAACAGTCCATGAAAATGAAAAAGAGGATGACTGAACTCAAAACGTTTGAAAATCAATTAACTAGCTGTGCATCAACAATTTTTAAAAGAGATAAATACTGCGGATATAATAATAAAATAAAGCTAATCGACCTACCGTATGACAACAAAAGACCTTTTGGCAGAACACTATTTAGCTGCACTTTCATGGAAAACTCTAAAGGACAGGACAGAAAAACTACCCTGCATCCTCATAATAACTTTCAACGCACTATGTGTTCAAGTGAACCTTTGGTCTATATTATGCAAATAATGTTTCGAGCTGTTACTTCAATTTCATTTAGCTTCTTAGCAAAAAAACGTCTATTTGACTTTTTGTTCTTTCTTTTTGCACCACATTCAGACGCACCAATGACACAAAGAGAAGATGAGCTAGAAAAGGAAACAGCACTTTCAGACGCCTTTCGGAGAGTATTCATAAGATCTGATCTTTTTGAAGCAGTTGGCGTAAACCATCATTATGTCCGGATGAACGTTTCAGAAAACAAGGATGAATAATAACCAGGAAGAAAAGGCAGGCAGTCAGCCATAAGAATAACCTGTTACACCATCTTCAGATATCAGCAAGAGCAGGATTGTTCAGGAACTGTCACACTTTCAGACGTCAAATAATTCCACTTCCTTGAACAGGAGCCTCGATTTATTTATAAAGGAGGACACAAAGGGCTGTTTTTACTGAAACAAAGTTCTGTGTGACTAATGCCCAGCATGCATCCTTCAACGGGGACAGCGATGTCACTGACCATTGCCTGGTCAGTGTAGCGGACTGGGGAAATATGCTGGAGCATAAGGGGTGTTGTGTAGGTCAATAATAAGCTGCAATGTGCTGTTACCGGGGCTCAGAACCAGCTTACCATATTCTGTTTGGAGACAGTCCACAATTTGCCAGAGGCAGAACAAGAAACAAATAATTTTTGGATCATTCAGGAGAGGGGAACATAAATGTCCCAACGGTCTGCTCCAGTTAACCCAGTATTGCATTTCTATTGATTTCTCCCCGCGTGTGACATGCAGCGGATTCATGTTTGGTAAATACTGCACTTCACAGACTTGTTTGAAACCTTGTTGTGCTCGCTCTTGGTACACAGTTGTGATGGGAAGACCTTAAGACTGCAGCAGACGGGGACACACTCCCGCTGACGTATCTGCTCGGCGCGTTTACAGCCTCGCTTCGGAGCCGGAGACTCACTCGGTCAGAGCTGGTGCACGGCAGACGCATCATATCAGTCTGTCAGCACAAACACAACATGCTCACACACACACGCACACACAAAACTCTCCCTTTTTGAATCACGACTCCCGCGGCGCCTCAGCCACGCCACACTGACGGCTCTCTTCTCCACCAAGCAATTCAACTCCATCCAGAAATGACAGTTAACTGTTTTATGTATCCTCTGGGGATTCATTTGAAGACGGCATAGGCAATAAACGGGGAATAAACTCCCGCAACGAAGAATGCAATCAAAATGAAGGGGCTTGGTAGTTTAAGTCAAGATTTGATTCATTCTTTGGTGTGTGATTATGTTTGATCGAAAATAAACCAAGAAAGTGAAAAAAAAAAAAACAATTAGAAGACCCATTTCCATATTCCACTATGTAATGCTCACTATTTGTACACCAACTAAAATTTAGAAAAGCAGTATGAAGGATTCAAAATGGTGTAGTGAGTCAGGGCCTATTCTGTACCTGCACTGGACAAAAGTGTCCAGCATCAGACCCCTGAGAGCTCTGCTCAGTGGATCAGGTTAGTCACTCCAGTGACTCGTCTACTGCCACTGGTTTGTCCGAGAAACTGTAATTTGCTTGCACAAGCAGATCGCCGTGCAGGTTCCCATGAAATAAAACGGGCCTCGAGCCTCTTCTATCCATACATTTAGAGATCCACTAAAACTAAAACATTGCGCCGGCTTCCCATTTGAAACCCTTATAAAATATCCAAAAGTCAAGAGATTGGAAACATATTTCAGCTTTCTCCCGCCTCGAATGCGCTGCTGTGAAGTAGGCGTGTTACTGTCACTTCAAAAATAGAAGGCAGTCTCATAAAAGTGTGTTGTGGTGTTTGTGCACTGCTCAGCACTTAGAAGGTTCAGGCAGTCAAAAAGCAGGAGTATTTTATGTTCTGCTGCGGAGCAAGCAGCGAGACGAGGCGAGGGGGTGACGAAACAATAACAAAACTTTCTATTGTGTCATAAAGGACTTGGCTGACAGGGCAAGGCGGTGAGACGGTGATAAACAAGAAATGGAAGTCTAATGGATTCAAGTTTGAACTGAATCTGTAGCGTCTCCCCTCATATTCTAAAACATCATTTTATGTTTCCAGTTGACATCAGTGGACTCAATCTGTACGTTCTTCTCAACAACTTTCATGAAATTCTCCGGAATGAAAAGAAAAAATGTGATTCGTGTTCAAGGATTTCCAAGGTTGTTTATTATGTGATAATTACCATGAAGACCTGAAGCTGCTTTTGCTTTCAAATATGCTTAAATGAAATACCAGCCAGGTGTTTGAACACTTTGAGTGGGAAATTAAATGTAGTTTAAATGTAACAAAAAAGGATGAAAAACTTAAAATGTCAATAATAAAAATAAGTAGCATTTAAAGAATCTGAAATAGGGACTAAGCTGCTGAATGTGATCCAGAACATGGAAAATGTTTCCCTTTCCATTATATGACCCATTCCATATTCAATTTTGGGTGGCCATATGACTAAAGTCCTGTAATTGCTTTAATGATCAATAAAACTCAACCAAATTAACAGCAGTAATAACGAGAAAAGACGAAGACATGACGCGAGGCTGAAAGTAACGAAACGATAAAAGACTTGATTAAGACTGGAAATAAGGAGTGAGCAAGGGAAAATTAACATTTAGAATCTGGAGGGAAACACTTAATGAAGAAAAAAATAATCATCAAAAAAATACGACATAAAACAAAAACAAATTGGTTTGCAGTGAGGAACGACAGCTTTCATATTGTCGGGACTTTCAATCTATTATAGATCACAGATGAAGCTTTCATTGCAAGAAAGCTGAGAGAGGGTTTGCTGTTTATCTCCTCTGGTCTGCACTGGTAAATATAACATTACAAAGTTGCTCACACATACACACGCGTGGCAGCAGCTGCTGTCTAGAGAGCAGCAGCTCATTACCATGATACCTGAGGCTTAAAGCTGAACTTGGATTTTCCCTGTTAAAGAAACAGGGTGAGCTGTAGCTCCGAAAACAGCCGGCTGGGCTCGCACAGCTCCACCTTCACATGCTCAGGTTCCAGCCAAACCTGGTACTTCCTCCTTTTGTATTTAGCTCATTAAACCCCTCACCGGTGCACTGGAGACAACCGAATACACTCCAATTAAATCTGGGAAGAAAAATGCACACTCCCGGATGACAAAAAATAGGTCCTCGCCTTCACAAACGGTGTTAACTACACACTAGCCTGTGACAGATGGATAAATAGCTGAAAGGAGATCAAGCAAACACGAGTGGGGGGGCAAGCAGATGGAATCATCTTACCTCGCGAGGAAAAAGAGCTGGGAGGGAACTCGGGGAAAATGGAGGCGACAGAAGGTGATGGGACTTGTAATGAGACACTTAAGTTTTACAACACATGACAAACATCACTCCGCGGAGATGTTGGGCGGCACCAGAGAGAGCCGGACACACAGGTGTGCGTGCAGACTGGCTAATCTGGTGCATCTGCTGCCGGCTTTCTTAGAGGAGGAAAGTGCCCTCTCAACAAATCTGTTTGAAGTTGGAAATCAATTCGACGAAGAAAAGTAGAAACTAAGGAAGTCGTGACGTGAAATGCATTGTCTTACATGGAAGTGTAACCAGATGTAGACAAAACTAGAGCGGCACTTTCTCCACTGCAACCTTCCCTCCGCCCTTCACTCCCCCTCCCTCTCACCCTCCCTCGCTCCCTCCCACTCTCACTTAATCTCTCTCTGTCTCTCCCTCTCTCTCTCTCTCTCTCTCTTGCTCTCTGTCTGTCCGTCTCACCCGGCGTCCACACACACTCGGAGACGCGCACAAACAGAGAGGAGAAAAGCCGGCGAGCGGAACTGCGGCGGCGGCATGATGGGGATATTCTGCCTGCGTGGGCTGTGTTGCTGAGGTGTCCGGAGTTCAGCCGCCGCGCGTGTGTGTGCGTGCGTGCGTGTGTGTGTGTGTGCGTGCATGCGTGCGCGATTGAGTGGAGGCAAGCCCCTGCCGGCGTCGTGCGGAGACAGGAACAGGGGAGCAGGAGAGAGCGGGAGGAGAGGAGAGGAGAGGAGAGGAGAGGGGAGTGAAAGAAAAGGGGGGAGCGCTGACTCCGTCTGGGGCTCAGAGGGACCTAACGGCACTGGATCAGCGGACACCGATGTGCAACAACTACTTCCAACTCCTTCCACCTGCCTGCACGTCCGTCTTAACTTCTGCCACGGCTCAGCCTCCTCTTCCAGCTTGCCTCTGATCCAATAAGGAAACTGGCATGCATGGGCACAATCAGGGATCTAGGCTATCGCATCCTTTACGTCAGCATTTCACAGTCTGAGGTGAGTCGCTCCTCTCTGCTCCGGTCCCCCCCCCCTCTCTTCTAGTTGGTCTTTTAGTCTGCAGCTGCACAAAAGGAAAGTCGCTTCGGATAACCTCCGGAGAGGGAAATCCGTGAAATCTGCTCGCTCAGCGGGATAAGCCACCAGGAACATTTCCACAGAAGATTTTTTTTTTCTCTTTTAGGTCAGCTGATGAAATATCAGATGTGTGTGGCAGATGAAAGGAGGTAAATCTCACAGTGATTTGAATGCTTTGTTGTCTCCGCTTTGGGGGGACGTGGCTAGAGGAGGTTTTAGCCCGCAGTTGTGGAGGGGATTTTTGTCACTTTTAGAAAACTTTGGCCCTAAAAATGTTCCAACCCATGGCAAAGATGAAGAGTTAAAAAAAAAGGAAAAAAGAAAGAGAAATTGCACCGCCACTGCTTTCTGACATTTAGAAAAAAAAAACTGGCACGACCGTTTTGTTTTTTTTCCCCCTTCTCCTTTTTCCGGTTTCCCAATCAATCTGACCCTGATTTAAACTGACTGGACCGGCATCTGTGGATAAAACCTCGTTTCCGTACATGGGCTTGCATGATGCTGCATTTCCTCTCAGTTTTGAAGCTTTTCCTCTCAGCGAGCGTTACATAAAAGACAAGAAAAACTGCAGAATTATTGCACAAAGCTTAGGTCTCATACGTTCTAAGGGGAGGTAACCTGCAGCAGAGGAATAGGTAATAGGACCTAAGCACCAGTTTGCTGCATCTGATGAAGGACCTTAAATGAAAGCTGATCATGATTGTTGAGCTGGGGAGGGGGGGGTTCTGAATTCCCTTGCATGTGCGTATTTGTCCAGCAATGGTGGAGGGGGACCCTCACAGCTCAACTGTCCTTCAGTCATGTCAGCCCCACTCATCACCACAACCCTCCTGCTGTCGCCTCCTCTCTCTTTCAAGCACATCTCACATCAGTGCTCTGATACAATCTCCCCTATGCTCTATTTCACTTTCCATCGACACCGAAAGGACAGAGGGAAACGGGTGAAGACAGAGAGGGAATACAGAGCAAGAGGGGAAAAAGCAGAAAGAAGGCAGAAGAGGATGTTGAGTTTTCTTACTTTTATTTCCGCAAAGGGGTTTTAAGGGCTGATACAATGACAGGAGAAGTACACACCTTCTGTCACGGCTTTACGTGATCTAAATTCACTTATACGAGATTATGGAGTAAGCAGAGACGTCAAAGTCACTCAAGACAAAATGTGCCATGTTACCCTTCATCCTTCGCTGCCTTTCTCACTTTAACCTTCATGCTGCATCAGAGAGAACTGAGCAGTCCAGGGGCAGTGAGACTGATGGCCCAACACTGGAAAGATAATCCTTATTTTTAGAAATCAGGGATGCCAGGCTATACTTCAACCAGTTACTCTCCAGAGGGATTGGAATATCATCACAGAAACATGCGCAGACTCGAGGCAAACCCCCTTCAAATGCAGACAGGCAAAAGGGAGACAGGAAGACAGGACAAAGGTGCAATAACATGTGGAATTGCTGTCCACACAAGAGAGAGAAGTGGGAAATAATATTTTAGACATGACCCAGAAAGGGTCCAAGCCTTTTCCTCTCATGTCCCTACTCAGTGGAAAGAGAACTCATTCATCTAGAAAACAAATCGCTCCCTGACAAAAAGAATGACTGCCTTTAAAACCAACCAGATGTTACCTCTCATGTGCTAACAGGTTTATTCATTAAATTCTGAGTATCCGTTTATTTATGCACCCATTTATTCATCCTTCCATGCAATGTCAGAACACCTCAGAGACCACTAAGCATTTGAGGTGAATTGTGCGAGTGTGTGTGTGAGTGTGTGAGGCTGACTTTGTATGTCAGCCTGGATTCAATAGAGGGCACTTCACACCTGATCTCTCCTGGGTGTTGGTGCCACTGTGTGCTGGTGTTTGTTTCTGTAAAGCATTTGTTTTCCAACTGCTATGCAAGAGAGCTGTGGCTCCAAAAGGCAGAGAGAGAGAGAGCAAAAGTTGAAGCTTTTGTGAGTGTACATCTATCCATTTGGCTACTAAAATACAGTCAGTCTCAGCTAGTGACTATTTAAATTTAATCTGAACCTCCTGCTCTAGCAGGTATAAATACGTCATGGAAGAAAATGAAAATCCCGATTTTCTTGTGGCCAAGAGGTTTTTGTTCCAATCAACATCTGAAAAATCCATTCTGAATACATAATAGACTAACTTTTTTCAATTTTAAAAGATAGAACAATGTGATTTGTACTTTGTCAGGTTAATTAACTATTGATTAGCCATGTAAAATTGTTGTCTGATAGGTTTTTATAGATCAACTAATTGTTGCTGCGCAAATTACTTGTGGCTCTTACAGACAACACAGCGAGAATTTTCCAGACAACAGATGACTGGTGTGAGCAGGCTGATGTCAGAGAGCAGGGTCAAGTGTCCCTTAAACTGAATGGCTTAATGTGAAATCAGTCACTCATTTTGACTATTAGGTTCAGCTCACAAAAACCTGACTAATCACAGCCAGAAGGAAATCTTTTGTCAAAAAGCATTGATATGATCATGAAAAAGTATAAGGATAAGGTTTCTGCTGTTATTTTAGTCGCCTAAAACACTGATTTAATACCTTTCCCCTATTTAATACCTGGATTGTTAATAGGTGTTTTCTTTAGAAGAAACACTCCCTTTGGTGGGAACTCTCAGCTTTGTGCTATGTCATACCTTTTAAGTATACAAAAAGCTATTCAAACCTGAAAGTATTAGGATATCCAAAAAGCATGATATGGCCTGTTATCTAAAATATATACAGCATAGTACTATTTCATTTGCAATCAAGAGTGAATAAAAACATGATATGAAGCTGAGCAGAGAAAACAACTTGTCTCTGCAGGACAGACAGTATGACAGGATTTTGCTCGCATTCTGTCTTTGTCTCCATCCATTTTTATTCATGGATCTTTCTCCATGGCTTCATCCTCCCTTTTCAACTTTATCTCTGTCCATTCAGCTCAGTTCCACCCAAGCACTGTGACGAGGTAAAAGTCTTCCTTCCAGCCCCTGTTATTCTTGCCTTTACCTTTTCTCTTTCATCCTGGTGTGTGTGTGTTTTTTTTTCTTTGCAAGGTATGAATATGTGAAAGCAGCAGGGGAGTTCTCCAGTTACCATCAGCTCTGAAACCTCAGCATGTCACAAAGACAGAGCGAGAAGGAGACAAACACTGAGAATGCAATAAAAAAAAGGGAAGACAAGGAGGAGGCAAGAGCAAAAAGGAATGCATAAAGGAGTTTAAACACAGGAAAGATATAATGTTGAGAGATATAACGTAAAATGAAGAGCTGGAAAATGGAGAGTGATCTGATGCATTCTGATTAGGCAGGCAGCCTCTGCAGCAGCCACTCTTTTCTGAGCTCTGCCTTCATGTACAGAAGTCTGTATTTTTCATGGTGTATAGACCTCCTTAAAACTCATTAAGTGTCCAAGAACCCACCTGGGAATAAGCATATCATACAAAGCCAACAAACTACAGCAAGTAGCTGACATGAAAAAGAAAGTAAGTACAATTCAGTAGGGATGAAGCAAGTAAAAAAAAAATCTAATAAAATAGGGTTAAAATGTCCGCAGGCTACAGACACAGACAAAGAAATGGCCTATAAATACAGACTGACTAACAGTACACCACTTTCTTTCAAATCTGGGGACATATGGAATAGGGGAGAGCAGATATTACATATGAGCTACACAACTCGTGTTCTAAGCTCTGCGAGCCTCACTGAGAAGCTCCCGACTGCTATAAAATCACATAAATAAAGCATCAAAATAGTGTTTCTCACAGTAAGCTGTTAAAACGTAAAATGTAAAAAGTACCTATGTTCAAAACGTCACGTCAAGTGCAATTTTCATAAAAGATTAGTTCAAATGAGACATGGTGGTCAGTAAATGTGTTCCTGTCCTGAAAATGTCACAGAGGCCCACATGTGACTCTTGTTTGTTTATTTATTTTGGTTTTTTAATCTTTGTCTGATTTGTAGGTCAAAGTCGATTTCATCAAGCAGATATTTGACTGATTCTGGTTACTAGCTTAGCAAATGGTGCATCCTTACTCATCCATAAGCTACAATATTTCATGATTATTCTGAGAAAAACCTTTAAATCAGTTCTTGGCAAAAAAGCATCAGTCCATAAAGTCTGATCAGCGATTGCTTGAAAGACTATCCTCAAAAATATACCAGAGCATTAACAGGAAAACTGATTTGCTGCATTTGGTGCCTGCCTGATGCAATGTACTCAGTGTCATTGATTGCACACTAAAAGATCAAAACACGGTCAACTTTGCAAACCTGGAACACAACAGACAAACTCAACTGCAGAAATCGAACACTAAAACCATATCATCCCTGGAAATGGCACTGAGAAGACTTGAGACACAATGTAGGGACTTGGCAGCAGTAATGCGCTCTCATTTAGACAGCGACTAACGATACAATACAAAATAATCAAACAAGGTTGAGGTCTGAGCTCTTAGAGGGAAAGTTCATATTGTTTGTTCATATGAACAGACTGTAAAAGCCTTGACTGTCTCATATTTGAAAGCACAGTTTTAATAAAATCTTAATTTAAGCGTGTAGCAATAAGATATTGCTCAAATGGCGGAAAGAAGCTCAGATCGCAAGTAAAAGCATGAAGCCAGACAGCATATGAATAAGTAACTTAATTGTCACAACAACTTACTCGAAACTGCAAAGAAACATTTTCAAACCTTTTTTTTATACCCCGATCAGCTGCTTAAGTGATGAAAACGAAAAATGAGGCTAATGGAAAAGTGTGCCAGAAACATACTGTTTAATGCATAAAAAAGAATGGTTGTTTGTTTTTTAAGCCATCACTATGACTAATTGACATGTGTAGTCATGTCTCCAGTGTTTTAGAAATTCACTTTTGTGAGACATGCTATATTAATGAATTTTCCCTTTGGTGGAGCAGAAGTGATAAGACAAAATTAGTCAGCCTAGAAGACACGGTAAACAATCAATGCCTAGGATGAATAAGGGCTCTGAAATTTGCACATTTTAAGCCTTACCCTGCAGGCAAATTAAGGGGGTGCCATTCACAACAATACTGAGTCATATGGAGTTTTAAAATAAAAACTCAGAATCTTTAATCCAAGGTGCAATGAATTAAATGAGTTTGAGCTCCGAGAATAAAAACCTCTTCTATTAAAACTCTACCAAAATAACCTTGAATGTACATATAGCTTGTTCCAATGGCTAACTTAATTATAAACAGTCTTTTAAAAAGAACCTCACATTGCATGGCCTTTTGTAGCAAAGATTAACCCAAACTGTGGCCTGCTGTGCCAGAACGACAGCATGGGAGCACGCTAATGTGCCTGGTCGTGCGACTCTACAAGGGCTGTTTTGGGAAAGAAATAGTAGCTGAAATCACGTGAACATACCCTGAGATTTAAAACAGACCTATGAAACTCACACCAAAGGGCCCGTTGTCTTTAGTATGCCTGCTGAATCATGCTGTTTATGAAAGAGGCTGTAGGGTGGTGTTCAACCCAGAGGTGAGATACGAGCCGAGCGGCCGTCGCCCGAGTCTGAACCTAGTGGGTAATAAATCAGATATGTGGATCCAGGGACACATCATTTAGCCCACAGTGCTAACCTGTCCAAAAGGATAAAATTAAAGTGCAGATATGATACAATGCCATCTAACACTAAAAGCACTGGGAAGCTTAAGGGCTAAAAAAGAATATCAGAATGATATGAGAAGATATTTGGTGATTTTTGCTTTAAAAAAATACTTAATATAAATGAACTGAAAAATAATTCTTTTGGAAACATTATTTAAAGTGAAGTATATATATACAAATACTTGAATAATGTACGTATAATACATTTTAATTCAAGCCATTCTTAGAAACTAGAAGTTCATTGGCTGCTTCTGGTTAAGGGTTTAATTTATCTTTCATTCAAAATGTCACCATCTGTACTAACATGAAGAGGACACTGGGGGCTACGGATCAGGAGAGCGTCGTCATGCTGATGAACAGATACAAGCTGAGGAAAACATCTGACATGATCAAACCACCAGAGGAGGAGAAAAAAAATCCCCAACTTTTTTCAAGTGAAAAGGCCTCATGAGATGGACACCAAGGCTTTTAATTGGAATATGACTGAGTTTAAGACATGCCGTCCTGTATCCTCCTCTTTACATTCTTGTCAGTGACTCCACTTTTAGAGTTCAATCAGCTCAATGACAAGGAGGTCAGGAGTCATTCAGTTCTTTAATGAGTCCAGTTGAGATCTTGAGAACATCATTCCTCCTTTTTTTGCTGAGAACATAGTATTTCCTGACCTTTTCATAGCCAAGTGTGTTATGTTCAGCTCCCTTTGAACACAAGCTATGATGCTAAGTTTTACACATGCATTATTATATGTCCAACAAAAACAAACTTCAACTAATATATAAAAGGAATATCACTGAGATCAACTATAAATATGAATTTAAATACTATACAAAGTATGAATGACTGTTGCACTGTACTGATACTTTATATCCTCGTGACTGTGGACAGACTGTTGTGATAGAGTGCATAACAGGGCCTTCCAGTGAGTGTTTTTTGTTGGTTTGTTTTCAATATCCTAACAAAGGCATCCTAAATTTAATGTATGGTCTATGGCTGATCAGTGACTATCTGTCAGCTGAGAATCAAACTGCTGCCTTTTCTAACTGCTCTATATGGACATGCTGTGCTGCTCTCACTTCACACTGACACTGCCGGCTAATGTTTGACTGGTTTCAGGGGAGGACTGTCACTCTGCAAAACCGTCACATCTGTCTTTAATGGCCTTCTTTTTAAATAGCTTCAAACGCTTTGCGACGTCCATGTTGCCTTAACATGACAGGGCATCCACAGATAACTCCAATCTCCAGGAAATATCCGTCATCTGCAAAAGGCAATTTCAAGTAAATATTATGTACCAGTCAACAATTTAATTTATAGCAAAAACCAAGATGAATTTTGTGGGAAAGCAAAGCTTTCCGAGTTTTCACCCCTTGCATACAGGAGAAGGTAGAATGCCGGAGCTTCTTTACATGAAAAACGACTACACCAGGAAAGTTGCAATATTTATAGATGATACTGGAGATATTCAAAGAAAGGAGGCTATTCGTCCTCTAAAGGAAGCAGAAATGCTACAATCATACGAAGCCAGATAAATGGCGGAGATGGGGAAAACAGGGTTCTATCTATAGCTCTCAGGTAACCAAACAAGCAGGTTTCTAATGGTAAGTCATTCACTGTTGACAGAGAACAGTCATGGTAGATAAGCTCAGAGGGATAATTGTCTTATCTGGTTCAGCATCTATATGAGCATGCAGAGTGTTTGCTTATCAGCTGTGTGCCTCAGAGGCACGATGCCATTACCATACCAGTGGCACCGGGGTAAAGCTATTCATTTTCTCTGCTTACATGTCTTTGGGGAGGAGTTATAGAATTTTCTGCCGGAAGTTTGTCCATTTGTGGGTACTGTCCCTGTTTATTTTATGTTCATCTACACAGAGGATGAAGAAAAGTAATGATTTGTGTTGATGCTGGAAGAGGGGGCCAACACACTTTCTTCATTAAAGTTAGGTAAACATTTCCACTGTTAATTGAAGTCAATTTGAAATTAGACAATGTTAAAAAACGCATGTATAGTTTTCACCAACTCTACATTTGGCCTAGTTATTCATCGGTTCCAGCTCCAATCAAATATGTTCTAAACACCCGGTAGAACGCACTCATTTCATTAAGTCTGCGGCACCCAGGATCCAGAAAAGTCACTGCAGTCCTTGAAAAGTTTTAACAACCCAGAGTTTTTCGCTGATCGCAAAATCTCACACCGACGCACAAAATCTGACAGATCAACAACCGCTCTGCATGGTGTTAGCCGCTCGCTCTCACTCCCGCTGTGCAGGACAGGCTCCTGCGGTTCAGTCAAAAACAATAAAACAAAGCACGGCATCGGCAAACGGCAGCCAAATCCGCAGCCCCTGGATATGGAAATGAAGTCAATCATTTTGTTTTAGTGTTCTACCAACATTAAAAAGTCTGCACGTGTGCTCTGATTATGAGTTTGAAGGGTGTGTGAACATGTAGAATTAGTACTTGAGTAGAATTATACTTGATGATTGCATGTAGAGTGACTAATAACCACTGCAACCCTCCCATTCAAACGGAGAGGCGACACTTATCAATACAGAAGAGGGTAGAGGACAGACCTGTAATGAGATGTGGCATTAAATAATAATAGAATTACATTTATGCTGAAACTGGAGCCATCAATCTTCATGGAGATGATTAAATGGATTATGGAAATCTGCAGGCATTATCATCAGTGAATGATGACACTATGAACTTGAATGCAAAACTAAAATTTCATTAGACAAACACTGAAAAAATAGCAAGCAAGTGAGAAAATGAATATAGATGACAATTAAGAAAAAAAGGTTGTTCTCGGGTATTAACATACTACACATTTAAATGGAAACATGCGTCTGTAAAAATGAACATCGCATTCAGACTTAAACATAAGCAAAGTATATCAAATAGCACACTAATACTTTTGAATTAGTTCATTAATAATTTGCATTTTTTTTATGGAGGCATCCAATGATCTGCTAATGATACCCTTTATTCATGTCACCCCATTAAGTCCCCCACATTAATTAGTGTTTCCTCCCTTGCCAAAAAGCTTTGAGAGCACGTGTGTTTTGTTGAGATTGTCACACTGGAAGAAAGGATCTTTGTCTCTGCCACTCATTACTGATAATTAACACAGCTTTTTCTTTTTCCGTGGCTCTCAGGAAACATGGCGAGCAAGGAAGGGGCCAAATGCATGCTCACCAACTCAGAGTCTGACTCGGAGGCGGCCCCGTTGCCCTCCACCTCGCTGGCACTGGAGGTGAAGTATTCCCTGGAAGCCAGCCGACAGGTGAGGAAGAGAAACAAAGCCCTGCAAGTGCGCTTCAAGGACATCTGCGAGGCGCAGAACGAGCAGAGGGAGGCCGCCCTGCAGGCGGCGGGGAGGGGCGGCAAGCCCATATCCTACAAAGTGGCGTACCGCAAGTACATGACCGTCCCCGCCCGCCGCTCCATCCCCAATGTCACCAGGAGCACGGGCGTGCAGACGTCCCCCGACCTGAAGAAACGCTACCAGACCTTTCCCTTCGAGCGCAAAAAAGGCCACACGTTCAAACACGTGGCGGCCGTGGAAACCTATAAAGGTCAGGACAACGGTTTTGTCATGGAGGCGAAGTCGTCCGGAGCGGCCGAGCGGGGTTTGGACGAGGAGGAGGACGGAGCCTGCGGGGGGAGCGGAGTCCTGAGGACCCGGGCTCTGCTCCACACTAATGAGTGCGTGGCCACGGTGGAGCAGCACGCCGCGCCCGACGGCCTGTGCTCCGACGCGCTGCTGCTCGCCTGCGCCGCAGACGCCGACCGCCTCGCCGACGCGCAAAAGGGCAGCGGGGCCGGGGCGCCGACGGACTACCAGCTCTGCGGCCTCAAACCCAAAGCCGGATTACAACACGGGGAGGCCGACGCCGACCGCTCGGCCAAGAGGCAGCTGCTCACTCTGGAGGCGGGCTCGTCCCAAACCCTGCCGGACAGGGCCTCCAAGGTGACCGGCCCCATCGCCTGGAACTCCCTGACGCAGGTGGAGTGCCTGGACAGCCCCTCCGTGCGGAACAAGCGAAAGAAAGGCCTGCAGCTCAACGGCCTGTCCAGCGAGACTCTGCCGCGAGCCGGCAGGGGCTGTACGACGCAGGCGCAGTGCCACACGGGACAGCTGTCTGCCCGGCCTATACGGGGCATGGAGGAATCTCTGTCACCCTGCATAGGGGTCGAGGACGACGGGGCACCGTCCGACCGGACACAGGAAGCCTGCAAGCAAATAGTGCCTATAAATCAAGACGGGGATGTAAAAGCACAGCTCCAGGCCATGGAAAATCTCATCAGCTCCAGCCAAGAGACCATCAAGGTGCTACTTGGGGTCATCCAGGAACTGGAAAAAGGAGAAGCTCATAGAGAAGGGTAAGATGCCTCTCTGCTAACCTGCACCTTACACACGAGAGGCAGAAATCTGCTCTTCTTCAGCTCTGTTAAGGCTTCTTTCTTTTTCTTTCTTTTTTTTTTAACCAAATGACCATTCAAAAAGCTGGGATTATGGAACTCGTGTTTTAAAGTCAAAATGAGGGGGAAAGATCGATAAAGCTCTAAAACCAATCAGTAGTAAGACATGGATGAACTCATGGAAAGACTCCTAACGATGTAAAAGTAGTTACCTATAACACATAAACAAAAAAATAACAGTTTAAAGCCTGATAAAGAAAATTTGGTGGTATGGCAGGTTTTCACCCAATTTTTAGAAATAAATATAGAAAAAAAAAAACCTGGAAAGAGGCATTTGTAAGAATAATTTGTGGGTTTTTGTTTTTTTTGGTGATATGTTTAGCAGAGCATTTACTAACCCACCCAAAGACTGGCAAAAAAGACATAAAAACTACGCTGCAGTGGTGGCTTGATGTGGCTTTTTTTCTTTTACCTGGATGCTTCCTGCAGTGCTTTTACAGTGCATTGCCCTTTTGTGATGATTTCCCTCCGGATATGCCGCAGTGCTTACTTGCAATCATCCTCCTCATTCCGCCCAAGTGTTTTTCGATTTTCTTTTGTATGAAAATTTCTGTCTATGAGGCTTTTAACCCTTTAATGCCGAATGTATCATATTTGATATAGATTTTTTGCATTTAGGTTTGTAGCATATGTGGAGAAAATATTGATTCAATTTAAGAAATAAAAACATTTAGATTATATTTCTTACTTTCTTTTTACATTGTATTAAAGAACCAAACAAAGACCATGAAATAATTCATTATCTTTTCTCTATCTTTTCTTGGGTCAGGCTTTATGGGGTTTTAATCAAAAAGGTGAAGAATTTCTATATAATTTTTCATAGAAATTATGTACAATTCAGAATAATACCAGAGGCCTTGGGTGTCTTTTTTCAGGCCCTTATAATCTTCAAATAACCTATAAACTAACCAATTAGAATCTGAGAGACAAAGAATGAATATCTTTTCCCTCATTTCTTTCCAGAAATACTCCAGTTGACAGAAAAAAACTATTGTTCAAATGAATCGCCACACTCCAATGTTCATCCTGTATGTGTAAGACCCTAGAAAGCAAAACACAGCCTGTGAGAAAGCCACTTACTGTCCAATGGATGGGCCAGCATATATAAAAGCCCTTCAGATAGCATCAAGCCTGTTGAAATAGAGAATTGTCTATCCAAAATAACAAGGTGAACTAAATTGCCAATTTGTTGGGTGAATTACTGGGGCTCAGCACTCAGATATCTGTTTTGACCAGTACTGTGCTGAGACACAGTGAGAAACACAGTGAAAACTCCCCATAATCTACATTTTTGAAAGAAGCTGGGTATAGGCCGGTGGCACACGACCCTAAATGCTCTTACCAGTCTGAAAGCTCGAGTCAAGCTGACCGATAAGGCAGTTATTCTTCTCAAATCTCACAAGAGTCAACCTTAAGTCTGCTCAACATAAAGCTACTGAAAATGTGGTGTGAGTTTAAAAAAGAAAGAAAGAAAAGAAGCAAGCGTGAGGTGCTGTGTGTGGGGGGGCCTGTCTTCATTGAGCTGCAAAGCACATGTGGTCTTTCAGAGGTATCTCGAGGAGCAGAGAGGAGAGGAACAGAGGCATAGAGGAAAAGAAGAGTGGTGGGTTTCTCGACAATAATTAGTGGGGACTGTTTAGGAACGCCATTTGTTCAGAAACATAAAAAAACGTTTCCATTCATTAATTACAAATACCTGTATTTAGCTAGAGTCAGTGAGCAGCACGACATAAGCCTCTTCTAATCCATTCAAGGCCAAGCGAACCTCCCTTTGTCTAGGTGAGCACAGCTGTGTTCCTCCTGTACACGTTTCTGGTTTTGAAAACTGAAGATTTAGTGAGCCAAAGAAGAAAGTGTAATTCCACTTAACTCGCCCTACATTAGTTTCCTTTAATTTAACTAAACGTCCCTGACCCAACAGGTCAAATCGCCCATAGGCTGCAGGTGAGAGAGTGCAAAGCTAAAAGGTACACACACATTTGATTAGCATGGAGGGAAATTCAATGCTCATTGCACTCACCACAATGCATTCTTTCATCCCGCGCTGTTAATAGGCAGAAAGACAGAACTCTCCAGAACTAATGTTCCAAACTGCATGTGAAGAAGCCAAGGTACTTGTCACACAACAACCAGAATCTTCTGTCGGTGGCAAAGATCTCAGAGCCAATTAACCCTAGAGACAGTAAAGGCCACAGCACTGATTCAAAGCGTATTTACAGACGCTTTCTTCATATCTCCCCTGATCTCTGTGATGTGAGGAGAAAGGCAAATGAAAAACAGGGCAAGGAAAAGGAAGGGCACAGTGGCAAAGTGGAAACCCCTTTTTAATCGTTAAATGCAAACTCCAAACGTCTATCCTGCCGCTCTATCCCCCCGTTCACACACCTGGTGCAGCTGGCACACACAATCACAGTGACCAATCGAAGGCAAAGAGGCACAAATTAGAAGATTTCCACAATTCTTCAACTTGGCAACTCTCCCACACTGAGACCTGAGTCCAAAGTGGACTGTTTTGTCTAATATAGTAAGATGTATCCCTTAAACTATTTCCTTCAATATAGAATAAATAAATAAATAAATAACTAATAAAAAATCAACTGTGAAACGAAGTTACTCACCTTTTAATGCCCATCTTACTAACTTCATAACTCTTCATAACAAATACAGAAAAATTAGTAGGATCTGATAACACGGGACATCCAAAAACAACTTCCTCCCCTTTTCCATTCAGCATGAGTGAACAATAACAATGGCATCGAGATCGGTGAGGAAAAACCATGATCCTTTACTTTCCAGATTAATTCAGCAGCTTTCACATAGCAGCTAAAAAAAGAAAAGTATTAGTCTTAGTATTTGTCTTTCCCAACATGTGTTAATACAAGGGATGATACAGCACATCCTATGTTGCATCCAACCACAAAAAGCGCAAGGATAATGCTGTGTCATCAGACACTGTTGGCAGGCCACAGCCAATTAATCACACTCATAAGAACCTGTTGCTGGTGTGTCTATTTAACTGCGTGTATGCGCATGCTTTTATACCCCTGGACAACCACCCACTCAGTGACCTTTGGGAGAGCTCTCCTGGTAGTAGAAAAGGGGGGAGGGTGTATAAATATACTGTTAATGGCACTTTTGGCTTCACTCTCCCCAGGGAGACCAGGCGAAATGAGCCCCGCTTTCTTATTTTCTCTTATCAACTGGGTATGAGGGGGGAGAGGGGGGGGGGGTGACAGACTGAGGGGCAAAGGGAGTGAGACACCGTAAGGGTGAGGAGAAGGGAGAATACTAAGGGGCTCTTCATAGGATGCCAGTCAGTTGCCCGTCGGTGTTTAATCGATTCGCTCACCTGGAGGAAAGTAAACGGTCTACCGTGCGTTGCTCAACTGTGAATCCCTCCTCTAGTGGAAAGCCAATTGATTACATTTTCTACACAATTAATCCAAAGTGCGTACTTCCAGCAAACTGGCTGTGTCACTGCGGTCGTTCTCCAATGGAACGCCACGGCTTTAAACAACAATACCGGTATCAGCACCTCTAATACCTGTCACAGAAAGCCGAGCAGTAGATAAAGAGGATGAATTTATGATAGGGGTTTAATTTTTATTGCTGCCGCACCCGACGGGCAGCGTGACAAGATCACCGCCGAAACTGCTGCCAAATGTGTCTGCAAAGCGGTCATACGGGAATTGAATTTGAAAGTGCGTTAAGTCCAATGATGAGAGGGATCTGGCTGTGTTCATTTGAGGGTCTCTAACTCAGATTAAAAGTAAAAAGCAAAAAAAAAAATGCGTGTGAGTGTAAATATCTGGATACATGAAAAGCAAATATGGCTTTTCTCTGTGGAGTCGGCACGCTCTGCCTGCATTGATGTTGTGGTATGCATGTTCTGGGAAACAGCCTCATCTTTAAACACGCAGGCCAGTTTCTGGGGGATCTTCCGTGGCACCAAACCAGCAATGTCATATTTGCTACAACCCGTAAACTGAAAAGCAAAAACAGCTGGACTGATAAGACAGCTTTCTTATTAAGCTTGCTTATTTCAAACCAACACATCATCTCAGCTCCGTAGAGTCCGAGCGACATCCATTGTGATGATATTTTATGTGTTATATGATAAAACACAAGCACAGTTGGCCATCATCTGTGCTTCGTAAGTCAAGCTAGGGAGAAAAGTCATGGGCAACTGCAAAGCAACTGAACTTCCAGGTTGACTGAGCTATTTCCTTGCTAAACACATCACAACACATGTCCTGGCAGACGGCTGAAAAAAGCCAAAAGGCAAGCGGGCTTTTCCCAGAGGCAAAGCAGACTGAGTCACACTTCTCCCACACGCCGTCACTCAGACGGACTTGTGTGCTCCTGAAAAAAAAAAGTTAAATAAAAAGTCCTCGATTCTGGAGACAGTGACCGAAAGTAAGCAACTCGGATTGTGATTTAATTGCTGTTCCTTACCGGCAGCGGAGCGGGGCAGAGAGCATTTGCCGTGTCGGAGTAGACGTGATGATGAAGGTGGAAATGTGGGTGGAGCTTGTTAGAATATTCACTGATTTACACTGATTGAATTAGGAAGATTAAAGTGTCCCAAGCAAGCCATTATTATCATTCAGAAAACCTTTCTTATTAAAAGATTATCAGAATTGCTGTAGCAGGACTTTGTGAAAAGTTTTAAAAAAGAATTTCAAAAGAAGTCAAAGAATTGGCTTCTGGTTTAAAGCCAATGGGCAGCTGTCCAAAACAAAACAGTCAAATTTTATATTCAGAAAGGACCTAATTGATTCTCATTTCTTCAGGTAATAACTCAACACATTCTTTACAACACTGTCCTTCACCGAATGGATCAATCAATGGACAGATTTTGCCTTTATGAGTAAGAGAGTCAATATGAGCAGACAATAATAAAATCCAAAATGGGAGAATAAATCAAACAGGATAGGGCAATAATATTCCATAAAGCCTATCTGTTTCTGAAATGTGTAGGGTCAATGATTTCAAGTTATTCTGATTTAAATATTGAGATAATTAGAGCTTGGCACGGTTGGTCGGACGACTTCTAGGGAGAAACAGTAGTTTTTTTTTCCCCATCCCCTGTATGTCCAAAAATGAGTAGGCTGAATAAATTCATCACTCATTGCAGCCTTACAGTTCTCTCAAATTCTAATTAAAATGGTAATATCACCAGTCACTTCTTCTTCTTCTTAAAAAAAAAACCCTTTCAGTTTAGGACACAAACTCACCATGTGCATCACGTTAGCTCCCCTCACCTCCAAACCGTCGACCTCTGCTAATGGCCGACTCAGTGCTTCTTGCGCCCCCGCTGCCGGGCAAAGACAACCCGGGAGGGCAAGCGCGGCTTCTCATCAGCCTCATTTACCCCGGCCTCGCTAACGAGGAATGACAAATAAGATGAGAAAGGAAAGGTGTGAGGCGGCAGCTTAACAAGTTCTGTAATTACTCATTCACGACTTTTATCTCCCCCGCAGACTCTCCTATCGAACTGGACAGGACACGGCCAACTGTGACACATGCCGGAACAGCGCATGCATTATTTACAGGTTAGTGGCCGCTCCTCCCAAAGACACAACGATCCCGACGCGCCCCCGTCCTCTGTCCTTGAGGGAACAGGAACAGGTGGAGTGGGGAGAAATGAAAGAACCATAGGATGCAGGACTAATGCGAATGCTGTTAATTAGCCCATGTGACATTTACACACAACGCTCTCTCCTCAGCAATACGTCTTTGTCTTATTGCCCAATTATCCCCTCACACCACTTCATTCACTGACAGGTGCTGCACAACTGTAGAGATCGCCGGATTTAGAGACAAAAGGGCAAAGAGTTGAAAAGTGGGGAGGATACAACTGTAGAAATGAGTGAGCACCGGGTCATGAAAGGTGGAATTAATTACCGACCAAACCTCATGAAATAGCCTATTTGCTGTTGCCAAGCCAACTGAAACTCTGTAGACGTTAGATCTCAGTTTAAGTTGTATGGCAATGTGTGAGGGTGCAAGCCAGAAGTCAACGGTTGAACGGGATGTTAAGTTATCCTCTTGTGAACATGCATGTGAGCATATTTTAGAGCCAGTTTGTTTATGAGTGAATGAATATTCGTATATTGGAGGTAATGCTTAAAGTCAATTTATCTAAAAGGAAAATCAGCAAACTCTAATTCTGGTAACTGTTTCAACTCTTTATACTTTAAAAATCTCTCATCCAACCTACTTTAAGACAGTAAATGTGTTTCTTGGTTTTACAAGTGTTTCAGGTATACACATACATACATATTGAGATGTAAAATTAAGAATGATTTGCTGTGATATGAAATTTGCAGGCTTACCGTGTTGTAACAGAGCCAAGATGCAGTACTAACGGCCGTTTTTTTTCCCTTATCTGCTGGCTACATTTTTCATGTTCAGAGCCATGCACATTCTGACATCTGTAAAACGTTATTCTCTTTGACAGTCAGAGTGATGGCTGTTACCAAAAGAGCTTCTTTCTCCCAGAATTACAGGGCTCAACCTATGTCAACAGTCTATTTTTTCAGTTTAGTGCTCAGTAGTAGGAGGAGTCAGAGAGAGATGAAAGAAAAAAAAGAGGTGGAGGGTACAAGTTGAAGGTATAAAGTATAAAGCTAAGAGGCTATAAACCCGGCTTAGTGGCCACAGCTGCTGAACAGAGTCTGTATTTCTCCTCTAAAGAGCCATTTAAATAATTTTTTATCTACCAACCTCAATAACTGATAAGCCTCTGGCTAAACTTCAATCAGCTGCGGCAAATCAAGAGGCACAGCATAGCCTTGTCCCCTCAGAGGCCTGAACTGAGGGAGGTGCATTGTGTCCTTAAATGTTTTTTTTAAATCACTGCAGGACTCTTGCATAGCCGTAGGGAGGACAACACAAAAAGGTGCCTCACCAGCAGTTCAGTGACAGAGAGATCGAGCAAGATGAGCAGAATTACAGATGATAGGAGGTATATACAGATTTAATGAAGAAAAGATGGTTCGGCATGGGTTTAAAAGATGGATGGATGAAAAGGGACTCACAGCTGAAATCTGACCTAGTGTTACAAATGTGAAAAGATAGTTAACCAGCCTGAGATTTAAAGATGTATATAATTTTCCAATGCTTCTTGATGATTTATATCCATTGTATTTCTAGACTGGGTGTGGCAAAAAAAAAAAAAAGTGAGATGCAAGTGCCAGTAAAGGCACCCCATTTGAATATACTACAATTAAGTATATGTTTGCAAGCTGTTCAACACACATAACTTGTCTTAAGGATTTCTTAAACCACACAGATGAGTCTGAGCCAAAGTCACATGAGATTTTTACCCTGACCTAAAATGTGCTTATCATACACACACAATAACCCCTCTTGAAACAGAGACAACAACACTCTCCCCATTTGTCTTTCCAGACCCACCACAATCAATTGAAATGCTACATCGGTAGAGTGCAGAAAAATAGAAACTCAATACAAAAGGGGGTTCATTTTTGACAAACCATGTCAGCATCTGGCAGGATTCCCATTTGATAAAGGGCAAAAATTTCCAACTGAGATGTTTGAAATGTGTTAAATTTACCTGAGTTTATCTTTAAGAGACTCGCTTGACATGGTAAATTGTGTTGATTGGACACAGAATCAAATATAGCAGTTGTATTCACAGAGGCAGGGGGATTAAATGGCAATCTAATTACCTAAATCTCCATGAAAACAACCTCTCTGGAGGTGGAGAAACACAGGATAGGAAGCCGAGCCATGAAGTGAGATTGGGTGTATGTGGGAAGAATAGTCGTTTCTGGCGTATATTAGAATTTTCTTTATTCTTGCTCTACTGCAATAAACTATGGCAGCCCCTGGAACCACTGCTTATAAGGAGTTTAGATTTTTGATGCAGATCGTGTCAGTCCTACTCACCTGATCTGAATCATAAGCCCTTCACAGCTTCAAATGTGAAAGTTTCTTAGATTTACGAAAACATTTAAAAAAAGAATACGAGCAATTTATTTCACCAGGTATCACTAATAATACATTCAAAATGGAGTTTTCCACTGATTATATCTCATGAAAAGAAGAGTTTGTGTGGGTATTTGGACAATATGAGCCAAAATATGAAATAAGCTCTCTAATCACTATTATTCTTATTGCTCTTTAAAGGTGAACAAATGATACAGATTTGAATAATGAAAATCACATAATTGAATATGATATTCCTGGTATCTAAACAGATGCTCTTCAGTGATAATTTAAGTATAAATAAGGATGCACAACCCTCCAATGAGAAGGGATTATTTTAAAACATCAGAAAATCAGGGAAACTGTTGGACCTGAGTTTTTAAAAAAATCTTCATAAAATTAAAATAACAATTGAGACTGAAACTTAATGACTTGAACTGAATTCAGGGGGAGTAATAACCACACTTTTAACATGATGAGGTCAAGATGGTTAGTGTGTCCTGGGCTCCAACCCCTGAAAGCTGCTTCTGGCTTTATTTGTTTCCTGCGGCTGGGCCAAACCTCTAGCTCTGTGTTTATGATACAGCTGGTCAAATGAGTGGAGTGGACATTTGGGTCTATAAATCATTTTAACGCAGCCCAGCGAGGAGTCAGCCCTGGACGCCTCAATACAATCAATTTGTATATTGATTGCGTATAGCATCATCCGGTCCATCCTTAGCATAACAACAGCACAGATCAATAAAATGTAGTTGTCTTTGGTCGGAGACCTCAAACAGAATGAGCAAACTGCTATATTTTCTCTTGTCCTACTTTCCTCTATTTTAACCATCTTCGGTCTTTCAACCTCTCTCAACAACTTTCTCAATTGTACGTTGCTACCAGGCTTTGTAAAAACCAACTTTGAGAGACAATGAAACAGAATAAGGGAGAAAATATTGCAATGTACTTTGCCTGATGAAGTGCTAGAATACTTTTTGGAGAGAGGCTCTGATAGACATGAGAGAAAAAAAAGGCTGGGAGAGACAAAAATGGAGCAAACACAATTGCAAAGAAAACTAAGCATCAGAAAAGTTTTCCACTCCGTTTTGGCGCTGTAATTTAATTTTCTTTGCATTGTAATTAAATGAGTTAACATACCCACTGAAAAAAGAAAAAAATATGCTTTTGACTAAGAAAGTTGAGTCCGGGGGTCCTAGTGACTGTTTATTCACAGCAGAGTAGTTATTTCCCTCCTGTACAATTATATTTCATTAGCTTGCATCTCTTCCATTTAATTCAAAGAGAGAGCCCAGCAAATGATGATTAAGTTAAATATCTAGTAACAAAACATTCCTTCAATAACACTCTTCTGTGAAAATAGATGGGGTTTTATATGTAAGAAAAAAATCAATCCATTGTGTGAGGCTATGAAAATCAATTAAGCATCACTTAAGGCTGCAGATTTGATCACATTATCGCATATGGATATTACGGAGCAAGGCACGACCACGCTGGGGGTGGAGAAAATCTCGTTTTGTACAAGCATAATGATGTTTTCTAGTGTGGCGGCAAGCTGGTTACCATAGATACAAGAGGGATCCTCAGTGGGACAGATAGTGTGAAGGGACAGTGCGGACAGTCAAGAGGAGCACGTTCTCACCTTGGAACAGATAAGGGAACACAAAGGAAGGCTGGATGACAATGTGGGAACACAAGAGGATGAAAGAGACATCAAGACCCAAAGAGGTTTAAAGTGGGATGAAAGGCAGATGAGACGTGTTCATGGTAACGAATGACGAGATCATGCAGAGTGCAGGAAATTGACAACTAGCTTTTTTTTTTTCCTGCTATACGCAGGGAGCATTAAAAAAGGCAAGGGAGCAAGTGGAGGAACAGAGGTTAAAAATTGACATGGTCCACAGTGCTTTCTTCAATTTGTTCAGAACCACTCCAAACCACTCCTGAGGGTGGCCGGCAGGGGACAGGGAAATGCCAACAACCTTTCACTTTTCTCTTTCAGCAAAATGCGAAATGACGCAGCGAGGCCCATGACACTTCCGTAAAGACGTGCTGATAACTGGAAGGCTAATAAATCTTTTATTACAAAGCCTTTTTTAGCGGGTTTCAAAGTTGAGATTATCTTTTCGCTCAACTTTCTCTTTTTTTTCCCTCTGATTAAGCTATGAAGACTTTTTTTTTCTCCTTTTTTATTATTTTCAGTGACATTTAATTTTCCCTGCTTCCCTAACCAAAGGCCACTTTATATGTACTAGATATTTGCTTCGAGATTGACAGTTATAAAGGTTCAGTTTCCCCAAAAGGCTTAAAGCCTATGACGAGATGCCAGCTATGTGGGTGATGTCCTCGGTGGCATTAACTAAACACTTTGTGAAATATGCATGCCGTTTATCCTTAAGAGAGTGTAATGATTTCATCTGATGAAGTAACTAATAGTTTTTGTGAAAAGTTTTAAGAACTGAATGTAACAACAGCCTGGGAGTCAGAAAACAACACAATGCAGAATACTTATCAGCCAATAGTCATGAAGATCATAAAAACGGGGTTTGCAGGTTCAGCCATTCGTATCACTGTGTATACTTAAAGCTGTCATCACACCTCAGAACACTCATTAAGGTCTACTACAGAAAATTACTTGTCAGTTAATATTAGAGGTAAGCAAGATGATTAAAAAATAATAATTTTCCCTGTGCTTTATAAATGCTGAAGAAATGCTTATGAGCACTGAAGACGGCGCGATGCCAGTCTAAAAGAGGCTTCATGTAATTGCAGAGCAATGCTTCGTAATCTGACATCAAATACACAGCTGAGTTGTGTCAATGGTGTCTGTAATCATCCGACAGGTGAGGAGAGTAAATATGTTCAGTAGCTGCTGCACTTCATACAGAAATTCCGTGGAACAAAAGGAGTTTCTGAGTCGGAGCTCAGATGTCAGATTGCGCTTTAATCTTTTCAAACGGGTGTGCTGTATGGGCAGGGGGAGTGACAAAAGTACAAACTCAGGCTTTCCATCACTCATAACCAGCTACTTTTGAAGTATAAACTTCAGACTGCTCTGAATGTTTTATGAGCGGTCACTGGTACACAAAAGTAAGCGATATGTAAATGGGCCTGTCCCGCTTAAGCGCCGGGGAGCTGAAATGCACTAGAAATAGAAATGAAAATAGGTCTAATGATACCATTTAACTGGTAGTGTTTACATTCAGTTTCTGTTTGTCGATGCAGGGCAAAAACCAGTGGAACGGTTACAACGACCGCTGTGCATTACGGGCCTTCAAATGCAGAGCAGACTAAATTCTCTCCCTGCTCTGGTATCTAAGACCGAGGGGGTGTATTTACATGCCATATTGAGAGAGAAGCCATATAAAATCATACTCAAATGAACCTTTGTTCTGTACTTCTCAAAAAAAGCATAACAATGGTGACGACATCTGTTACTTTCTGCCTCAACGAAGCATTAACTCTGGCTTTTTCAGGCGATTGAAAGGGCTCAATGAGATGCCCATTCTGCTGCTTCATCACTAAACTTATTTACTATGTTTCAGTGTGGGGAGGGATCACATCAGTTATGGTCTGTATATGCACAAACTAGACTCTAATCCCTTTAAAGTTCTTTTTTTAAAATAAACAATCATGGAAATGTAATAAAACCATCACTATTGTATTTTTTTTTATCATTTGTTTAATTTTGCCAGACAGTTAAATATATTAGGAAATCAAATTCACTCAAACGCATCTATTCCGGTCCACTTCAATGACTTCAGGTTAAGCTGTAGGCAGCAAACTATCATTACTTCTTGATACGCACAGAGCGATTGTTGACAGATTTAGCCAAAGGTGCCATTTAAGCTGTGAGACACAGTTTAATGCTCTTTTGGTGGATATCAGATTCCATTTTTCATCAGATGATGTGTTTTATTGTACCCCATCAACATGAGGATCACATTCAAATGAGTTCGGTTCCCTGAAAAAGCATTAAATAAAAATAAATGACTAAATACTGGCATCAAAGGGCTCTTCTAAAAAAGAAGGAAAAAATTGAGCGAAAGGAGGAATAAAATAGTCCGAGGCTGCACCCGTTAAATCTTCACTAATGAATTCTTGGAGTTTTGTGTCAGATTCTGAGTTAGAGATAAGTGTGCTGCAGCAGAAAAGGCAACATAATGTCAGGGCATGAATCACTGCATATTTCTTTGCTCTAAAAGGCAAAAAAAAAAAATATATATATATATATATATATATATATAGATATATATATAGTTTTATTTGGATGTATGAAACCCCAACAGCTAAATCACATTGTATGAGTATGACACTGGTGTTTCAGCATTTTTTAATGCTTTAAGAAACCAAATAGAATAAAAAATGAACCTGTAAATTCTTCACTGTGTCATTTAAATATAAGTACTTTTAGTTCACACAAGTTAATATTGGTTCCTATTTGAAACAGAATTTTAGAATATGGAATTGAGTAGTCTGTTAAATTACTTTTTAAATGGACAATTCCAGTGATCAGTAATGCATGAACTCTCCTCCCTTTGCAATATCACTGCTTTTTGTAAGACGTTTCTGCCTTTTATGAAGACCTTCAATGGTTTGTTTAGAATGCATAATGCAAAACCACCACCTATTCACAAAGATGAAACACAACTCTTCACCCAAACAGTCAAATCTGAGCGTGAACCAACAATTAAGAGCCTTTGCAGAAACATTTACTCATATTAGTGGAATTAACAGCCAGCGATTTATTGATAAAAAGCTGTGATGTTCTTGGCTCTCTGAAACAGCCTGAGTCACATAGATGCAAAGTGCTGAGTTTTTAGCTGAGAAAACATCTGCTTCAGTTATTGTCAAACGCCAACGTACACGCACAGCCCTCAAATCAATGCCAAATGCATCAACGTACGAAATCAAATCTGTCTTTGAATTTCATTACAGAAGCATTGTATTTAAAATGACAGCAGGCAGCTTACAGTCATTATGCGTATGCCTGTTCGACTCCCCACCATCTTCACTCAGGTTGTGACTGGAGACAGCTTTAGCAGATTTAGCACTTGCAAAAGCTGAGTCTGTTGGATTACAATGATGACGGGTCCAGATAAATCCCCTCATTCTCTCGGGCAAGGGTGATGTAAGACTCCCTGCTTTTGCGCACCAAATTATTAAAATAAAAATAGCATCCGGCATCTCCCTCACCTGTGGCTGATATTGTGCATGGGTCAAAACAACATCCCCTACATTTTCACATCAATATTCATGACTCTGATTCAAGTTGTAGCAGCCCCTAATATAAAAGACATCCTTCCCACGCTAGCAACTGAGCTCTGAGATCAAATACCATCAGAATGCTATCTGATGAGTTTGATGGCTTGGTGAACTCTTCATATGCTTCGTCACATTAGAGTAGCTTTAGTGGCAACTCCTGCTGTCCAGTTCATTTCTGCTGTAGGGGAGAGATGCTGCTATTTAAGGGGGAGGCTATGACTGGACTATAAAAAATGTCACATTAGTGGTTTCAATGTCGTGGCTGATTCAACTATATGATCTGGGTAATTATTACATAAATCAACTCTCCGATATTATTAGAATTAATGTAATCAGTGCAGCGAAGCCAGGCAATACTGAAAAATACTTATTATTTTGGCATGTTTTGAAAATCTTTCATAAAAGAGCTCTTTGTGTAAAATGTTGTATGACAAGAAGACAAAGAATCAAGATTCACAATGGGAGAATAAGGCTTCGGAAAACATGCATCATAACCAGAAAAGGTGTTGTTGATACAATCATGAAGCCGCAGTTGAGTTCATTTCAACCGTTTGCGTCTGATTTTCTGCTGCAGTGTGGAACTGGACTTCAAGCTGCAGGAGGACAAGCTGCAACCGCTGATGAAGAGGCTCTGTCCAACGGAGGACGCCCCCTTCCTCCCCCTGCCTTACCCCCAGGAGGCCTTCACCTCCACCCCTAAACGCAAGTCCAAAGCTGACTCCAAGAAGCACGCTCGCTGGAAACTTTGGTTCCTGTGAGAACACGAGATCACTTCCAACCCCTTGCTCCCAATGCACAGGATTTAACCGTCCATCTGATCTTTCATATTTGTCGGGTTTATCCACGGTCTTCAGTTTTATCATGTCCTCTTGGAATTTTGTAGACCAGTTTTAACGGAGAACCCAATGTCTGGATGCCCAGACGGCAGGATGCATAAAAGGAATGTGGATATAATGGACAACTGAAACTGTAATGCTAACCAAAAAAAAAAAGGATTTAGTCATATTTTCCACCAATTCTTCAGACAAGATGTGAAATAATACCAGAGAAACATATTTGGGGGATCATCAAGGTGAGGAGGCCAATTTTAATTCCTGCTGACCCTTTTCATATATTTTTATAGCTGATGTCGGCGGGGTCCTGTTCTAAGATGACGGCCTAGTGTTCGTCACATTTCTGTTCACCAGAAGGAACTTTGTCTTTCTTCCCAGCCTCCAGAAGAAGGTGGCATTTGAACCACGCTCCTCCGGGCGCCTCCATAAACAGCATATCACTGTACTGCAAAGCACAATTAACACTGTTCAGGATACCATTTCTGCAGAATAATCAAAGAAAAACTATTTTGAGTATTAACTCCCACATGTAGATCACCTACTAACCATGGCTGATTAAGGACTTTCATACTGATAAAAAAAAAAGACCTAAAAGACAAAAATGTCTGAGATGTTCATTCAAGTTCTATGATAAACCTTTCCATTGCCAAAATGTCTCCTTGAATTATCTGACTTTGAAGTAAAAAAATGAATAAATACCACTTATTTTCTTAATAATATTTGCAAAACTAGACGTCAATGTACTTTTTTCTATATAAATATATCTATAATACTTTACTTTAAGGTTAAGAGAAATATAATAATTGAAGCTGAAGTGAACGGGGCTGTGCAGTACGCACTACACTGCAAAGGAACTGTGTCTTTTCTGTGATTTCACAGAGCAGGTAATACTTAAATATAATACAAGACGGAGATAGAAGACTGTGTCATGAAACCAAGTGAACAGCCTCACTGTTAGCGCATGCACGTAGCATTAGGGACATCCAGTGGGAAAGAAAAAACAACAGGTGTCGATTTATTTTATTTTTTTCTTTAAATTTCAAGAATAAAGCTTTTCTTTTTTATAATAGTTGGAAATACCATTAATACGGGGGAAATGCTGAAGAGAGTTGAATGTAGAACAAAAAAAAATAAAGAAGACAAAGTTTAAAGCAAAGTCAGAATGTTGGGAATAAATTCAACATTTCAAGACTATAGTCTAAAGACTCAAATTTAATCAAATCAACGTTAACCCCCAGATCAATGGGAATGTCTACAAAATGCCTCTAGTAATTGAAGCAATTCCATTCGATTCAGAATATAGTATACAATAAGAAAACACCGTAATACCCTAGTGTGGGGAAGAATTTTGGGACTTTCTTTGATTGACACCTGGGAATGGGAATGTGGCATGAAGCGCGAAGTGCTTTAAGCATTCAACATGGTGAGAAAAGCACTATAGAAATTCAGTTAACTTATTACATGTTTATACTTTAAATTGTTTTTTAAAAATAAGCCACAACCATACAGCACTGCCATCAAAGAAATAGAAATTTCACATTTATTGTAAACATTAGCTTCATTCTCAAAATGTGGTATCAAAACAGAATATAATTGTCCTGCTCTATTTTTTTTTCCTCAGTGATTCCACTTTAGACACATTTGAGGAATAACAGAGGAATTGCTATGATTGTATTGCTAGAGTAATTCAGCTACTAAAACACTAAAAAAGACTGAATGAGCCACCTCTGATCACAACCAGGGCTTCTACAGAGCGGAGTGGCAGGCATGTAGCCTTGCATGTTTTTTTTTACAACTCCTGAATTTTGCAGTAAATTTTATAGCTTTTACAAAGAAAATAAGAAATACGAAATTTACAAGAGTTACCCCACCCCCCCCCCTTTTTTTCATTTTAAGCTCCTTTGAGTTGCTTTGCTTCTGCTCGACTGTAAAGTAAAAAACTAATGTCCTATTTCGACACAGGGTTCTAAGACTATGTACAGACAACACATGACAAACTTTTTCTATATATGAACACGTTATATAGCATCAAACAGGGCTAATACTGTTTTATGAGTTGGAAAGCAGCCAATATCTAAACAAAGAGAACAAAAAACCGAAGTCACTTTTCAAGCCAAATGCACTGCCCCAAAATACAGGAATCACCAAAGTGGTGTTAAAAGAATAAAAGCAAACAATACCACAACGATACCGAACAGACAACTAGTCATAGCCGGTTCACTCATCACGAGCTTCAACATGCTGCGTTCTGTGATCACCTGTTAGTCACACCTTCACTCTTGTATATGAGCAGCTGGTTTCTTTCAGTAGTTTCATCTACTTGTAGCATCAAGAGACAAATAGATGTTTATCTGTACCTTAAAGAAGTGCAATTGATTTATTATGTGCAATACTGTCTTTTATACTGTTTCTTTTTCTTTGTTTTTAGAAAAAGAGAATAAAGCTATTTAATATTCAAAATACGAAAAAATAAAAACAGACATAAAAAGAGCTCCCCAAAACTTGAAGAGGACCAAGTTTCATTTTAACTTGAAGTAGGTGAGCAGGAAATTATACTGTCAAGGGCAACTAGTGTGGTTCCCTTTTAATCTACTCTTTTTGTGCCGAAAACCTAAAGATGTTTCAAACCCTAAGAGACGGAGCTGCCTGGCTAAATAGTCCGAGAGGTTATGATTTTGAAATAGGTTTGGATTTTTCATGAAGCGACCCTGAGGGGGATGATTTCTCAGCGGTGGTATGAAATTTTTCCGTGAAAACATTAATTTCTTATAAGATTCCATCTGGAAAAAAAAAAAAAAGAGTTGAAAAATACACATGAAATCAAACTTTTTTTTTTTGGCGAGACAGCAAAGAGGCCCCGAATGAAAGCCGAATCCGACAGAAGTACAAGCAGCTCAGTGTGTTTGGTGCACAAAAGCCAACCTGCCTTGAAAACTGTTTTTGAAGCCGAAGCTCATAGGAGAGTCCTTGCTGCCGAGATCAAAAAATGCAATGTAGTTTGGGACTGCAACAAAGTACAACAGACTAGAGACCGCCCAGGCAGAAAGCTCTGTGTAGACGCGGAGACGTCTTCATGCCACCTCCCTCTCTGCAGGGCTTCCTCTGGGTGCGTGTTTAAAGCAAAGTGTGGGGGTGGTACAAGCACAACTTCCAATAAAGCTTAACATCTCACTTTCTTTTAAACAAAGTTTTTTTCTTAATGGTTTAAAGCATCGACATGCGAATGGATTTTTAAAACCATTTTCCAGTAACCACACATGTCACATGAGCTCCCGCAAAAAAAATTGTTTTAATCCTTTAAAGCCAGATCCAAGAATAAAACAAAACAAAAAATTACTTTTTTTTTGTTTGAATTCCTTATTTGGCCTTTTAACAAAATATGTAAAAAGAAAAAACAGAAATACATTTTTGATATTAATAATTTATTACTATGCAATAAGTCAAGATTATTTTTTGTGTAGTCTTCTGCCCCCTGTTATCAGGTGTATCTGATTGTGTACAACAGGATTTTGAGCAAAGTTTTTACCATTAAATTATGCAAAGGTGTCAGACGCAAAACATTTCAGAAACCGTATGTATCAAATATGATACATTTGGCAGTACAGGGTTAAATTAAAAGAATATATTCATCAAAGGCATCTCTTATGGCGTCAGCGGAAGTGATGAGAGGGGAGGTGCAGCGAGTTGTAAGTACATTTTTAAGGCATTATGATGCAGTACCATATCTCACTATGCTTCTTTTCTGTAAGAGCTCTGCAGTGGTCTGGCCAGCATGAGAGAGGTAGAGGGAGGGAAATCAGGCTGAAAGATGCAAGATGTGAATACAAATATTTGGACAGAAACAGATGCGTACACATAGAGACGGTGAGTGGCACGCAGATGATAGGAACAGGAAAGGATTGGGACGTGAACGGGCGTAATTGATACGGCTGTGTTGCAGCACTCTATCCTGTTGGCGAGTGCATCCAGCAAAGTAAAAGCTCTCACCCTTATAGCTGGTCAGCCCTTCACTGTCAATCAATAACACAGAGCCCTTCCTCTGCAGCTCTCCACTCTATTCCTTCTCTGTACTGCAGGGAAATCATCAGAATAACTGCACAGGAGTGAATCTTACAAGCAACACAACTTGTTTTTTGGGCAACCTGTCACTGAACTTCACGCAAAGTGCAACAGGTTTCTGAAAAACAATGCCAAGATTTCTGCTCTCATCTTTTAAGTATGCTGCACAATATTTTCTGAAAAAGGAAAGCGCAGCTACTATAACAGACTAATAAAAACACACAGGTTCATTGCATCCGTTTCAATTAAATGTGCGAAGTGGAGCACTGGTGCGTAACGCGCAGATTTCTTTCATTTCCAGTTTTCCTATTCATGTGCATCTGCCAGGCTCATCCAGGCTTAAAGCCGAGGAGATGTAATTCAAGGACATGGGAGGTAGAACTCAGCGATTTCTGCAGGACCAGCAGACATGTTTTCTGCTATTATCCCAATGGAAATGTATTCAAAAGGACTCATTTCAACATCTGTGTAAGGGTGGGCATGAATACAAAGACGCAGCCTGCCGGGGTGTCCAGAGATGCAAATGTGTAGCCGCGCTGTGTCTAAGTCGCTAAGAGGCGTAGCACTGCGGTGACAACGAAACCAACGCCCCCACCCCGAAAGTCGCCGCTGTGATCACTCTCATCAACATTCTGTGTCCACCACCGCCAGGGGAGAGAAAGGAGAAAGTTAATGCATAAATCTGAATGTGAGAGGCTGCCACTCAGAGGAACAAGGTCGGCGGTTGGCTGCGGTGTGTGTGCCTGCAGAGCGGGCGGCGGCACCCACAAGCTGCAAGAGCAGTCCCCCCCCCGCCAGATTAGAGAGGTACGGCCCCTCCGGGCGGCACTAACTGGGTCCCACAGCTCATAGAAATTCGGAAAAATCTTATTGATCGTCAAATTGCGATTCACGGACCTACTTTCGAACGCAGCTTAGGTCAAAAGCATTGTAGTGTGGAGCGTCTGAGCCGAGGAGCCGTATGTTTTGATTTGACCTCGAACTCCCATTACGTAAAAGAACAGTTCGATGCAAAATATTATCCAGGTAGTCAGGCAGAAATGCGAGTCGGTTAAGTACAGTATACGGCAAGCAGCCGTTACAGGAAAAAGAGGTCAGGAGGGACCGTAAAAAAGCCGGGTGTAGGGCGGCTGCAGCATTTGTATACAAAGTAGATCATTTCAGAGAGGGCCATAGGGGGTCATGGGTAGAGTAGTTTCATTTAGTGAAAAACAAGTCCGGTCTTCTTCGGCGGCATCTGAAAACGGCCGCTGTTGGAGGCAGGGAGCGCCATCTCTCCCGCACCACAGGGGGAGGCTGAAATAGATGCACTTAGGATAATACAGCGGAGAGGAGACGGGCGTGTGGTAGCCCAATCTTGACAGCCTTTTAGACAAAATGGAAAGCAAGTTCCACATCTGAAATATATTATCAAAACAACGTCCCCTGCAGCGAAAAATAACACAGGGAAGGGGGGGGGGGGGGAGAGGCCTAGCTGTAAAGACAGCTGATGTGACTTTTCCAAACAAATCCACTGATTTACAATCTCCTTTCCTCTCTTTGAACCTTAGCCAGATAGGACAATGGAGTGTGGGAAAATTGAGAACTACTACAGAAGAGGGAGAGAAGGGGTCCAACATGGCCTCAAAGCAGCTGACTGGGGGGAAAAAATGGGAAACAGGGCAGCCTCAGCTCAACTCACAGCTTCATTAGTTTTACATTATTCAGTGTGATGCTGACAAGTGGTGTGTAACGCAGAGGGCTTCCCATCTGCAAAATTAGCTTGCTGCATTGCTCGGATGCCTTCAGACAGATTGAGAGGCGGAAAGTAGGGGCAGCTACAGAATCTCGGCAATCTCTTCTGCAAAAAATAAGTGCAACCCATAAAGAGATGAGCCGTGTGTTAAAGAGGAGACAGAAAAGAGCGAGTAAGGACAATGGAGGAGCGCTGCTCCCGTAGTTTTGTAGCTGACAAAATAAAGACCCACCGAAACGGATCGGCTGATCACTTCGTTATAACTGTGTGCTTTATTAAGTTGCTTGCTGCTAGGGCAGCACAGTTACTGAAAGTAAAAAGTTCACTTTAAATAAGTAATGCAATTTCCTGATGCTCCCCAGATGGAGAAAGTGGTCAGTGTGTGCACACCTGAAGTGTAAGGCCAAGCAGCTGAAATAACTGTACCGGTCAGGGCCTGTTAACTCAATATTCCAATTAACTTTTGAGCCTAAAGACATCATCTTTGAACCCTATTCAAATGGGTAAAAACATTCTTTTAACTACCTTCAGAAGAGTCTTTTATGAGAAAGCCCTAAATGATAAAAAGTTAACAATGCAATGTCAATATAACAAACCTTATGCAGCATGAATAAACATAATAAGCTACATTAGCAAAAGACACAAGACAGTCACTGTTCACTAAGCAGTCACAAAGAAGCTACCAGGGCTTTTCCATAAACATCAGGTAGACAGCAGCTGTACACGACGAATGATAAATGCTTTAAGTGCTATCAAGCTCTGGAAGAAGGATTCTGAAAGCATTAGCTGGGGGACACAGGGATTAGAAAACATTAGACAGAACACTGCATCAGATGTATACCGATAAGTGAGGATCAGAAACACAAAAAAGCAGACATACATCCCAAAAAAAATAAATAAAAGACAATCTTATAACGGCACAATAAAGACACAATCGCAAACAACTCGCTAGCAAAAAAAAAAATATGAGGGGGAGAAAAAAAAAATCAAAGCCACTCTTCGATTGAGGAAACAGAGCAATCTGCCAAGGTAGGCTTCACCTAATGATAGCTTTGGGATGCAACGGGAATTCTACAGGGCCTGTGGGAGTTCATCTTGTGGATCTTAGACTTATAAAGCTGAGTGTACGTATCAGTGTGCATTTGTGTGTAAATCTTTTTTTTAAAAAGCTATTGAGCCATGGCTATACTGCTGACGCCTGCAGAGAATCAGACAAACTTACGATGTGAGGAGAATCCCGGCCCATGGAGATGACTGTCCGGTTCACTGTCCTCAGCAACTTCTCCATGATGATCTGCACGTGCCACTGGGTGGGACCCTGCAAAAAAAAACAAACACATTCATTAGGACTTAAACACCAAAATAGTAGCAGAGGGGAAAAAAGTAGAGAGAAAAAAAATGTATAAGACTAAATTTCCACCAGAAAAAAACAAACCTGGGCATTCGCAGAACATCCAAAGGTGTTTTTTAGTAACGGCAAACTGTGTTCTGCTGTTTCCATCTGGAATGTTTCATTCAACAATAACTTAAAAAAGCAATTTTTGTATGTGCAAAGTCATTCCTTACATAAGGTTGCATGAAAAAAGTTGGAATTGCATTTTGCCGACTCCAACAAAGCAGTTAGGGCTTAAACATCAAGGCTTTTGTTAAAAATTGTACAACTGGTGACTCAGACCACTTTGCACAAACTTTCAACTGAATAATTGCAACGGCGATGGCAGTCCAAAGCGATTTGTCGTGAGCCATCTCCGAAGGACTGACTCAGAAAAGCAATCAGGAGCACATCTGGATAATGTGAAAAGGATGTCATGAGGAAAAAAAAAAACAGGCGAGACGTGAATTCAAACCACATTACCAGTAAATGAAGGTTTGCTAATGGCATTTAAGGTGGTTACTGTGGAACCACTCATTAAACTTCAGAAAAGTTACAGGTAGGGCAAAATTAGTCAGAGCCTTGCAAAAATTTGATATACAGCTAATTTGTATTTGGCTAACGGTGCTCGTGACATAAGCATGTGGCAAATCATAACACATTATGATACAACATAGATGAAACAGACTCAATGATTCTAATCCTATATGCCCCAAATTTGACCTTATAGCAAACTGAGACTGTGGGCCACACTGGGTGGCACACTATCTTCAACTCACAGTGAGAACAATCCAGGCCTGGAGCTTTTGCTCTGTTTCTGTCTCATAAGTATGCTGTTTGAAGGTCTACCGCTGCCAAACATAATGTTTTTCTATAGACAGCCTGATATTTGCCTCCAGAATCTTAATGAAGTCCACTTTTTCTCTTGACACTGCTTAATGTGAGATAGTAGTGTGGTCCACTTGCTACTCCCTAACCCCTCTATGTTGCTTTACAGTGCGGATCAAGTCTTGGAATTGAGTGTTTTTCTTTCCTTATCCTAACGGTGCTTTCACCTCTTCGAACCAAATCCAATTTAACTTAAGATCAGAAAAGTGATGACCGAAACCTTTTCTCCCTTTCTCTCCTTTTCTGCAAGGGCAAGACAGGCTTTTGTGCACCTGTCTTAGCCTCCTTTCTTAGCATCAGTGGAGTTGTCCGCTCCAGTATCTGCATTGTGATTCATCAGGTTCTGATACAGAAACACATTGGGCAATCTGCAGAGAAACCTATCCTGGGGCATTATGCCGTACAAAAGAACAACAACCAGAACATACAGACAATATGGTCAGAAATGGGCATCAAAAGGTAATAGCCACATTTCAGTGGACAACAGCCAAAGCAGAGCTGGCTTTCAGGTTCAGCTGCATTGTTTCTTTCTGTGCACGGGGAGCATGATCAATCTCGGTCAACTGTATATTCTGGAGTAATGGATAATGTTGGATTCCCCTGCAATTTGGTGTTCTGCCTTTTAACCTCTTTTTATAGTATCTTTTGCATAGTATCAGGTGCATAGCTGAAATAGATCCAAACAGATGTGGCCCAAAATTCTCTTTTACTTGAGATATTGATTACTTAATACTTTTTGACTTTACTTAAGAAATGAATTATTCATTTTCAAGAAGGGGAATGCCAGCACAATCCTTTGTGCATACCATTTGTATAAAAGTCATTATAATCCATAAAGCTTTGACTATAAAAACTTGACAGATTTCTTGCAACGACATAAGTAGAAAATATGATAAAAGGCAGGTTAAAGGCCCCCTTGTTATCCAAATGGCTTTTATATTATTTCCATGAAAAGAAAATCGATGTTTTCAACAGTTATTAAAATACTGCTATTAAACTGTGGAAATGCTTTTAACTCTCTGGACACGACTGATGCAGCTAAAGTGGTTTACTTTAAGAATAATTCGTCTTTTTTGACAGTAATACTGTTATTGCCGGGATAATTTCATCTCCATTAGCTAATCTGCATTTGCTTTGGTGGGTTTCTTAGCTGAATTAGCTCCGCAGCATATTCCGGGAACCTTTAATACTTCACACATCCCTGTGCGCGGTTGAAGAACGTGCACGTTTGCATATCGCGCTCCACTCAGTATTATACCAGCTGCAACGATGCGGCTGCACTATTCTCATCCTGAGGGTCTGTTCATCAGTCATCACACCCAACACTGATTACGGTGCAAAAACAACCACAAAAGCTCTTTTTGGCGCTCTGGCAGGTGTTTCTATGCCCGTCAGTCTGAGAACTGATTGTGTTGATATTGGGCTGATATTGAAGGCAGGGTTTGAGAACTCCCTGGAACGGCAGCCGGTGTGATCTAGTCATAAGATAACCCCCGTCGTGCGTTTGTGAGTCTTGAAAAGCTCCGGTTCCGTGGATGTGAGAGGCAGATGAAAGAGGGAGCTAGAGTGTGCAAAGAAGCAGCGGTTTAAGAGACAGCAAGACAGGCTGCGCAAAGGCCAGAGCAAGTGGGAGAGGTGGATAATCCCCAGCAGAGTGGAGTGTGGGAGGCCGGACCATGGTGATCAATGACGAGAGTCTGAGAGGGCCTGGGGGAGGACATGAGGAGTCTGGGCATGGCAGAGGATGAAACACACTCACAGAGCAGCTGAGGGCCTGTGAGTGTTTGTTAGCATATACACACGAGGTTTCAGGCTGGTGCCTGAACACCAGGGATGGAAGCGTCTGTGAAAAAAAAATTCCAGAAAGACTTTTGTGTGGAAAAAAAAGAAAATTCGATCATTGTCCATAACACACTAGCTCTTTGCTCTGCGATTTTGAATGACTGTTTCAGGGTCTCAACCTGATGATCGAAGATCTTAAGACATCGCTTTGTGATCATGGAAATTTTCTAGGCATTTCAGGCACTAAAAGAATAGCAAGCAAGTTTAAAAGCAATTATTTGACACTGAAATAAAATTAAAAGTCACTTGAACTCCTAACCATGTTCTTAGAAAACGTTCATGGTGTTGATGATGGCCTCCAGTAACCCTGAGCAATGATATACTGAGCACTGACAGCTCAGTTAGTTAGTAAATTAACACTGCTATAAAACGTGCTCCTTCCAGGTCTTGTAGGGCAATAAAACAGACTGAGAACAGCACACTGATTAGTAGCTATTCAGCAAATTAACCACCGTCAGACTGGGATTCTTCTTTATGAATACAGTGCCTGACTCGCTTGTTTTATTTCAGCTAATTCCGCATGGAAATAACAGTACGCGACGTCGGAGAGTTGTGCTTCTCACCACATCCTTTCTGTAAAGCACCTCCAGTATGTCACTGAGCAGCTGGCAGCAAGCCTTCAGCTCTTCCCGCTTCTCCAGGTGGAACTTCAGCTGGTCTGTCATCAGCGGCAGGAGGATCTCACGGCAATCTGCAGGGACCCCCGAAGAATACACACATTCATTAAGGCGCTCAACACACGGAGCAGATAAAAGATCATCCAAAGCAGTACAGCATATGCTCAAGACAAGCCCACTGCAGATGCACCCAGCTTATTATTGACTCCCCGTAGTCTCAAAGGATGGAATTAAAATAATGTTACAAGTACATATTTTCTTCAAAACTCAACTGGGCAAACAGAAGCCCTCAGTGAATGCCAATTATTGCAAAAACCTCAATTAAAACGTGACATCGGCTGATAATGTGGGAGTGAGAACTCTGTCCGATCTGTCAATATTAGTCAAATAGATTCATTTCCAGATGTGTTGGGCTTTACAATCCCCTGAATCGAAGAGCATCGTCTGCTGCTGGAGGAAAAGGTTACAGATGTTCTCATTGATTCAGAATGCAGATTCTTGAGTCTTGAACAGACTTTGTGACTTTTCAATAAGAATTTAAGAAGACACAGTCTTATAAAAAGTGTTATGTAGAGAATCCTGGACCAAACTAAAACTTTTTTTAAAGGCCTAAAAATCATCCGCAACTCAAGAATGCCTTCAGAAAAAAAACATGCATTTTTCAGCTGAATAAAAATGTTATGGATGTTATGAGTTTTGCCTTGCGACACAATCCCTGTTCCTGACACAAATTGACAACCGTGTCTGCACTGAAATGTTTTTTTTTTGTGTTGTTGAATACAATGCCAAGCCATCCGCCTGAAACAGCTTATGCAGGGATGCGCGCTCTTATTTATTTGTGTACATGGGCTTCACCATCTTCCAGGGACGAAACAAAAAAGCTAATCTCTTATTGAAGGTGTTTAGGATTGTTTGGTGTATTTAATGCCTTGTTTTTACTGAGCTTTAAGCTTTATTCTCTTTGAGCCTCCTCAGAGCTCAAAATAAACTCAGGTAACAAAACGCACACAGTCGTCTCCATAGACAGGCACGTGCACGCAGCAGTAAATACGCACGCTTTGTCACGTGCACACTCTGGAAGCAAGGTTGGAGCAGGACAAGCAGAGTGGAACTATCAAGCCACAAGCACTCTCCCCAAACTTCGAGGGAAAACAGATTTTAACTGCTACAATAACTTCCCCCATTCACACAGATTCAGTTTTTCTCTTCCACTGAGCACATCTGCAAGTCCCACTGTCCTCCTGCATCAGCAGCAACACATTTTATGGCCCCAGAAAAAGAGCCATAAGCCACCGTGTTTTCTGAAATCACAAGATTTCAATTTCCTGCATTTGTGTGCCAGTTCCATCAAAGACAACAAAGAATTTTTATTTTACTCTCGTGCAGCTTAGAAATATACAGAGTAAAGAGCTGTTTACTGGATCCTGGGAAATCACTGGGAAACCACTTAGCATTAAACCTTAACCTGTTCACTTAGATGATTAGACCACCTTAAAAAAAAAAAACATGTTACCTCGGCTGCTCATCATGGCAGTTGAAATCCTGAACATCTGCAAAGCGGCACTCTGCGCGATACTAACTTAATGGGATGAAATGCACATCATCTGGCATTAAACCTTCAATGTCACCGCCTTTACAGAGGGTGTAAATGCAAAACACCGGAACGAGAAGTCATTGTGAGACATGATCAACAGGGATAATCATTATCTGCATCACAGCAACAGCTCCTGCTGATCAGCTCTCCATTCACAGGCACCAGGGGAGGTCTGCCGCTCCACAATTATAGTTGCAGATCAATAGTAATGACAAGGGGAACATGGGCCGAGCGCTGCCCTTCAATAACTGCTCGCTAAACTGTCCAAACCGCAGACTGGCCAATTTTATGTTTATAAAGTATAAAAGCGCTGGATTATTAAGTTAAAAGCAGCGGCATTTACTCTGCGCTGTTTCCAATGTCACGCATTACTGAGCGGGACAAAGTTCCCATTATGTTCCAGTCACCTGACCAGGAAAAACGGACACCGGTCCGATCCCTGCCGTGTCCCTGCCAGCTACGTATGAGCAAAAGCACGTCTATTAGTTTACCGCCAAAGAGTATGTACGAGCAATTGCATCAAATTAGGACTCAACCCAACTCAGAGGAACTCAGTGCTTTGAATTAAATGCTTGACCGGAACGTCAGCATGGCTGGGCTCTGAGTGCAGCTTGCCATGCAGAGGAAGGACTTTGTATTTCTAAAACACGGTCAAAGAGTACAGCAGCAGTTTGATCTCCTGCTGCATTCTTTTCTTTATGTTGTTTCTCTTCTGCTGACAAGACAGACAGTATCTGTCAGACAAAAACAAACCAAAAAAAAAACTTCAGACTCCTATTTTTAAATCTACATAAGTACATGTGGATTTGACAGTAAGCACGCTTAACTCCTTTTAAAAAACAAGAAGGATTTCCACTATGTGTCACCGATGACCTTTCCAGAGGCCTCACACAGCGCTGCCAAGAGGAGGCAGGTGGTGTGTGTGATTGCTTATATTACTGGAGCGTGAGCGTAGTTGCATGGACAGAAAAACCTGCGAGCGCAATTTTGCGAGCGTGTGTGTAGGTGTGCTCTCACCATGATGAGTAAAGAGATCACTGTGGACAATATCAATCAGACAGTCCAGTTTCTGTTTCACCAGCCGACCCAGGGGGACCTTGAGGATGAACTCTGTGAACAGCTTGCTATGGATACAGAAGGACGACAATAAACAGAAAAAGGTCAAACTGATCAAGCATGTGGGGCCGGCTGACTGCCTCTCAACATGAGCAACCATCCAAAAATGCATCCCATGTAGGTACTTTCAGGACATTCTGGATGTGGTTAGAGAGTTTGTGATAGAACAGTGAACACAGACTGTTTACAAATGGCAGACGCAGCCAAGCCGATGTCAAATATTGGTCTGCAGATAATCATTTCAAACTATTTTTAAAGGCATTTACTGTAGACATTTATACCAGAGTTCACCATAACAGCTGATAAACGAGAATGCCAAAGTTGTGAAATAGAAAACATGTACATGGTGAAGGTTTTGCTCATTCTAATCAACAGCTAAATAAAAAAAAACATTAAAAGTAATGAAAGTTTACTGAACTGAAGAAAAGAAACAGATCAATAGCTTCCTTTTCGCCCACTCTGGTCTGTTTAACAACAGGCGGGCCACTGGTAAAGTTAACCAAAATATGAAAGATGTCTTCATACCCAGCCAAAACTAAACTGTTTCATCAGAACTCAAGCCCTTTGTCGAACGGCTCTGCGGTAGTCATGGCCATTTATCAGCTCTGATTGTCATCACCACTCACTGGAACACTAAGTCCATATTGAAACTACATTTTAACGGATGTTGCTGCACTCAAGGCTGCAAGAAAAAGAGCAGCAAACAATACCGAACTTACAATTGGAGCTTCTAATGACAGTCAGGACTTCTGATATGAAGCTTAGTTAACTGTCCATATGGACTACAGTTCATAGAATTACATTTTATTTGAATATCTCCTTTCAAACTACATTATAAACATTGAAATTCTGATCTCATAACACCTCTCTTCATTATTACTGGGTGAAAGATTCTATTTATCTGGTACAATTTGCCTTTAAAAACTGCAACTCCAATGTTTACAATGATCTCCTCACTGTGAGCAGCACATGGGTGCGCCACATCTCAGCAGAACAGATGGCGGAGCATAGTCAAGCTGTGTCTCCACATTAAGCTGTTAAATAGACAGCAAAATAAATAATACAAGGCATAAATCAGAATTATAAAACTGATATGGACACAAGACATCAATTAAAAAGTAGGCGACTACAAAATAACTATATGTGCCAATGACTGAAGGGGAATCCCTAGAGACGTTTTGATGTGAAACCCAGTTTGATGAGCACGCTCCACTGAAACAATTCTGCCAAATTATCTATGATTAACTTAGGATATCCATGAAATTATAAATAAGCATAATCAATCACAAATTAGATTTCCTTGCTTGCTAAAAAATAAACAACATATATTACATAATTAAGGGAAGTGTGGTTCAGTCAAGGTTAAATCTTCCCAAGGAAATTCATATTTATTCTGTTGTTCTCTTGAAAAAACATACTGAACTCTAATTGGAACATTATCTGCACGTTTGCTGTGAGGAGCTGCTCTTTAACGGAGCTCCCGCATACACACATAATCTGCTCACACCGAGCTGTGGGAAGGACTTCGCAGCCAGTGAACGTTCACGTCTGCCACTGTATACTCAATGCTAAAGCAATTAGTGCAAGAAAATGGCATATGACATTTCAACAGAAGATTACCTTAGCTCCTTGGGATCAAAGACCAGTTTGACATCATTGACAATGGTGGGAATATACTTGAGTGCAGCACCCTTCAGAAGAACAGAAAAAAAGCATCAGCATCAGACTATTTCATGGATTCTTAGCCTTTTGATATGCAAAAAAACTACTTTTTGAATTATGGATTGAGGTGGTAGAAACTGTGTGTCCATGTTTTGAACTTAAGACGCTATGAAATTCATTGGTGTTGGCTGGTCCCTTCTGGATCTGATGACAACTGCTGTTTCTTTCATAGCATCCAACCTACTGTTGATTTTCAGCCTCTCCTTTGACGCAGACTTAAAGAGGGAAAGGGTTTCGATGGCTACTGATGAAACCGAAAAACTATTTTCGGCCGGTTGTTGCCGATGAGGCTTATGTTGCAGCACTCTTGCTGCAGACATGAGATTTTGCGAACATTTTTTGGATGGGAAATGGCTAAATGAGATCTAAATTTGCCCGTCAATAGTACAATAAAGTCCTCAAGTGCACACACAGTGTGACTGATAACAGAGGCTTCCATTAATAATGGTAATGATTAACCAATCTGACGCTTTCCTATCTGACAAACTCCCACTAAATGTCAGCCAAGGTGGGGTGGCATGTTTATACACCAAATGTGCAAATTAGCCCGAGCCCCGGACTGTCTTGTAGAGCCTGATTAACCACACGGATGTAGCACGCTGGACGTCACCTACTGATCACTGTGAACAGGGGATTTCTGAAAACATATCAGAAATAATTGCCTGTGATCAAATGGGATTAATAAGTAAGGAAACACTGACTTCAGTGCATGTCAAGATGTGAAACCTCTGCACAGATCAGAGGAGAGCAACTTCACAAGGAAACCATATCATAACTATAGTTGTTAAAGAAGGAATGAAACTGAAATGAAATCCTGCTTTAATCTACTTTGATCTCATTAGATATCTTTAGAGCTTTAATATGCATCCAACACCTTCATCTTTCTTTTTGCAGAAAGAAAGCTTAAATAAGACTTGGAACTGGATTGCAAAGATTTAGTTTGATTCAGTTATAGATACAGGCTTTTTTTTTTAAGAATAAAGAAAAAAATTCAAAGGTTTTTCGCCCTCTGATGAAGGCAGAGGATGTGTTTTTTTTCTCTCTCTCTCAGTTCCCAGCAGAAACCAAACTGCAACCTGTTGCTCAGTTAGCATCACGATCCCAAAAAAGCATCCATTAATGTGTGCAGGTTTGTGGAAGTTTTGCATGCATTTATGCAGCTCTGTCCAGATGCTCATCAGATTGATTTTTTTTGGAGAGGTAGAAAGTGAATGCTCATTAATTTGCACCTGTCACATCGCTTTCACAGGGGGTGGATTTTGTAAAAAAAAAAAAAAAAAAAAAGGGAAAAAAGAAAGAAAAAGAAAAAAAACATTTCCCGGTTTCATGGCCGTTCCTCAAGATCAGTTTTTAATTTACTGACAGTAAAGCTAATATCTCACCCAATTACACAGCAACTGACTCCTAATTGACTCCTGAGCTTTCGTATGGTTGACTGTGCACATGGATCTACAGTAGGTGTTCCAGGGTGCATGCACCTTGCGATTATGTTATCTTTAAAAGCATAGGTATGGGTGGGGTGAGACTGTGTGCGACTGTGAGGAAGCATAAGGAGCACACGTCCATGTGTCTCCTGCTTGGTAGTCTGGGGTCACTGAGTTTGGATTGAGGACAAACATGTGAAAGACATGAAAATCAAAGGTGAGATGAGCAAATACCTTTAAGAGTAGCTAAAGAGCAGAGGACCAGAGAGGACCCAAACGTCAGGACAGGCAAGGTCAGAGTGGAAAAAAGGAAGACAAACAAATAGAGAAAGACAAAAAGCAGAAATCCACACACAATAAACACAAATAAGACAATAATGAAGGAAAGATCTGAAACCCTTAAGTTGCACAATTCAAAGCCAAATGCTTTGATCTTTCATCATCACCCCGAGATTAGCTTCTGTGTCCAAAATCATATGTGCATTTATCAATTTTGCATTTGCAAATACTGCAAGAAAATCATAGCCTACTTTTGTGTCCTATTTAGACTGAGTCTGTGGCTTATTTATCGGAGTTAGCACAACTCACTGAGGCAGCAATTTTTATAACATGTTCCACAACAAACTCAAACTGCTTCTGGACAAATTTGCTCCAGTCACATAGACTCAAATTATTAAGAAATATCAAAATGAACAACAATGTTTTCAGTTAGGGTGTCACAATTTAGCCTGGACCCCTAAAATGACTGAAGTCAGGGGCCGCGTTACTGTGGCTCTGACTGGAGGAAATCTTTGTTTCAGATGCTGTCGGAAGGTTACAACGATAAGCGCTGCTGACATCATCTCTGACGTTTCACATTTTATCTCATGTGCAGCTTCAATCAGTTTACACAGGGGTGGAAGGAGAGCGAAGGCCCGGAAAATCTGAACAGAAAAAACAGAAAATAGTGACCGAAGAGGACACAGAGACCATAAGAAGAAGGAACGGTGGTATCAATGTCTAATAAGATGAGCGTCTAAAATCCCAGCTTAAAGAGTATGTCTTCCAAAGCTAAATCACAGCACATTTATCTATTATTCACAAAGCAGAAGTTATTTACTATTCATGCAGCAGCAGACTTTTCCTGGAGCCGAGTTTGAGCGATAGCACACAGTGTGACTTGTGAGATAGTCAGCCTACCTTCACCATGCCAGTGTTCTCTGAATTGCTGTTCATCATGTCATTAAAGGATGTGAAAAGGTTCCTCAAGGACTCCATGAAGTCGGCTTCTCCTTTGTTTTCATAGAGCCTGGGAGGGGATGAAGCAGACAGTTATTCTGGCAGATGACGGCGAGGCCGCGGTTTGTTTCATCCCCGTGTAAACAGCCCCACCTGCGCTGGAAATAACGAGGGTTTGATGCTTCCCTTTTAAATCATTAAAAAAGGCAACTATAGAGGCCTGGGTGTGTTATCAACACAATATTCTTGGATCAAAACCACAAGCATCACTCTTGCTGCCAGCCGCATTAGCATTTAAAACAACACGACAAGACCCCGAAGCACCTGCCTGTTGTCAGGTGGAAACTGAAATCTGAAAAATTAATGATCTATGCTAATGACTGTCCCGGAATACCACGCCAGCAAGTGAAAAGCAAATGTCATGCCGGGGTGCAATGGCTTTACTTTCTAATCTCTTGGAATGAATATCTTTTTTTCTGCTACTTTGTTATTTGTAACTAATGCTGTTTGAAGCCTGTAGAAGCCAGAGGCCAGTTATCTCACAGCATCTGCAAAAAAAAAAACACTTTCTATGTGTTTGGGGGCCACAAAGCAAGGCTGGCACCATTATCCATCCAAATGCAAATGTATTGTAACCCACTGGCAGAGCCCATACATCTCCACAAACTGGTTATTACCTGGAAATGAGCCACGTCGTGCTCACTCCAATGTCATAAAAACTGTGGCTTGTTAGAGGAACTGGAATTGCCCGAAAATGCACCCACTAAAGCAGAGGGGAGGCGGGTCAAAGGGAGGTTAACAGTTAAGATTTCTGCAGCTGCATCAGATTTCACTTTCCCCCTCATCCAGAAAGGTGGGTTTTGTGATGGTGGGATATCTCCCGGGGATGCGGGCATTACATGGTATAGGATAGTCACTGTCGAGGGCTTACAGAAATCATAGGATTAGAGGCATCCGTCTCAGAGTTCCCACAACAACAATTACCTAAAGCTGCTGTTCACCCGCAGCACAGAGGAGCTCAGTGAGCTCTGGACAGCCCCCGTGTCAGCGGGGTAAACTCTGTGATTAAGGTGCTACTTTCCAATTTCATAGGAATGTTCCGCTCGCCCACATTTCAAATAAAAACAAGCCAAACCTCTGCTGATGTAGACATCGGCAAAACTTCCCGAAGAAATCGGAGCCTGCAGTGCCACACACAGTGCACGAGCCGCCCTCAAAAAGGCAAATCTAGCTGTGCTAACACATGTGACTCAGAGGTCACAGCGTCCTCCAGACATTAGGCAGGAAACCAATCAAAACGCTGCACACTCAATTAGTCCAGAATCATACATCAGCCTATCAGCCACCAACAGCTTAATTCCTCTGCCCGATCATTCATTTAACATCCTAAAAGCCGGTAAGAAATGCAGTCATAAATATCTTCGAAGGAAAGGTGGCTTTTTATCTGTTTGGCTTTTCTGCTTTGGTGATGAAAAACAAGGAGAAAATATGTCCATCAGGTTGGAAAGCCAGCTTTTAGGTAACAACAACCCCCTCTTGACCATGCCCATGTGTGTAAATGTCGCACGTACTGGTTAAAGAGGACTCTGGAGCGCACAATGAACTTGAAGATGTATTCCAGAGCCTTCATGGCCCCCAGCAACTGTTCCGTCAGCTTCTCGGCATTGTCCACGTAGTTCTTCAGAACCTTGGTCAGCTTCCTGCAAAGACAACAGCAAAGCCCAGATCACAAAGCAGCAAACAATTTTGCCTCTAAAGTCCATGATCTGAAACTCGCAGAGGTAAGGACTCACGTGTACGCCAGTGTAGCACTGAAGTGCTTGCGGATGTAGGTCTCCAGAACGGGGTTAAAGTGCTGAAACTTTCTGTCGGCTATAAGCCCAATTATGAACACCTGTCAGGAAACAAAGACGGGCTCATTAGAATGGAAGCCACGAGCCTGGTAATGAAGCGCACTACATGCTACCTGTCTTACTCAATATGCTGAAATAGACTGGGAAATTACACAAGATTGCATTTGAGCTGAAAGCCTATTTTCTCTCAATTCTCTGCCCTGCGGATAATCTTGGACACCCAATCAGACAATTTTCCCCTCTTTACTCTGAAGAGAAAACTAATACTTTTCTTGTGGTGCCCCCCTGATGTTTACCTTTGGCATCAGATATTGATTTCAGTACCAGGCTCTCTCATGTTTTAAATCCAGAATTTGAAGCAAATGAGTTGACAAACTTCGATAGTATGTCATTTTCTTTTTGCTTTTTTTCCATGTACATGCTTTGTACACCTGATCAGTGAAATCTGTACATGGCACACCAAATTCATCCAGATCAACACGTGTATCTGTACTTCTCAGAGAAAACTGCTTGGTGTCAGGTTCTTAAGTAATTCATCACGAAAAAAAAAGACATTATAAGCTATTTTCTTGGGTGCGATAAAATATGCGATATAAATATATTCAGGCATGCACTGAATTTGAATTTTTTGTTTTCCCATTTCCATTTTGTATAGTTACATTTTCATTTATAAAGAAAAGCAATTTCTCTTCTAGTTTTCAGTAGGACAAAATATACTGCTGATAATAAAACAGGTCTGTTGTCACATCAAAATGCATTAAAACCAGCATATAAACTTAAATAACATTTCTCAACATTTATCATTTGCATCCCAACTGTAAATAGTGTTTATTCCCACTGACAGCATTCTCCATCATGAATTATGCTCTGGTCTTCAATCTGCTGGCTTTGCTTACCAAGGCATCAAACACCAATGTATCAAAAGTGTCACTGTCCGAGTTTTCCATCATAATGTTGAAGAGAGCATCCAGGGTGTCTTGAAGAAACTAGAATGACAGATTGACAGTAGTAAGAGGTGTTTTATGAAAGGTAAACAGCATGAGATGGCAAAGAGAAAACAGGGATCTTCAAATGTCACTAGAGTTTGACAAAAACAAAACCAAAAAAAGCCTCCAAAAACTAAAAGACCAACAGTGAATTTTGGTGATAATTTGTGCCATTTCTAAGCATTTCTAAACAAATTGAAATATGTGAAAAAAGTTGACATTTATCAAAGGATCATTCTAGAAATGTTCCTTGAATTTCTTTGTAACAACCCTTTCAACAGATTTATTCAATTTACTAAAAAGAAAATTAATTCATATAGAAAATTCAGAGGAGCTGTTTATTTTCGTTCTTTTTTTTCTTTATGTTTTGACCCATTCCGGTATGATTTTACATGAAGCCAGCCAACAGGAGGACTCAATTATAGCGCTACATGCTCTCCTTAACACCGCTTTCACAGCCGTCGGCGTGAGCCAACTGGGCTTTAGTGCAGGTTACAGTAGTAATTTCTCTGTCAGCGGCACCTCCGTAAACACTAACCGTACACCCATACTGTCTGAGGAAACATGCTCCATTAATTCAGGCAATTCTGAAGACATATGTCAACTTGTCACAGACGTGGCTGCGACTCACGTCGTTCCCGGACGGGTGAAATTCATCCCGTCAGCGGTGAGAAACACATCGCGTGCTACGTGGAGTTGAGTTTAAAACACAAATCACTGTCATAAAAACTGCAAATGACTAAGACAACAGACGAGGGCTCTGGTCAATCATAAATAGTACCAGGGCAGTGGGCCGAGAACCGCTTAGTTCACAGCCCAAACCTGGTATCAACGTTTACGCATTGTATTTATGTGGCCTGATCAATGCAAAAGCCATTAGTTTCTCTTTTTTTTGCTCCAATTTTCTTGTATTCTTTTAGTGTCAGAAACAAAAACCTTGTCTAATTGCCCACCGACGGCCTTGGAGCACTTTGAAGAGATTAAGCGTTAATGTAGCGGGAATAATAACCTCCCCCCCCGCGGTTTGATGAAACGGTCCGGCAGTGGTTGGCACATCTGTCTGCTCTGATCAGAGCTGTCAGACTTAAGGTCTTCCAGAGACGGGCTGCGATCTGCCAGGTGCCCGACTAGCCCATGCAAAGCTTTTTCTCTAAAGAGTGATTTATTCATCTGCCCCATGCTGAGCCTTTAAAGGGCCTGCCTTTGCTTCTGACAGTGGGTCATCTCCTCCCCTTATAAGGGGACGGCGCGGGGGCTGGGTGCTCCCTTATTGCTGGAGACGTCAAAACAAAAACAAAAAAAAAACCTGATCCGTTTGACAGGCGGTGAAATCAACTGTAAAAATCGCTGCGAGGAAGCGGCGGCTCTCAGGAACATTAAGGATTACTTGCGACTGCATCATTTATGCCACCAGCTGGTGAAAAATTCCTGCCATTTACGGCAAAGCACTCAAATTAATGAAAGCAAATGGATGCGGCGCATTTCCAGGACGACAAAAAAAAAAACAGCAAACGCCACCGAGCTCCGATTGTTAATTAAAACTCCCGATTTCTGAAAGCGCGGCGAAGTTTTGAGGGCTCCCGGCTGCTGACCTTCACCACTTCGCCGCCCTCCACCTTCATCAGCTGACGGAGGTTCTGCTGCAAAAGGCTGGTGTTGGAGCGCCACTTCAGCAGGCCGAGCAGGTCGACTGGAAAAAGAAAAAACAGACAGAGAAACGACCTATTATCACAACGCGCTGCGCTTCCTGAGAACAGCAACAGAGTGTGACGAGAACCAGAGTTTTAAAGTGAAAACCAAGGCTGAACATTTAATGTTAATGAGAGATTTTTCAGGCCAAACGCCAATATCCAGAGCACAGTATTCCAGATTCTATTAGAAGTGTTACTTAAACGATGATAGGATCACACTATGACTCCGGGAGGGCATGATCAGAAACATTTGTTAAATTGTTTTGATCAAGAGTTTTTAAAAATCAATTTGCAAAGGATTTTTCACACCAGATGCAAGGAAGCAAGAAACACGTTATTTTCCAATATTCCTGATGTATAATCATCCAAGCTTATAAACATCCCCTGCCTAACTCAGATGTCCTCCAACAACAGTAAATGTAGATATAGATGAAGGCAGCCATTAGTTTTTAAATGAGAAGACTTAAAATGGCAGAGAATAAATGACAGCTGCTAGCTGCTGGCTCCAATACAGCCATTACACATGTCCCAGCTTGTGTGATTAGCTTCATTAATGACTTTTTACAAATACTTCCAGCTCAAAAAAAAATACTGAGTTTCAAATTCTCATTTCTAAACTTCTGGCATGAACAGGGTCCCTTCCTTCCAAGCAGAGAAGGCTTATATTCAAAGCTTTTTTTTCCAGTTTACGTGAGAAAAAACGAATCGGAATTTTCAAGTCCACACTCGTGATTAGTGCCAACAGAAACTGCGGCATAATGATCCTTAATTATCTCCCAGAACAGGTTCAGATGCTGAAAATTGGTGTGGAAATCAGTGGTGAGGAGGTTCGTGAATATGCAAGCACATTGCCACCAGGCTATTTCATCTGCAGTGAAAACTGTTGTGACTCCATCTTTTATGCACCCCCCCTTTATTTAAATCTGTTCTTCAGTGTGTTCAGGAGGAGCACCTTTTCACAGCATGCTATCCAAAATCTTGCCATCTGCTTCTTGGACTGATAATAGTGAATGTGTTAACAAAGACTGAAAAGAAGAAGAAGAAAAAAAAAAGCAGTCTGCAGGTCCCACTGCTGCATGCACACGTTTCCTTTTTGCAGCTCCACTAAAAGCAAACTACAGACAAACCGAATGTGCCATGAGTTTGTACTTGGGAATGGGACAACAGAGTTGTGCACCAATTGATTCAGGCCTTTTTCAGAACCCAGCAGCCCCCTTTCTCCCCTTCTCTTTCTCTTTGTCTTCTTCTCTCTATTCCCCATGCTCAATTGGCGGTGAAGCCTCCAAGGGAGGATCTGGATGTGGAAAGTCAAGATTTAGCACCTTGGAATCACTAATAAAAAACAATGACTATAAATCATCACTTTTGCCCCAATGTTGTTACAAGCCAAGACGCCATTAAAAAAGGCCACAAGGCAACACGTAGGAGAGAAAACTGCATGAGAATACATTAGCTTGGAGAATAGAACATTTAAAAAAAGTTGAACTTAACTGATGGATTGAGAGTAGCAACATAGGTCACTGAAAGAATATAGTTCCCAACTGCATAAGTGAAAAAGAAAAAGATCGGTCTCCAATTCAGAATTTGTTTACATAGCATCCAGCAGACACGAGCAATGCTTTCTCTTTTCCTCATGAAAGCAATGGTATGCATGCTTGTATGTTACAGAGTATAAACATGCATGACACTGACTAAGAGAGGATTAACATGAAAATTTAACAAGAATTTGTAATATTAAAACAATTATATTCACATTTTTCACATGGCAGCTTAAAAACCTCTCCTATCTGCTGTCATCAGATCTGCGTTTTTTTCCGTTTTGTGAAGCACTCAGCAAATACCCAGGGAGGAGGCAGCAGCCACTTCACACGAGCTTACAGCACTGGGAGAAAGACCGCACGAATCCCGCTTAATTAAAAAAGAGTGTTTCACCTCAGCAGTGGGGATCAGTGATGAGGTGTCATGTGTATAAAGCAAGTGGTCTGTGGCAAGGAGCATTCAAGTGCTCCCTCTTGTTCCTCTGCATGAGTAAGTCTTGGTGATGAACCTCTTGGGAGGAAGTAAAAACTGGATGGATATGAACTGAGTCAACGATGAAGAGGGTTCTAAACTCTTACAACATAAAGCAAGTGGTTATTTGTGTATGTAAACATCCACGTGTTTGTCATGTCTACAAATATCATGCCTTAGAGAAGGGAGGGGCCGAGGGACAAGACTAAATTTAAAATCGTTTCACACAACTGACAATAAACCAGTTTTATGTCAGACACAGAAACATTGCAATAAGTCAAGAAAAGATATCAGAAATTACATCTGAAACTGGAAAATCTGTGATTAAGTGATTTACTGAGACCATCTCTAAATAGACTCAAAGCCTGTGGGCGTGCTTTATATCAGCTCTGTTTTTTGCCTGATCTAAAATGAGGAATTATGCTTGAGCTTTTTGACAGGTGACAAACACGCACCTCTTTGTTTAATCAAATCCATATGCAGTGCGTTGGGATGTCATATCCTGTGACAAACACACATCTCTCTGTTTAATCAAATCAATGAGCAGTGACCAGGCCGTCTTATTTCCATGTACCCCTGTGATTAACCACCATAGAGAGTCAGATCAATAGCAGCAGTGCTCCTCCACAGGGATGAACCCACCCACCAAGAGCCACTTTAGACGTGTACTTACAGTATTTCCATTAAAATAACCTAAAATCAGCCTCAGATGTTTTGCTTTGGTATTTCTGAAAAGCTGACCGAAGTCTAAAGACATTTAGGAAATTGCTGTTCATATTTGATATGGCATCACGGGGGCTGCCTGTTGCCTGACAAATACCTGTAATGACAATCCAATAACCAGAGCAGGCTAAGAACCATCGGTGTTGACAAGCCAGAAGAGAATGGAGTGGAAAGGTGAGACTTAGAAACGTCTTCTTTGACATTTCAGAACTGATAGGTTGATAAATAATTATTTAAAACCGCTTTTCGTCTCTGTGACAGTAAACCCAACTCATGTGAAAGATTTTTTTTTTCTGGAATTGACAAAAAAAACACATTTTTTCTTCTTAAGTTCCATTGTTTGTCTCTCCACTCAAGCTTAAATATGCAGAAAAGTTACATTTCCCAAAACACTTGATTCATTGTAGGCATGTTTGATGCAACTACAGTAACGGACTGATATGAGGTGTCGTAGCACAACGTTGTAATAAGGGGAAAAAAACATCTTAAGCATTGTGTCATATTTGAAGAAGCTTCTAGACTAATACAAAAGCCAAACAGTGCCCACTTTCCTTCAAATCACAGAGGTGGGTATGTGAGAGTGGAGCCCTGAGGAACATCAATGTAAAAATGCCCCTTGTCAGAAAAACAGAGTGAAGCCACTTCAACAGATTGATGGGGCCATTAATGTTTTCATGTCTGAAAGTGCTCAAGAGGCACACCACTGCCTATCGCTCCAATTTCTGGAAGGGGGGGGGGGGCTGGGTGGACTACAGGGGATGAGAAACGATGCTGATTGATACCTCCTAAAACACCGCATACATCCATACCTTCACTGCAGCTAAAGTAACACTTGCAGATACTCGTTTCTTTTTTCTGTTAAAGAGTAACCACCGTGGCAAAGTTCTGCTCCTATGACTGACAAGTTTCATCCACTGACATCACCAACCCCCCGAGCAGAATAGGGGGGCACTTACTCAATTGTCTTTAGATGAAAACGTAAAGAAGACTAAACCTAACAAGTCTCAACGGGTTAGCGGCTGGATCGCTGAACAAGCCCTGCCTTCACATTCTATTAAAAAGCACTTTCATTCAGAGGACCTCAGAGTCCCACTGTAAGGTCCACAGTGACCTCATTACTGGTGCTTTATGAACATTTGTGGTGCAGGCAACATGTAGGATAATAACAAAGGATTTGTTTTTCTTTAATGCATGCCTTCAGTAGACAGCAGATATTTCTCGCAACTTCATAAAAGCCGCCTGCAATATTTTGATTGCTGGTAAAAGATATTACACACGTTGGAAGTGAGAACACCCCACAGGATTGGAAAATGTTGGTTAATGGGACTAACAGCGATGCGCTGCATCCTAAAATGCTGTGTTCATCATATTGGCATTAAAAAACAACAATAAAGTACCAGTTCATTGTTCATTCTATCCATTATTAATCCCTTTGCTCTTTCTTCACAGTTTAAAATGTTCTTTATTAATATTATGAGGAACTAAAAAGGCTTCATTTGGGTTCAAATGAAAATGGTTCCTCAGTCCTGCAGACAAAAAAAAGCTAAGGAGACATTTAAGACTGAATGGCTTTGATAAAGTAAACCAGCTTTTCATGAAGTCCAGGCTAAGACAACCACATTGATACACCATAGAAATACCAGCGCTTTCCAAGAGGGTTCAGACTGATGCCTGTAGGGATTTAGAAACATGTCCAAAGGCTAGTGGGAACACCAGATGCCAAAAACCCTAATCCATGAGCCAAAGGGCAGAGATGGGGATTTCCTTAGCTTAGTAAGTATATATCTTCTCAGAAACATGGGAAATACTGCAGCAGTACACAGAGCAGAGCTCTGAATTTTGCAGCAGGGATGGACTATCTACTAAGACAGAATGAATAACATAAGGAGAACCGTGTCTCAAAGCTGATTTCAAAATCTAGGGTCTACCAGGTTAAAAGAGGATTGGGGGGGAAAAAGCACTTTGAGTCAGTGTGAACAATTGCTTAATAACAGCATCATTTCTATCGAGATGGAATTACTTGCTTCTCAGGGTTCAACAAAAGCAAACAAACTGTCCCTGGGACTTGTTATCATGCCTGCTAATTGGATTCTAATAAATAATAAATAAAGCGCAGACCTAACCATCCATTTACACACCTACAAATTGACTTGTGTACCTTTAAAGACTGAGAGTACACTGGACAGCTTTAAACAAGATAAGTGTAATGGTAATGTTGAATAAAGCAGCATACAGAAATGAATCCACTCACAAAAATTGGAAATATTGTATGCATGAATACATAATATTCTGTTTCCCTCAGCAGAAGATCTGCAGCCCACAGTTGTGTTTATCCAACTGTTAATATTGGTCATTACCGTTCTGTGTAAGCTTGGTTGAGCAAACCAGGGTGGAGATCTGGAAGGAGTCTTTGCTAATGGTGCAGGTCCCCAGGTTCTGGGTGCTTTTTCCAGTGGTTGAGTAGCCCTTCTCTTCTAGCTCCACTTTGGTGGCGGGTAAGTTTAGGTACAGAGAGGAGTCCTCCAGCTTCTTTGCTTCTGCCTGGATACCACAAATAATAAACAATAAACAGACAAATAAATAACTCTGAGGAAGCATTCCACATGAACAGAGTATTTTGTCCCATTTACAGAAGTAGGTTCTCTGAAAATACATTTTCCTTGAACATGTCAATTACACAGCATTCACTGATGACGCAAAGGAGGTTTATTTTTCCTACAGAAACTTTTTAATTAACATAAATGAGGACCAGAGCACAAAGGTATCATTATGTCAAGGGTTTTAATTGAAATGTAATTCACTTATAGAAACATGTGCGGACAGAAAGATATCAACTCCACAATTGGAGCAATAATAATATTATGACAGCTATTAATAATGTTGGCCAGTTTTCCACCTACAGCTAGTCTCGTTGATGTGTTACAAGAGATGTGGGCCACCCCCATAGTTAGGTAAGCAGTAACAAAGAAACAACTAAGAAGCAGGCTAAGTGCAAACGTTGTTAAGGCCTGTTTTTCCACGTTTACCTTGTACACGATGAGGTCATGCTCACCGTCCCTCAGAGTGGTCCCATCGTACCTCATCAGCTTTACAAAAGACAGGGCAAATATCTTCTCTGATTTATCTTTGGCTGTGGGAGGAAGAAAAGAGACGCATGAGGAAACTGAAAACTACTTGGCAGAGAGAGATGTTGATGATGGTGCACTAAAGCGCCTCGTTTTTTTGTTTTTTTTGTGTCCAATTGAGTTTCGTGTCTCATCTTCAGGGAAGCAGACTGCACCACAGAAAACACTACAGAACAGGGGGGTTTTACAACGCACAAACAAACGTGGACTAATAAAACGCATCATCTCGGCACCACAGACCCTGAGTCAGCTCCAGAGTGGGCAGAGAATCAGCTGTTCCCGAACGCGTTATAGGCAACAGCAAATGTTTGCTTATGTTTTCAATAAAGCTGTGTACGTGTGAGATTTTTCGTGTATACAAAAAAAACAAAAACAATGATGTTGCACGCCAAAATAAAAGCCTGTGATGGAGTTTCTATAGGACAGGCCAAAGCAGCCAGGTTGAAACTAAAGTTTCTTCTGTTCTCTTCTTGTCAGCATATGAATAAACAGTTTGAACAAACCGACAGTGAACGAGAAAGGAGGCGCGCGTTGCTTGTATGCGCATGTTAAGGAGTGTTCAGGGCGAAGAACTTTCAGAAACAAGGAGGAGATTTATGACACGTCCTATAACCAAGCATTTGGACTGGGCCACATATCATCAACAAGCTCAAATTTACGACCGGAGAGACATGATTCATCCAAGTATATCTCACATTCTATCTGCATAAATCCCCCTCATTGGTTTGCTGCCTGCAACCTTGTCTGTAAATAACGGCTGGGCTGAGGGGAACAAGTGGAGGGGAGACACCATCCTTATGCCAAAGAGTGTTTCCAAATGGCTCAGTGTCTTCCAAAACCCTGCTTAATTATTTTTTCTGGGGCGGGTACATCTTCAAGCCAGTAAGACTGAGGTTTCTGAGATGGATTTGCAGACTTATATTTCTCAAATGCGTTGTCACTTCATATCTGTGCACCGTGCCACATTTAAAAGCCCCACTCACCAGGTAGCTGCATGACGACAGCTGAAAAAGAAATGAAAAGATGGCCGCGTATGTTACGGCCGTCGTGATGGCGGCCGTCTGTCTGATGAAGCCCGGCAGTGTTAGAGTGGTAGTCTGAGGCCCTGAGCTGGAGCTGGTCTATTTCTCAACCAGGGGGGGCTGAGTTAGGGAGAGCATGAGCTCCACTAGTGGCCTCGATGAGCAGCTCTGTCACTCTGCGTTTCGGCGAAAAGTTCAGCACTAGCCAGCAGCACGGCGGAGGAGGCAGGAAATGACACAGAGAGATGACAGTGGAGACAAGCGTTTCAGAGGCCCCGGCAGACAGTCTGTGCTCTGCTTTTTCTGCTGGATGGGAAAGAGCTAGCAGAATGTAAACATGACGTTCTAAGCCATCACCCTACCCACGCAGTAATATCAAAGAGGGATAGAATGCATCAGTACATACCACAAAATAAAATCCAGCCGTAATAACCTGTAACATAACTCGCTGTCGGTTTTCAGAGAGAAGTTCAAGTTTTGACAGAATCAGCATGCCCCTGCGGTCCCAGAGCCACTTGAGGTCAGCTTCTAGAGTAACCACTGCAGCCAGATAAAAGCAAATCACAGAGTTCCAAACGGCCACCTGACATCATTAGTCTCCAGAGAAGCAATGTGTCAAGAATGACAAGAAGGCTCTGCCAGTGGATTAGAAACCGGAGCTAAAACCTACGACCTGGCAATTTCTTCCAAACCACCTGCATGTAGGTGAGAACCAAACACAGCTGGAAGAATTCAGAACTGGATGACAGCAGCTGCGGGCCAGGGAAAGGGTGCGCTTTAGAGTGATGATATCTAACAGCTTTTTGGGTTTTCTTTACTGCTATCCTGTGCTGGTGGGAGGAGCTGACAGCGTGGCAGACGGACGGGATGGCAGGCTCATGCCAGGATCTCCTGCCATTTACACCCCCAAAATTCAAAGAAGTCGTCGGAATGAAAAGGACATGCAACACTGGCTGCTTTCAATTAAACGCCAGACCCCAAAAGCTAAAGTCTCCAGGCGTTTTTTCTCTGACAAGGCACTGCTTTGTGCCGAGGCAAACCAAAAAGAAAAAAAAACTTCTGATTAATGTCACAAAAGGTGGCCGTCAAACGTATTTATCACAACAGCGCATATCTGCTGGGAGTGTACATCTTCCTTTGTAGGAAAGGTGCGGATAGATCAGCAGCCAATTGTACGGCTGGTCGTCAGCAAAACTGTTTATTCACCGGCTGGCATTTATACTCACAGTCCTGCGACGAGCGGTGCCGGAAGGTGAACCGCAAATGGCTCCGGTTCACGTCTTCAATAGGAATAGCAACCTGAGATAAGGGACAGAACGGAGCTGTGTGACATTCCCACTGACGAAAACACACCCACCCTCAGCAGACTGTCAGGAACACGAAACTGCATGTTTTGTTGTTTAATGCGATCCGATTTAAAGCCGATGAACATAAATCTCGAAGTGCCATGGAAAAATAATATCACGGTTTTACAGGTGTGCTCTCATATAAATATTTTATTTCGAACATTAAAAGGTCAAAGAAATATTTCAGGCTCCTTTTTTATGAGCCTTGTGTTGAATACATGCTAAATTCTGTATTGCTAGTTAAATCTAGAATGAAGTTAATAAAAAAGTTTAAAATGATAAATCCCACAATTTCCAAACTGCTGTGCTCATGCCCTCAATCAGCCATATGTGGGAAGTCCTCCCCAGAGCAATGGCCGTAAGAGAACAAAAAATAGAACTACTGAAAATGAAATGAAGGAGTTCCTTGCTCAGATTTAGTCAGCTCAGTTATATCGAGCCACCAAACAGGAACTGAGTACAAGTTGGACCCGGAAAAAGGGATGGTATAATCCAGCTCAGTGAAGGCTGGGAAAATTCCTGATATGTCTCTGGAACTTCATGCTGGAAAGTGCTCATGACCAATAGCCTTAGGGTGGAATAGAATTGGACATGCACAAAAACAGTGTTCATATATTTACTATATTTCTGCAACACACTTTCTAAATCTGAAAGAATCTCCTTGGGGAAGGAGTATCTGCTCAGAAGCCGATCTGTGCTCTAACCAAGCAGATCAAAAAGTCTCTAAAGACACCTCCTGACAGGTGTGCGGTTTGCAAAATCCTCTAGCACCATCAGATCAGAGTTGATGTGTTTTTAGTTCCTGTCTGTCACAGGTGTCAAGCTGCATGTCAGTTTCAAACTAAACAGGATCCCTAAATGAAGAATTAAACAAGTGGAACCGCTGTTGAGACATAAATCACACCGGGCTGGTATATGACTGAGGGCCTAAAACTTTTCATCACAAACACATTCTTTCTACAATCAAAACTCTACTGAAAGTTAGCCTTTCCTTCGTGGGCTGAAATTCATTGACCAGTGAAAAAGCTGTGCTCTATGGACGGATGGATTCAGTTCTACTGCTATATGGTGGAAAAATAATGGAGCAGAGAATCAGCAATTAGAAGCCCACCTTTATGGTTTCAAACCAACGCGGCTGCTTTACTTGGTAGTAGATGACGGACTTGTACTCATTGATCCCTTCATCTCCAGCCCCAGGGAAGATCACACTCTAAACAGAAGGAGAGAAAACACAGAATTGAATCAAATACAACCGATTATCCTGTTAAGCTGTCTTAGTGATGACGTTTGATCCATAGCAACTCAGTCAAAACGTTTGTAAGCTCACCACATGTGGAAAATTGACTAGCGCTTCATATTATAAAGTACCCCCCCTCAGGCAGAAAGCCTTAATCTGGCAAAATGGTCTTTATGCACTTTATGCACAGGCACCTGTGCGTTGACTGCCAATCTCATGACAGCGCTGTGGAAGAAAAGAAATTAGAGATTAATTATTTAAAAAGGAGCCGTAGGGGCTCCCATGTAGCGAGACATAAAGGGAAGAGGGGAGCAGGAAAATCAGACCAGCTGGTGCAGATGGCTCCGACCATTTAAATTGGTTTCCCCACTATGTCCCCCTGCATCTCCACAACAGGTCATGGAGCGTATGTAAAATACCCCGCGCCCCAGTAAGGAAGTTGGCACCAAGGATGGAGTGACAGCGGGTGGCACACATGCCTTGTTTTCTATCAATCTGTGCTCAGCCAACCTACCTCTTTCCTCCCACTACTCCAGCTGACTCCCTGGCCCGCTAGTGTACCAGTGCTGAAATACTCCTACACTAATGGTTTCTGACAACCAGCAATTATGAGGAATAACAGACCCCGTCTCCCCCAGCTGAGCTGAGCACATAGAGGGGGGGGGGAAGCATTTTCTAAATCTAGCAAATATGTCCCTTTGCTAAGACGCCAGGATTCATGACAGGTTCAGATTCTGGGAAACTGGTGGGTCAACTATAGCTGTGGATGAAAAGGGGTGTGGTCAGCAAATGAAAGATGACAGTGTCAGAGACAATTTTAAGGAAAGAACAGAAAAGGGATGGAAAATACAAACTGCAAATAGTCTAAGAATTATATAAAAATGCCAGCAGGGAGAGAAAAAAACTGGTAAACTGCAAAGAAAATGAAGGAAAAACTTGCCATAACATACACATGACGATGTGATGAGTAGACAGGGACCTAAAAGTGTTAATGCTAACTAATGGCACGATAAAAATAATTCAACACAGTTTAAGTTAATATTAGGATTGGGGGCACTAAAATACAACATTCAATTATCAAAGGTCCTTCGGAAACAGCAGCAGGCACTGAAGTGACACATGAGAAGCAACACTGCCTCTTATCTCCACACGAGAATTTCCTTTCATCCCTTCAAAATCCAGGAAGGAAGAGGGAGAATGCAACCAATTAGCAGCGGTCTGTGGGTAGCTGAACAGATGAGATGTAGAACTTTTTTTAAACGTTCTGAGGAGGTCCAGAACCCCAACAAGAGGAAAATTCTGACTCTGTGCCACTCCAATTATCATCCCCCATGTGTTTTGACAACCTTGAGAACATGTATGTATGAAATTACTCAGACAAAGAGGAACAAATTATTGTATACTATTTAGAATACCCGTTAAAAAAAATTAAATTAAATTAAAAAACATAAAATAAAACAAAAAAGTAATAAATAAAACCAGAATACCCGTTTGCTGCCCGTCTACCACCAATCTGACAAGGAAAATCAGCCATTTTGCTCATGTCATTGAAGTGATAAATAAATTAAGATCCAAAATCTAAGCCTAAAATATTATGAAACAAAAAAAATCAGGAGCATGTATTAATTAATTAAGGACCAATTATCTCATGCAATTTATCTGAAGTATTACCTAACTACAGATAGCGAATCACGTGACAGAAGTCACTAATTTGCCCCACTTTAGAAGAGCATTTTAAGTGTAATCAGCCCTGATTCTTTCACTTCCTGTGCCTGCTGGGGCAAATCATCGACAAAGCCTCTCAATTTAGGGGCTGATGGGTAAAACCGATGCAGCCGAGGGCGAGTGAGCTCTCTCCAAATTCATTGTTTACTCGAAGACTCCCTACAACTAGATATCTGTCATCTCAAATTACTTCTAAATCCAATCGCACTCCAATTACAGAGATTGCTTACACTGCTACATTAGGGCCTTAAGTAAGTGCAAACGAAATCAATACAAAAATCACAAAACGCTCATCAACTTACATTTTCCAACAGCGAAGTGATGCTAAATCATTTAGATTACTCACAAATAAAAGTGACTACTAAAGGAAAAAGAACCGGACATTCAATTATGGACAGATATGAGGCTTCATGTTTGGAAAACAAAGCAGTGCATCACTAGTTTCTCTAGCTGGAGAGACTCCTGCTAGATAAAGCTGATGCCCGAATTTCTTATGAAAGGGAGACAACAGGTCTGGATATAAATGACTAAAAGTAGTTAATTGTTGACTGACCCCAAGATAGAATGTAATAAATATAAACATGTCTGCAATGAAAGCTGCATAAAGCCTTGATACAGAGTTGGCCAACAAATATCTAATTGCATTACCAAAGGTGGATTACCCATTGTAGAAAAATGCTCATTTCTATGCTACCCACCCTGTCCGTCCCACAGCTTGGGTCTGTGCCTGCCTGTCACATTGATAAAGGCCAACAGTGGTTAGGTAAGTTTGAAGCAACTCAATCACACACAAAGTACAAAAAAATTGCCGTCTGCCGTCGCTGGCAGGCTGCAGAGGCATACACTATGGCCTGTGTATCACGCTGCTTTATAGAAGTCTTGGTCAGTTAAGCAGCGTGCTGAGCTGTGTGAGATTAAAGAAAGCCGGGTAAATCACAGACTGTCTGAAAGAGCGATTGGTTACAGCGCTTGTGCCCTGAATGATGAGGAGGAACAGAGTCCAGGAAAAAAAAAACACCAGAGCAGAATGTTGCCGCCGCTCGGCCGTACCTCCAGTTTCTTGCCGTCCTCATCGTAGACCGACATGGTCACCTCCACGTTTTTGGGTGTCGTCTTACTCCCCTTGTCGAAATCCCCCTGAGCCAGAGTCACGTAGATGTCGTTCCGCACGTCACCTGAAGTAAACGGATCCAAAAGAGGAGAAGTTTACTCGCGAGGCAATTTATTTTCACTGCGGATATTTTCCTGATTTCAAACATTTTTAAAGGAATAAGAGAAAAAATGGAAACATCTCAACCTGGCATTATTATCTCCGGAAAGCCCATTTTTCGAGCCACCGCGGTTGATCGATCCACAAGGTGGGGGAAGTCCTTCCTTATCTGATGGATGTCGCCTGGGAGCAGCTTCAGAGTCACCCAAAGACCTGGTGATGCAATCAAGGGGGTGGGTGGGGTGCCAGAGAAGAAAGCAGAATGAGAGGACGGTACAAAAGCAAACTGCCCCGTGGAAACAATAACACAACATTCTCCCGGTGTCTTAATTGACAGCTATCAATGTGACATTTAAAGCCTCCAAGGCAAGACACTGAGCAGAAGCTACCTGAAGGGATTTGACAAGGCAAACATAATAACCACGAGCACAAGTGCTCCTGTGATGCTAATCCTAAACCCTATAGGGAGGTGTGTGAACCAACTAAGGCTTCAACACTCTGCAGCTGGTGGTTTCACGGTATTGTTTTATTGCGACAAAGACAGACATCCAGTGATCCACTGGAGGAAAAAAAGCTGTTTATTTATGGAGTCCTGATGGCATCGCCTGTAGTAATGCTATATCTGCCATGACCCCACAGGAAAGAAACTCACCGCATGATGACAGAAAACACTGGCAGCTCCATTCATATTCGGTCATTTTAACAGTGTGTCACTGTGCGGTGTATTGCAATAAATGTACGTGGAATAACTGTGGGCTTTTGTGCAATTATTACTGAAAACCTTGACCTTTTGTACGACTCTCTAAAAATAATAACCAGGAGGAATGTGTGAGACGGCAACTTGGACAGAAAATCCTGTTTGGTGATGATAAATTGCAGTTATCCAACTGCATTAGCTGTAACTTTACACTAAGTAATTCATTTTGCACAGAACTACGGTATTTATGAAAGACGTTAAATATTGTTGGGTTGATTTTCAGGTCTTTGTTAGGAGGGGTCCTCCCTCCGGCCAGCCACAACAACCTCTATACAATTTTCCCAACACACCAGTCTATCTCTGCAAGCCCTCTTCATTATCAATCTGAGAGCAGGTTACATTTATAGTACGGTTTAATTTAAAAGGCTAAGCATTTTCTAGACCTAAACTACACCTGGAAAAGCATCAGACTCCAAATATGTGAGAAGAGTAATGTCCTGAATGGCTAAAAAAAAACTAAGCTTATATGGGAACCTCGTGGGTCCCATTTGTAAGGAGCATCCTTAGGTTGTATTGTCCCGCTATTGTTTGGAAGGCAAGCTTTTTGCCTTTACAAAGAGTTGGGCAGTAAACCATCTACAGATTTGTAAGCACATTTTAGATGGAATTCTCACTCTTAGTATCCTCCCAGCAAAGGACAATAAGCCAGTAAGGTGTCAAACTTCGGAACAACACAAACATAAACAAAGCATCCAATTACAGCAACATGTGGTGCTTTCATTGACAGGCCACCGAAAAGAGCAACCTGTGTTGACCTCTGAGGCTTTATTCGTGTTTACTTTGCAGACCCTGAACGGTTATGAGTAATACATCCCCGACTAGCCAAGCTGCAAGGCCTTTGATATGTAAGCATGCCAGAAACAGCCTCTATGGATACTGATCTGCTCTTCCTAGTCTGGATCAGAGCAGATCTGACATTTATCAAAGAACATCTCCATTGGACATGATAATACCGCGGAGACTAATGTTTTGCCCCTCCTCCCAGTGCCGGCAATCCCTGAGATAGCAGAGATTGTTCTTCTAACTTAGATGTCAAATTATCGATAAGGGTTTGTGCTTGCAGAAGACTCACCGACTTATTTTGCCGATGGATGACTCAGATACCGTAGTCATGGAAACATGAGCAGCCATACATAACATGAGCGGTAATGTACAATGCAAAAAAGGCAAATAACCTTCATGCTGGTATGTTCAAGATCATTTCACACATGTCAAATGAAATGGACTAATATTAAGCTGCACAAGTAATGCTTCCTTTCAACTTTATTCAAATGTGCTGCTTTCTTATAGGACCTTTGAATAATGAGTCCAAAAACATGGAACGTTAAAGCTGATAATAATCTCTGACAATTGAGGCCGTTCTATTAAAAATCGCAGATGACACTGAGGGTCGCCGATGAGAAGCTACATGAAAAGAAAGTCCAAGCCAAGAGAAGTTTTCCTTCAATTAAAGCTGTGGAATAAACTGAATTCGACAGAAAACTGAGGAGTGGGCGGCGTTATATATTACAAATTTTTAAGAGTAGAAATTGAAAAAAAGCATTGTAAAACTGGCACGCTGACAAAGAACACGACGACTCATTTACTGCAATTATTCTTATGATCACAAATGTAATTACTGTGGCAGCTCTGCCAAATGTCACTTATCCATCTAAAAGACAAGGTAACAGGCTATCGTTCCCAGGGCGACCGTCGCATCAAGGTAGGATTTTCATCAGTTTTAGATAAAAATCTAACATTAAAAAAAAGTTTTAATTTTTTCTTTCTTTCATGGTTGAGGCCAACAACACGGCGAGGGCTTTTGTCCGCTTTTGTCTGCTCCCCTGTGTGTGAACTTTACGCCGTACCTTGGCCCTTGTGATTGACCTCTTTGGCGGTGATAACTTTGTTGATGACGGTCTGGAGGAAGTCGTTCTCCCCCGCCACCCTGGGTGAAAAACGTGAGATGTTCAGCTGCTTGTGGCGAATGGCGTCATCCAACGCTAGCCTGCAGTACGCACACAACAGGCAAACACCAGAGAGGCAACAGGATGGCAGGAAGAAGAAGAGGAGGAGAGGAGGGCGAGGAGGAGAGGAGGGCGAGGAGGAGGAGAGGGGCAGGTCGGGCCGTGAAGTGAAGTGGTTGTGAGGGAGGAAAGTGAGATGAGGGAGAGACAGGGAGAGAGACACACCAAAGAGTGATGCGAATACCATGACAGACACAAAGCCACTTGTTAGCAGTTAACAGTTAGTCAGGATGGGTAATGAAAGAAACAGAGAAAACATCACTTAGGAAATGAAGCCTTTAGCATCTATAGAACCACTGAGTCAGTGAAAAGCTTGTCTCACAGTCGGTCTAGAAGGATTTTCAAATCAGAAAACTTCAAATCTCTTATAGAGAAACAAAATAATGCATCCAGTATGTGTCACTCTGCTGGGACAAACCCTGAAGCCTGGCTAGGTAGTACTCCCTAAGGCTCTATGTATAAGTAACAAACAAAAAGAAAAACAACTCGTATAAAAAAGTAGTGGATGTAACTGCAGAGTAGCACCCATCAGACAAATGTGTGCAAAGAGGTCTGCAGAGCAGAGGTTTCTTTTAAAGAAAGAGAAGACTGTAGTGATGTCAGTATGGAGACAATTGCATATCTTTGACTCTCAGTCTGTCGTCAGTGCCCCTAAATAATGACCCATAGACATTACAAAGAAAAGAAATAGAACAAAATACAAAATATGTTTACACTAGGCACAAGGCGGCCTTTGGCTCAGGTGTGCCTTTGTAAGCCGGACATTTTCTGTTTGGGCAAAAAACCCCATTTGAAATTCTCTGAGAGGCTCTTAAAACTCCATTTCAATACTCACTTAGTTTTCCTGTTGCTAATATTTACATTTGTTCCTCCTGGTATTACATACTCCTTCTCCTCAAACTGGAGGACTTTAATTTCCATGATTTACACTCCCAAATGAAACCTTTAAGTGCAGTAATCTGCCAGCTAAAGTGCAAGAATCTGAAGCATTTTCAATTATGCAGGATATCATATTAAGGGAAAGGTTACTCTTGAGTCTTTGCACGATCCTAAAAATTGGTGGCAGTTAATGAGATTGCCTTAACTGAGGAATGTGGGAAAAGGGTGCTACTGTCTTAAGACCAGGATAAGTTGACGCCAAAAATGTACACGTCCCAAAAAAATAAGAATCAGACATATCACATATTTTCAGAAAAATGGAACTGAGTGCAAGACAGCCAATGGGATTTGTATGGGCTGCAGAACAACGCACTTACGGCTGAAATGGGATAAAGTGTTGCTTGTCCTCATCGTCCATTTTGCCTGTTATGATGTCAGTGACATCCATTACTGTGAAAACAAACAGAGTGCATTAAAACATTCCCAAAGCCTGCAGAGAGCAGCATATCCATGTACAAAAGAAGGACGCGCGCATGGTAAAGCCTTCTGAGGGGATGAACCCAGCCCCAGCGGCTGACAGCCTTTCACAGATAGACACTAATTAAGGAAGAGATTTTACAACCAAAGCAAAACTCTTTTGTGATTCACAAAAATATATGAAGGACGCCGCAATGATCAGTTTAGATTTCTTCATCCGTTCAAGAGGTAAAATCAAGCCATCACACCATAGAGACATCCCTATGATGCTGAACTTCGTGAGATTGTTTAATATTGCAAAGCGTTGATGTCACACCACTAGAAGTCAACACGCAACGCATCCATAAAACACAAAGCCAGCTCCCGATTTTGTTCACAAAAAAATCTACATTTACCAAACGGCCCTAAAGGCTGCAGGTCATGAATAGAAAGACCCTCTTTGTTGTGTAAGAAACAGAAAATTAAAAAATTAAATATAAGGCTTTCGTGTCTTTCTGTGTGATAATGATGTCTAAAGATAGGCCTTCATAACTCCTGCTGTCATTTACTTTCCCTTCCTTCAAGAGGCACTGGGAGGAAAATAACACACTGAAAGAGACATAATTTTCTCTGTTGGGTAACTGTGGGCAAAACGCCAGTCTAATTAGTTTACTATATGTCTGGCAGCTTGCCAACAGGAGATAAATCAAACAGTAATTCTACCCACTAGCTCATGGAGAAATTTGAGGTTTTGCCAAATATATTTATTTACTTGAGTGAGGACCTTGGAAAAAATACTTTCTTTAAACAAAAAGAAGGACATTTTTAAAACCACGTTTGGTTTTTGCGTGGTGTGCCTTAAGTAATGTTCGAAAACACAAACTGGGGACATTAAAACATTTAACTGAGGGAAACTGAGAGCTCATATAGTCCTTCAGCAGCTTAGACTTTTTTTTTCTTCTCTCCTGATTTAGTCTAGAATTTAAGGGATTTTTATCTTTTTCTTTAAACATGACGGTCATGAAGCTTCTGTTGGTCTCCATCTTACAGGTTCTTAACGTAACTTCAATTTTGCTGGTGTAGGTTCTGAGCTTAGTTCAGTACAGACTGAATGAAATAGCTCTAATTATCAAAGACTCCAAACCAGCACTGAGACGAAGGGGGCAGTGTCATCAAAACATATTTAGGCCTCAAGTCTGAAGACATGACGTCTGTTCCAACAATAAAGCGACGTATGCCACACAGGTTATCGTTACCTGCCACTCCAAAGGGTCTTCTCAAACCCGAGGTCAGCTTTTTGGTGTTGTTGTCTCGTAGCTCCATGCGCCCTACTCTGACAATCTGACAGACAAAGCTGATCTTCTCTCTCTTCAAATCTTCGCTTCCCAAGTCCTGAGGAGGGAAAAAGCGGGAAAAGTTAGAGAGGACAACAGCCTCACAACACTCTGACTTACAGCAAATCTCGAGCAACTCCAATCAGATATCCGGTCAAAAACCCACTTGCATTTAAATATTGTAATAGCTTTCCTTTTGACTATAGCAGAACCATGCACCGCAACCCATTGATTCATAAATGTTTCAACTGTGAAGATGGGTTTGTACAAAGGGCAGACATTTTACCACAAAATATCTTAAGTTGTTATGTCCACAAATAGATTTTTTTGAGAGTAATACCCCCAAAAACCAGCAAAGTGCTCCCCAGTGGCTGCACACTGACCCTTCTGCCCTTGGCTGTCCATTAGATAGAGGGGACTACCTTACTTAATGCCTACAGTGAGCCGGGCTCTATCTAAAAGAGATTCCACATGCTTTTAGAGCAGGATAAACAGAAGAATAGAGACACGAGAAAACAAACTTACCGTGAAAACTGACCGCAGATTATGAAGCTGGTCTAAGTCTTTCACCATACCCGAGCTAGACCATTTCACCAGGTAGTTCTCACTGAAAGGAAGAGAAAAAGATCAGGATGTCTGCAATTCTCTTATTTCTTAAGTCCAAAATCTTCATGCTTTCTTTATTGAATCATAGGGAATTGATATTTGACCCTCCCTCCGGTGCTTTTGATTTTTCATGAAAAACACCATGTCTTTTTTTTCTCCAGAAATCGATGGCAAAGCTTCTTTCTCATATTACAGCAATCTTAAAACCGATTTAAAAAATCTATTTGAACGTATCAAATGGGATTATGGACCAGCCTCCTATGCTGGAAGATACCTTAGCCATCCAATCAAAATTCCCCTCCACATCTTTGATTGGATTTTGACCAAACACTTTTAGGGTTGTCAAAAATTTCATTGTGTGAAGTCTTCTTAAATATACATTAGGTTTTTGGATGAGCTTGCTTCCTGGGGCCTTTAGCTATCATGTACCTCCGCCCTTAAAAAGTAATCAGAGCATTTTCATTATTCAAAACATTAAAATAGCTCAGATGGGGAAATTATGTGAAAAAAGCAACAACTGAGGTTGTACAGTGACCATCTCCACTTCTGCTTGTTTACTCGTAACATTCCAGAAAAAATACCAAACCCATGACTACCTGGTTCTACTTGTTTTGGTCACATTCCTGCATGGTGCGTGTCCAGACAGTGGAGGTGGTGGTTGAGGGGTAAATAAGAAAGACAGAGGGAAACAACCAATGACAAAGAGAGAGAAGAGTGAAGGGACTCCTCCTCTGGGGCTTACCTGATAAACTTGGAGTCCACTGGGTCGTAGAGCGACATGAGCACCTCTGCGTCCTCGCCAATTTTACACACCACGTTCTTCAGAGTCACAAAGAGGGCAAAAGCTGGCGTGGAGGCAAACTTCGCCTGTCTCGTCAGATCAATATTCTGCTTCTGAGACTGTCAGAGAAACAGGCGACACAGTGAAAACCGGGAACTCTCACACTGATTCCTGACACATGCGGCTAGTGTCGACGCGCACGCCAGACCAAACTACACCTTCCACAAAATGTCACACTCTGTCTTACAATTTTAACAAATCTATTGAAATCTAGAATTTACATTTTGACGAGCGCCATACTGAATGAAAAACTTTTACTTCTACTTGATCTCCACGGCCTCGATCTGAGGGGGGAAAAAAAGAACCTTTGGCATGGATCCCTGGATGCCCTTCAAAAGTATGCAGAGGCCACCTCATCAATATTCATCATGTTGACCTGGGCAATTTCTTATTTCCCATGCATATGCAATAAAGACCTCCGATTGAAAAGGTCGCAAGAGATGAGACCACATGACTGCGGGGCACTTAGCGTCTGGCCACTCTTTGCATTCTGCCAACTGACATTCAGGTGCGGGATACCACTCAAGAGCCAAGTGAAGTAGATTGGGAATCTGGTTGAGTCTCTTACTCTAAAGTAGACAGGCAGACAAGAATCTGTGCATGTCGGGGGTGGCCTTGCTTTCCCAACATGACACCTAAATCGTTTAATTGACAAACATGAGTTCACATCCCTGAGCATGCAGTGTACAAATGTAATGGCGGAAGTGATGGATTTCTAACATTCTCAATGACAGATCATCATACATGTGCGTATCATGCACTACTACTATACTAACCACCATACCACTGCGCAGCGCCAACATGAATAAAGCCTTTATGTTTTATTCCAGGTTGGTTATCTCTCAATTCACCGTGTAAGGTCTTTGATGTCCACCACGTATCAGACAAAGGGAATGTCGAGGAGAGACTACAGCTTGACCCAAAAAGTAGTACAGAATTCGAAACATAACAGTTTTTCCTTTCTCTTTCTGTTCTTTGGCTCTGGCTCTGCCTGGAATAATAAGGTAGTTGGGACAGGAACATTTGGACCATGCTGATATCCATTTATTTTGGTTCTGTTCAACCAAGTAATATCAGCGCACAGCAGAGCACCAGGGTGCTTATGTTCTATTCTTGCCAGTGTAGAAGGAATAGGCTGCCCTCCTTTCCCATGAAATATGCAGAGAGTTATTTTTAAAAGATCGAAATTTCGTGGAAATAAATCTTGCAAAAGTGTTGCAGATATCACAGGAAATGGAAAGGTGTTTAAAACCAGTGAAACAAAGATCATTTGACACAAAAAACAAGACAAAGTCTTCATTAACCCTGAAGTTGTGATTCAGGATGTTTTCAATGTTAGTTTTGAAATAACTGCATATAAAAAAGTCTATTTTCACAGACTGACTCATATTAAGAGAATGCCTGGAAAAAAGAGGAAAACTCATTTTAAAAATCAACAGTTTGCCAGACAAAAAATGCAAAGTACAACAGCGTACTTTTGCCTTTTGAAATAATCTACTGTGGAAAAAAACAGCAGTTTAGTCACAGCACCAGAAGAAATGTTTGATGCAGATCAAAGACACAGCAGCTATGACTTGATGGTGGGAATGTTAAGGGTTCTTGTTACCTCATCGCCTGAGCAACTCAAAGTTGTTGATTCAGTTATGAATTTAGCATCTTATTGTAGAGTGCTTGAAGACAAAGTGTGGACATATGCCATGAATATTTAATAAACATGGGTGAATCACGTCTGCTTCTAGGGGACCGGTACCAGCTTAGTTCTTCTGTGCTTCTGAATATCTTCATACTTAGTTTATTAACAAAAGAATATCACATTATGAATATTTTCGGTAAATAAATATTCTTAAAACTAATGTGCTCAGTGGTTTTGTTCAAGTTAGTCACCATTTGGGAGAGAGAATTAACGCCTTGTCGATCCACCTGTCTCAGTAAAAGGCCAGCACATTGCATTGGATGTCTTTGTTTCTCAAATTGCAGAAAGAAAAATCTACTTTGAATTTTTTATTTTTGCATACACCGTAATGGCACCCGTTTGACTAACTGAGATTAAGTGGAGCCAAGTAAAAGCGTAAGAACTAAACAAATCACATCTATTACAATGGTGCTCGTCACCTATATGTCATTTATTATTTCCCTGTTTTTACCTTCTCCTCTTGGATCCGGTCCTCAATTTGTTTGGAGGCTGCTTCGTGTGCCCTGAAAAGGCTTATGGTGCTGGTAAGCTCCGGGTCCAGTATGTTTCCATCTTTGTCTCTGACCACCAGGTCAAGATCCAGGTACCTTGCATACAGAACATGGACATATATCTAAGACCCACGGACATACGTAACACAAAACAATTGTCAAATACTGTGTCATTTTAGCAGAAGTCCCTCACACAGACGGAATGGCATGTATTACCACAGCACAAACACTCCCTTCTCTTGTCCTGACATTCCCTCAGCTTCACGGTTTTCTTTCAAAGCGCTCCTGTTTTCTTTTACTCATTCAGCTCTGGAGGGACTCGGCGGAGACAACACATGCTGAACATGTGCTCCCGATGGGCTCTCCCTCCCTGCTTCCATAAAGGCAGTCATTTTTCTACCTGGCCAAAGGTTTAAAGTTTCATCACAGGAGAAGAATAGAGCCTCACCATTTTCATTTTCAAACAATTTTCTGGGACCACTAAAGACACTGTGAGAACTGTCATTTCATGATGGAATACGCTGCAGTTGGCTGAAGCTAAATCCCCACAGTTTGTTCTCAAGCTAAGTGATGACCTGTCATTTCCTATTGACTGACACTGCTGACCTATTCCTCGGAGCAATTTTTTTTCCTTCTGTGGATAAGAGGGTATAATCCTTCTGGAGGAAAGGACAAATCTAAAATACTTCAATGACCGGGCGCTCACTTGTTGCCGTAGTCTATCTTGGAGGTGACCTTCTGTTTGAGCTCGGTGAGCTCATCCTGCGGGAGAGTGCCCGAGAGGATCTGCGACCGCCATTCGATGAGGTCGTAGATCATGTCCCGGACGGAATTGAACATCTCGCGCTTGTCCCCCTGTCAGGCAGAACCGAGTACAGCTGAGACGAAAGAGGAAACTCAGCCACCTACATCATAACCAGGAAGAAGTCTGACCCAGGTTTGTGTAAAACGTGTGGTCAAACGTGTGAGCATACTCGCAAACAAGCAACTACTAAAAGCCTTAGCATTGATATCACTAAGACTAAGACATTTTCAAGAAGGCCCCACCTAAAGGCAAGAAAAGGAAAGACTTGTTTAACTGTAAACACACGAAAGCAGGTGAAATACCACATTCGATTCAAATGGAAGGGACAGAAAATAGATGATGAGAGAGGTCAAATTAAGAAATACAAAGAAATACTGTGAAATTTCAAATTTAGGAGCATGATTTCTCATTAGGAAAGCATTGGGTGGCTTACCACATACAAGTCCCTCCATATTGTCGCCCACTCCCGCAGAGTTGTGGTGACCTCCTGAACCAGGGGCAGCTCGGTGGGAATGACCGTCTCCTTTTGCCTGCAGTGACAGCCGAATTATTCAAAGCAGTAACTCCGTGTCAGTTCCTTTCCCTTCTTCTGCATACTGACACGCTGACGCCAAAAGTTGTGTGAGGACAGACGGTAAAGGAGTCCAACATATCAGTCTGTAGGAGCCTGAACCAAACAGCAATACTGCACATCCTCCATGTTTTATCCCTTCCTGGAACTTAACCCGCTTCCTGTTTAAAAATTTAGAACAATTTCATCATTTCGCCCAAATCTATTAGCTCTAATTTAAGGCTGGTTTGATCAGTGAGCCACAGATCAATGTTGGCCCAAACTTCCTGAAAATAGCTTGATCGATGGAGACCGCCGAACCCAAACGATCATCGGATTTTTTTAAAGCGCTAGTGGAGAGAAGACAGCTGCAGTGTCTCTTCCTGTTAAAATATTTGGGGCTGTGGATGTTTTATGTACAGCTCAGTCCAGACATGTTGGTAACTCATAAAAACAAGAATCTCAACTGGTGATGAAGCAACAAACGCACAACATTGCTATCGGCTGTAAAGACAAAAAAACACCTTCTCGGGGTGTCTTAGGATGAATGGTGATGATCCATTCATTCAAACCATACTGCACTGTTCCCACGTGTTATCTAAAAGATTCCGAGCAAATACCGAGTCTTAATCTATCAACGGGGAGACATGAATCCCAAACATCGGACCGCGGTGACGAAACATCTACGTCACCCCGCTAATCCTCAGAACTCAAGGACTTCAGGTCGGTCTTGAGCAAACAGGAGGAGACAAACGGATCACAACAGGACAGAGGAACACGCAGTCCGGTAACGAACACGTCACCTCGGATCAAGTGAGGACCCAACTGGCCTCCAACGGCATCAGGGACACAAAACATTACCTGACATTCTAATGAGATGAAAAAAAGAGACAGAAATTCAGAAATACTGACCCAATGCCTTCAACTGTGGCTTCCTTCAGGTGTATATAACAAGCAGGAAATATTCCCTGGAAGGAGAGGGGGGGGGGACATTGTTATGTAACTTGGACTTGTGTTTGTAATGCACGTGGCTATAATTAGAAATAATATTACTCACCTTTTTGGATTTTCTCCTCAGCCTATGACCTCTGTACCAGTCTAGGGTAAAATAAAAATCATTAATAAGCATCACCTATGTTAGCTTTAAAAACAATTCTAGAATAAATCATAAAAATGACAGACATACAGCAACCTTCACAGAACGGAAGAATTGTTTCTTGCGTTATTACCATTATACAGGGGGGAAAACCACAAATGGGAAAAGGAAAAACTGATTTTATTCCTAGCCTCATACGCGGCATCAGAAGGTCTAATCTCACCTTCATACGTCTCAAGTATGTGCACCGTGTCTCCAATCTGCAGTGACAGCTCTTCCTCTCCCCGGGCATCGTAGTTATAGATTGCTTAAGAAAAATGAGAGAGGACAATATAAGAGATATTACAGAAAGAGGTAAAAAAAAAAAAAAAAAAAGAAAAGAAAAGGCAATAACACATTTTGCTCCCTTGTGGCGCTAATTATGTGCCACTGGATTGTGTAAGAAGGAGCATCGCACACATACAGAACGTCCACCCACGCGGACTGACTCCTTAACGGTGGGGCCTGGCACCGGCTAAGCTGCCGTATCAACAGACGTCTACCGCCCACAGAAGACAAATCAGTAATGACAGATGAATCCAAAACAACTGTGACAGACATAAACATATTTCCTTAGACCACGAGATGACAGCCGGTGTGATCAAATATCCCGGTGCTTTTGAATTTTTATGGATGTGCTCAACTGAAATAAGATAAAAGTGATTGAGTCATTGGAATGAGAGAATAAAATGTTAGACCTGGTAGATCTAAAATATTAAATTAATTAAAAAATATTTCAAATCGATTACATCATTTTGTTATTATCTTATTACAGTGGCATGACACTCTTTGTCCCACAGATTCCCACTGATTTCATAATTGGAAAAACTTGAAAAGTGAGGGGATGAGATGTGTTTGAAACATTTCGGTGGCTGAAGAAAACACTGCTGGACTGGTCTGGACTGACAGAGCCTGTGCCAAGGGGTGCCTCCTTTTCCATCTCCAAAGCAAATGTAAAGTTAACCACAGTGTTTGAGTCACTTCTCCATCCTCTGCCAACTGTGGCTTCAAATCAAATAAAAATCAAGTCTGATGTCAAGAGACTGGGATAAACCTTTTAATAATAGGGTAGGGTGCTCGCTTTGGAAGTATTTTTTTCTCTCTTGAAGATCAACAACGAAGGCCGTTTCCTTTGATTTACCAGCAAACATGGCACCGATCGTCCACTGCCAGGGGTCCGTCAACATGTCAAGGTTATATTCCAAAGACAATAAAATCCTGACTGGCTGACTGGTGGTGACACTTGTTCTCTGATTAAGTGAGAGGTGAACGGCATGTCATCGTCCGGCGGCCATGTTGAACATCTGTCAAGAGCCCCCACGTAAAAACAAATAGGGTTGGGGGGGAATTACAGGGCATGCACACATAAAGACAGAGGAATTATGGAAGAAAGAAAGCATAGGAGCGGAGGGAATGTCACATGTTAGCATCTGTATGCGCGCCCTGCATTGGTAATGCATGCAGGGATACTTCGGAGCTTTCCAGAGGTGAACAACTGCTTAATTAAAACAGACCCTCGCTGCAGGCATCCAAACCTCTCCGGCATGCTGATGGCTCCCAGACCTGAATCGACCACTTTCAACCCCGACCGCCGGCCAGCTGAAGGCCGGGTTTCACAAGGTTCCACATTTAGTGAGTTGTTGGGGTACTCATGCTGCAAAAGTTATTCTTCTCTACTGGAAAACCCACACGTCTTCTGGTCTCTATCCTTCTATAATTTAATCACTTAATAGAACACACAAAGTGTGACGCTTAGTTCCACCTGATTCTTTTAGTTGTATCTCGTTTTGTTCTCCAATTATGTGTGCTTTTTTTTTTTTTTTTTTTTCGCGTATAGCCACAGAGCATTTTGTTATCCTCCCCAAACAAGTCCAAAGAGCCCGGAGAATGCACCAGAACATGAGCCGGGGGCCTGACAATAGAACAAAGACCCCAGGAAATGTATTCAGCCATGCCCCACCGAAACACAAAGGGTACCTACATGGGCAGAAAGCGACAGGGCAATCAAAAGGGAAGTGGGATTAATCTGCGTTGAGGCGTCAGAGGGTTCTTGTCACTGTGCGGCGCAGTTACTCCAATTAAACTGTCATTAGGGCTTCAGCAGAGATTGGACATCATATTTTATCCGAACACAAAAAAAAAGCCTGCCCCCTGTAATAACTGCCAAAGTGACACTTCAATATCCAGCGAATGGGAGCTGAGAGGAGCGGGAATGTCCTCACCGGGAAAGAATTTTCAAAAAACGAGCACAAACGACACCATGGGAAAACACTGACTAAACGACGGCCATCAAACACATCCCTGCCACGAGAGGAAATGATTGTGCAATCTAGCTCTGGAGCCGGAGCAATTTCTAGGCATGTGGGGACTAAACGACAACTCAGATTACTCATAAAGCTATTCTTGCACATTGGAGTAAACTGATGTCAATTAGGAAGCAGGGGAGGGTGTGAGAAGAATCCATCAGAGGAGGAAGACGAAGAGCGTGAGGACGTGGACCGAATTCTCCCTCAAGTGTGGCATGCAAATGAATTTCTGCAAACGGGATAAGCAGCGGCATCATTTAGCGGGGACTCATTAGCGTACATAACCTCCTGCAAGAGGACGTGCAAACTCGGAGAGCATAATCGTCATCGGAAACGAGAAAAAGGAATCAGATTACAGACCTATGGACTTAGCCGGCACGTGTCTACGCCCTCTCTACAATTATAGGCAGCCTCATCTAAACACTGGACTGATTGTAATTCTACACTTTGCGCTCGCTAATGACCTGCACTAATCCACGCAGAGTATAACATACCATTACGCTCAGATGATAGTACAGTATATGCTGATGAAGGAGGGGGGGTAGAAGAAACACGCAGAACCGGCTCACTGGAAAGAGACTGAGCCTTCTAAAAAAAAATACAAAAATAGAAAAACTCCCATGGGATGTAAGCCCACAGCCAACCAGGAAATCCCAGACAGCATGCTTCTACTAGAGGAAGAGACTAGAGCTGAGCACAAAGCTTCTCTCTCTCTTGAAAAGGCTGGTTTAATACAGTTTAGGAGGCAATTTACAACTTCAGGCTTAAGACGGACTGTCAAAACTTTGACAGCCCACGCAGGTCCCAGCATTCCCTGTTATAATCATGTACCAGTGGGAAAGTCTGGAGCTGATCCTTTTCAGAGTCAGTTCCTTGATGTACTTTTTTTTTTTTACTTTGAGCCCCAAAAGATGATGCAAATAATATGCAATCCACGCAAAATACTCCCAGCAAAAAAAAGAACACAAAAGCTGTGTTTCCGTCTAACAGACGACTGAGAATAAAGTGAACTTTTGAAATGTTGCCTCAAAAATCAGCATTATGACCCAAACTGTGGATCTAAAGAGCCATGACTGAGCTAACGTCACGCCAAAAATCCCACCAAGGTGTATTTAAGCTGACGGGAGGATGTGCATGCAACAGTTTACACAAAAGGAAGGGCTACCTGCATACTTTTACAGCTTTGGGAGGTCAAATGAGGCCAAAATACAGAGCTGTTATTACAGACTTTGCGAGAAGAAAGCGAGATACACAGGAATATGCAAGGAAGCCAAGCCAGGGAATATGAATTTAACACGGCGCTTAACTTGAAAGAGAAAGACTGGACCCAGAACACTGTTTCCCATGCAGCTAGAATGAATAAAGGACGATTATTCCACTCCAGCTGCAATCCGGGCCTCAGAGGCACGACAGAGGAGTTCGCAAAGAAGAGCTACATAATACATAGACAGAGCGAATACTGTATTCACAGAAGGATTTATCTGTAAATCTCCATCCACGACTGATGTAAGAGATCTAAATGTATAAAGACAAAAAGTTGTTACTGCTTAAAGAGAAAAAGTATGAGACTACATGACTTCACCAACGACTAGCTGTGAAAATTTAAACCCCTTCCATCCATTATGCAGGAATAAATGTCATTCATTTTTAAGAGAGACGTGGATGCGTGATGCTTTACAAGCTGCTGCCGGCTTTCAGACGTCGGTCTGGGGTCATTTGTCTGGGACTTGCATGTCCCCTCTTCAGAGGAGATAATCAGAACTCTAAGCATAATAATAGAAAATGAAAGCACATTTGATTAAACATACGGAGATGCAGTGCGTTGGAATTCAGCAGAAATATTAAAGCGGCTCGCAACATAGAAGAGGATCAACCACACGGGATTTTTTTAACACTCGGATGAGGACCACTCTGTCAGCGACACACAAAGCAGGGAAAACATGATAATTAATTTCAAGTCCCTCTCCAAAAGGGTTTAATAAGAGGTTTAAGCGTTGGGTTAGAAGCCCGATGGCTCCAGCACAGAGGAAAATTCAGACACTGATCTAAGAAGTTAAGAGATAGCAGCAAAATGATCCCTCTTCCTCTTAAAACACTCATATGCACAACAGCCTTTTAATCTCTCTCTCTGTATTCGGGAAGTGGAGATAGCGCCGTTGCAATTAACCTTTTAATGAATACAACAGCGTCTGAGCAGGGAGACATGAAAGGCGAAAACCTTACAGTCACTAGGAAAAAAAACTATTGAAAACCTCCCGGTAGAACAAGCAGGAAATGCTCCTCAAGATCTTAGCCTACCACAATAGAAAGGGACCTTCCAGAAGGCCAGTAGGAAATGCTGGTGCTTTTTTTTCTGACTGCCAGGAAGATTAACAATACCTCATTTAAAGGAAAAAAAAAACAAAAAAAGATAACCAGAGGAACAGAGCACACGGTTTACAGCAGGGGAAGTGTGTGTGTGAGTGTGTGTGTGTATTGGGGAGTGGGTTAAGGTGTGTAGATGCCAAATTCAGGCACCACGAGCTGTAATAACATTTGACCCAACTTCGTGACATCCATCCAGTTGAAGGAGCAGCCTTGGGGTGCAATCTAAAGCGGGCTGATAACTTAGCCTCCTCTGCCTCGGCACGGCAGACTTTATTCCTTTAATTGAAAATAATCTGCGCAATACAACAGGGACGGAGAGCAGATCCTCGCTCATTACAGAGCAATGAGCGCGCCGGCCCCTTCACAGAGCGTTTCCACACTCTCTATTTCACTCATTAACTCAGCTGGAGAATGAGCTGAAAGAAATCTATCTTCAAGGAAACACGTTTTGTAATCCTGAACATCAGCATCACGTGTCGTTACGCAGTAATAACAGGTCACGCATTTAAACCCACCGACAGAGTGATGAGATGAGTGTCTAAAACAAGCCTTTTTTTGCAGAACTGCATAGGCAATTATTTTCAACACCACGTTCCATTTCCTGTGAAAGGAGGGCTGATGATCACATAATCACCTTTAAATATTTAGAGAAGCTCTGCTGTTGAGTCAGCGGGTTTATTTCGAGACCACTGTGCTGCCACAAAGCGACTCCACTGACGTGACCCCTGACAAGGAAATGCAACAAGAAACACCTTGGACCCGTTCCTTCACGCTTTTATTTCTGATCAGAAACCTGAGACTTTGAAAAAGTAGAAGTAAGGATTCAGTCCGCCAACGCATGAAAAAATTCACACATCCTGAATTTTAAGAATATTTTTTAAAAAAAAGGTCATGAAGTTCTGCGATAGAAGCAGCTGCACGGAATGGACTAACTTCAACGTCTTATTAATCAGACGAAAGCATCCCTGATCAGACGCCGGAACATTAACGCTCGGATCCACTGAGGGAACAGCGAAACCGCCTTTCAAACATCACGTGTAACACGAAGCGCAACAAAGCGGCATCAGTCCCGGCTCGCGAAGAGAAACTTGACAGAATGCAATTAAATTACCGCAATAAATGATGTCAATTAGCTTCCAGCGCGATCCCCTGAACCCCTGTAGCATGCAGGCTAATTGTTTCACCCCCCCCACCACCCGCCTTCACTGGGCCTCCACGTGGAAAGCTGCTGAGATCTGTGAGCGGCCTTCTCTTTCTGATGAGCGCTGTTGGACTGATATTGGTCGATGAGAGCTCAACGGGACCATCACTTTTTGTGATAGACGTTAAATGGCGTGGTTTAACCCAGTGCCATTTTAATGGCACAGATAAGTGGTTGGTTTGTACACAGAAGAGGGGTAACCTTTGCACAGGAACATATCTTAATACCAGCGCTTCCTGCAGCGTCTGCCGTTTCATTTTGACATGTGGTCTCAGATCCAAACAGCGAGGGGGGGGGGGTGTTTTTTTTTTTTTTTTCTTTTTGTTCTTCGTCGGCTGGGCTGCAATTTAAAAGGGGATGATCGTGGTTTTCAAAAGAGGTAACAATTGGGGTTTAAAAAAAAAAAAACAGGGCGGAGGGGGGGAAACACACACACACACACACACACACACAAAACTTTCAATAATGTTCTCTACTGTTTTTTTCTTTCAGGTCACTTCTCTTCCACTCCTCTTTTTAATAAGCTCGTCTGGAAACGCGGAGCAGGCTGGAGGCCTACGTGGACAAATCACAGAGCCGATCTAATGGACCGGGTGGTATCGATAAACCCAAGCAAATAAAGCGAAGTTGTTAAGTTTGAACGGTCGGGCAGAAGTGGTGGAGGCCTGGATGAAAAATGAAATCCATTCATCTATTTTAATTTCCCGTTCAAAGTTAATCTGAGTGGTCAGACGCATAAGTGAGACATCTTAATCTAAATCCCTTTTACGGCTGGCCCACAAAGTAGAGCCTGCCACTCACTGAAATCTAAAACTGCCTCTGGAGACTCTTCTGACTTTATCAAGTATTTAGCCAGACGAACACACACTCACACACACAAACACACACACACATACACGCGCGCACATTTACAAACACACAAAAGGCTATTTCATCAAATGCCAGCCGTACTGAAAGGCTGCCTCTCTCTGCATGCAGCATTCCTGAGCCCGTCTGTGACCACAATCACTGACTGACACCTCAATTACAAGTCTCTAAAACAAGCGATGGGACATTTTAAAGGTGACAAAAGCGACTTTAATATGGACTGCCGCTGATATTAGCGCTGACATTTCACAGAACCTGATGTCGCGCTCTGGGGTTTTGTTTTCTTGTCTTTTCTTTTGCGCACATCTCCAGTTGGGATTAGAGGACTCAAAAGTCCCTCCGAGGCTGCTGTTCCCACAAACAGTCGTGCACAAGCATAGCAAAATGCCAACGTGGAGCTGGTGAGAGCCGGTGATGCTCCTACATGAAGATGGAGGTTGACAGCTTACTGTTCTGCCCAAACTGAGATTGGAGTATTGGTTTCTGTTTCCAAAGCCTGGACTTCTCAGATTTCTTTTGATCAACCTCTTACAATAGAAAGACCTGGGGGGGGGGGGTGCCCTCACACTTACGAGAGGTGTCGATACTACAGGAATAGAATGCCGCGCGCACTTCAGGGGGTTTTAAAAAGAAGAAAATGAAAAAGGTTTTGAAAGAGTGCCTCTACAACTCTGTACAAACAGCTGACTGATGTGGATTTTGATTAAAACCACATGCCTCTTACACACACACACACACACACACACACCCTTTTTAAGGAAACCTACAAGAAGATGCAAACTCCTCCAACTCTGCGTGCAAAGATGGAAATCTGAGGTTTTTAGAAAATATCAGTTTCTAACCAGTAAAAGTGTTCATGCAAATCCTTCCATCACATTTGAACTAATCCTGCTAATAAGCAGACTCGAAGACGGAGACGCCGCTTAATCTCTTTAGTGGATTAAACAAATATTCATAATGATCCGTGTGGGGGAGGACACCCCACTTTTCTCTTGCTCTCTGATAGCATTTAGGGAACCCGGTCCTCCCACAATGTTTAATATACAGGGGTGAATTTGTGGAAATCAACCCAACAGAACACTTATTGTACTAAGAATAAAATGCATCTACTGACATATCATTTTTCAAAGATTTATCACTTTACAAGAAAAAAAAATCAAGGTACTTGTCGTGTTGAATAAATCATTTCTTGTTGTAAAAGCTGCTTATTTCTCATGGCAGGCCACACAATTTACTGCCTCGACAATATGCGAGTGGAGCAACAAAAACTTCTCCCTGCTTACATAATCAGGCCCTTAAAAGGCTGTCGTATATGAATTTAAACGAGCCCGGTCTAAATTATGTAATAACACATGTCTGCATGGGTGACCCTGGTTTCCCACCGACATATTACAGACCATTAACCATCTGTCAAGCAAGCCCGGGCTGCACAGCGGGGCCTGGATCAGACAAAGGTCCAGGCTGCTTGGCATGTCTACAATCAATAATGAGGGAGTGGACAACACCCACGAAGCCGAGTAAGAGCTACAGCCCACATATGTCAGTCCTCACACCTCAGTGCTTTGTCTCTGTGAAAGGCTCAGGAGAGGTTGCAGCTCTTTTCCTTTTTTTTCCACTTTCACATCACAGAGATGGAACTATATGTTGCCACGCTGAGCGGAACACGTTTACACAATTTTGTGATTGACAAGAATCGGTAGAAAACCCCGGCTCCCTCTCCCAGAGAATAAACAAAAATATCTGAAACCACGAAGAAATTCAATCTAAAGGGTTCGGATGGTGATCTCGCAGGACTTTGATTTATTCACATCCACAACACTCCGTTTTGGGCCAGCACCAAATCGACTGATCTTGCCGTGTTTTTGCTGCGAGGGTTGGCCGTTCCAGCTTAGATGAGAAGTGCAAACTGATATATGCACTGCAATTCATTAAAGCAAATGAAATCCCCAATCCCAAGTTAACGTCCTCACATCTGGTCCTGATATCCAACCCGGCTCGGCCCCTGTGAAGACGGAGCCTCGGAAAAAAAACAAGATGTAGAAGTGCCCCGGCTTTGTCTCAGAGGTGAGCCCAGAAGGAATAATGTGGGATCACTTCGCTCTGCACTGATTAAATGCCCCCCTCTCACAGCAAGCCACTGGTAGAACCCCTCACCCAGCAGCATGGCCCCCGGTCAATCTACCATTCCCATTAGGGATCAAAAAAAGCAAAGTGAGCTCTCAGGACGAAAGAGAGAACGATGTCAAAGGTTTTAAAGACGAGCGAGAAAAATGAGAGTCGACAACCAATACATCTGCATTTCTAAATATTTGCAGGAGGGGGAAAAAACTCTAGCGTATTTTTACTGTATACTGTGGGTATAAACCACCTGTTATCTTATACAATGACCAAAGGAGAACCAAGGCAAGGTTTTACAGATATTCACATTGGGGAGGTTGACAGAAAGAGGAAGACGTTTTGTTTATAGATTTGCAGAACGGCTAAATAACTGCTGCGCAGTAAATGATGAAGAAAAGAAAATCTGAGCCAGACAAGGTCCCAGGTGGCAAGACAGATTCATCTTTGTGTATGCATGAGGGGGGGGAAAAACACAGCAAAAGTCATAAAAATGGAATTAGTGGTGTTATTTGATATTGCGTCTGATCTCTGAGTAACTGCTCAACAGAGATGCACGCTTCCTGCAGGCGGCACCTGACGAAAACCACCACCGGGCACCAGAACAAAGGCAACCGAGCATGGGACAAAAATATCTGTGTGGTCTCAAACAAACACCACAGAAGAAAAAAAAAAAAAAAAAACTCAGGTGGCCTTTTTCAAACGGCTCTTGCAAGCTGACAATCATCCATCTGGAATGTCTGCGGCCTTCCAGAGTCTGTTTAAAGCAAAATGCACTTTTTTTTCCTCTTTTTTTTTAGCACAAGCGCATCGAAACTGGCTGATAACAAACAGAACTGTTGGATTTTTAGACTCCGGCTTCATTCTGCGTGACAAAGCTGAGCCCTCCTGAGCACCTGTTCACCACAGGTCTGCATCAGCCCTCTTCTCCTTCCCGTGTGGGCTCACGGGTTGTTGTGTTTTTTTTCTCTAGCAGACGAAGCTGTGGCGTCTGCCGCCATCGCTGCTTTTCGCCGTCCGTCTGGTTTACGGTAGAGCGTCGCCTGTGTGGTTAGTGGTGGTGAACGTGTAACGCCGACAGAACTGACAGTGATAACATGCTGCCAGTACAGCAGAGATGACAAGAGGGGCTATTTCTCCCTTTCCATATCGATTGCGTCTCAAAACAACACAAAACTAACAGGAAAAAAAGACAAAATGATTCTTCCTCAGCAAGGTCCATCAAGAGCAGCATTGAATATAATAATAATAATGATGCGAGCGCTATTAAACATACGGCAGGAATGTATCTAATCCCCAGACTTCTTTTTAATTGCAACCATACTTGTTTGCTTAGTGCACTAGTGGGTGGGAGAGAGTTTTGTTGAGTGAGGGCAGGGTGAGCGCTTTACAAATTACTTATGGCTCAAGTCAAGGGAAGGCAGCGTCTCTATTTTCTGCTCCCGATGTGTCAGTCACCGCTAACCTGTTCCAAATGGGAGCCCCGGAGGGTTTCCGGCCCCATTGGTCATCAGTCTGTCGCACACCCGTTTAAAAATATGAATCACAGCCGGGGCACAGCTCGGACGTGGAGCTCTGCGAGTCCCTTCAGATTATGGCCGCCGGCATCAGCGCCTGACCTCCACGGAGCCGCGTTTCCTCTTCGGCCGAACCGAGAAACCACTGGGATGGTGACAAAGTAAACGCTGTCCACATGGATTTACGCGTTTCCTGTCGCGAGTGGCTGCTATCGCAGAGTCAACAGTTCAAAGCGTTTCTCCGGAGAGCAGAAGCTCTCGGGGGGGGGGAATCTGCGTCACCGTCTCCGTGGTTCTGTGCGGATTTAATGTCTTCTTGCTTGGTTTTCCGTGGTTTACTTGTCAGGGCCACGACTCTTGGAAGTCTCTCTCATAGAGCAGCAACATCCCGATGAAACCGAATTAATGAGACAACACTTGAAATTAGCATTAAAACGTTTTTTTCCACTTCTGAGGCGACACAAGAATAGCCGGGACTCAGAACTCTTTATCCTTTTAACTTCCTTGCTGACTGGGCTGGTATGTGTCAGGAGACATCATGTTCACCGACTGTGTCTTTGATGAAACCAGTGGCTTTACTCATCCTCTGCGAAGAGTGGCCCTGATCAAATCTTCCATTTGGAGTAAAAGACAACTTTGTTTTAGAGAAGTGCTTCTAGAATTCTGATGCGGTGTATAATTTTGGAACGACTGGCTGAGAGCGGTCTGGGCACACAGGCAGCATTCTGAAAATGCCACACTAAAACTGAAGACAATGTTCAAAGGGGAAAGTCAGACTGATGCCTCGGGGTAATAGTTGTTCTCACCAAACAATGGAGACAGCTGTAAAGTTACAACTACCTCTGTTAAGATTTGGAGGATTATGGAGTCTTTAACAATCAGTTTCCAAAAATCAAAATCAGCTTATTTATCATCGAACCAAAATAAAAAGTTGGGGAAAAAGACGCCCGCAGCCTCACTAAATCAGCTTCTTCTCCCTGGATTCAACCCCAGTGGATGTGTCATGCTCTCAGCCTCTGAAGAGAGACATTTTTCCGTCCAAGACAGCCGCGGTCCAGACGGTCAAACAAAACTCTGACAGCTCAGGGTGATGACGCAACGCGCTGATCAAATGCTGGAGCTGGCCAGAGCCAAAAGGAGCCATCTACTACCTGCACTGTATCAACAGGCCGTTAGCGTTTCTATGCTCACTTCAACTTGTGCTGACTGTAGACCAAAGCCAAAAGAGCAACAACAGTGCCAACACAACCAAGGGCAGCCTGCTTATCGGACTGTTCCCATCCCTTTAATGAGAAAACCCCAAAGTGTCCACCAAGCCATCAGGAGCTGGCAAAAGGCGTGAGAGCCCAAAGCATGGTTCTGCTCGAGGTTCCTGCCTCTTAAAAGGAAGTTTTTCCTTGCCTGTGTCGCCTAGTGCTTGCTCTTGGTGGGAACTGTTGGCCTTCTGTAATTAACTTCAGAGTAGGGTCTGACCTGTTCTGTTTGGAAAACGCTGTGAGATAACTGTTGTTGTGATGTGGTGCTGTATAAATAAAATTGAATTGAATTGAATAGAAGCTCGACAACTTAGGCTCTTTTGGCTGGGAGAAGCCGAAAAGTCAATGACAACTCAGGAGTCACAAAACTGGCCAAACTGCAAACCCAGGTCTTGGTCAGACCAATGACTCCCATCTTAGGGATTGCCATTGCTCAGATGATCCAGGTGCAAGCTCAGCTAGCTCCCGACTTCCCAACTGAGTGATCTAAAAGGCCTTTAACCACCATGCAGAGAACGACCAGCAGAAAACAGCAATTAGCAATGGAGGACGGACCCAACCGTACAGGTCTTTTTCTTAATAGTTCTGCTTTTAGCACTCATTATTTTGTGTGGGTTGATCTGTAAATATCAGTTAATCTGGTCAGGTTGCTTTCCTTATAAAGACTCGCTTGCACAAATGCTGTTATTGGACGCGTTAACGAGGCCATTTATAATCCCTGCTACGGTCTGAAAGAAAGACATTCCCCACGTACGGCAGCAAAACCACCGGGGCCATTATGAGAACCGTTAAATGGCAAGACAAAAGTTCTGCTGAAACCGAAATAGATGCAGCGTGAGGGCTGAGTGCGTAAGAGGTCTGACAGAGTGCTCATTAGTGTACTTGGTCAACACATGAAGTATTAAAAGTGCAATAGCTCTGCACCCCGCCAATCCTCTGCAGCCGTGATGTGGCAGCTGCTTCTCTTTCAACTAATGACTCATCCACTCTTGCATTCAGTCAGCCCCGAGAGAATTCACTCCATGACTTTTGAAGAAATTCAACTTTTAATTTATTTGAGAACGCAGACAAAATCATTATCGGCAGGGCTCCAAACTTTTCGTGGCTTTTCGCACACACACAGCGGACACACACACACACACACACAGGCACCCAGGGCTGGAATGGAAACGCCAGGGCTCGTTTAGAGGCTGCAGCCCGGGCCGCCAATCAAAGCAGCAGCAGAAACCCGCCGAAATCATCCATCGGTCAGCACCGTCGGCCCTCACATAGCTGCGAGCCATCTGTTTCGCTAATGGACACAACCGGAATGAGCTCAGCGCGCCCGTCGCGGGGTTCAGTGCAGGCATTAAAAATAACAATCCACCGTAATGAAAGCAAATTCAACCGGAGAACCCACCTATTGGACGGCAAAGCTGCGGGAACTGGGATTTTCCAGGGAATCCCCCTGGAAAATCTGGATTAGTGCCATTGCTCTATTAATCAGGCATTAGAGCCGGGGACTGCAGGGGGGAATGATTAATCACAATCACTTACGTCTACCCTTTAAGAATTCATCAATATTCAACAATTCACACCCGGCTTCTCTGACATTACCGGCTTAAATATTTCTGTCCATCTTCCCTTCATGATGATATTTTACGATGTCCTCCCACACGCCCCCCTGCATCTATCCAGGTACTAGACAAGAGATTCAAAAGTCCGGGTCGTTAAATTAATAAAAGGTTCTGAATATAAAGAGAAATATCAGATATAAGAAGTGTGGGAATGATGAAGCCAAACCAGGGAAGGAAAGTAACTAAGGTCATTTACTCAACTACTGTACGTCAGAACAATAATTCATTATTACAAGTTTATGCTAATTTATGCTTCCACTCTGTTGGGTTTCGGAGGAGAATCTACTTTCTGCTCCATTACCTTCATTTGACAGCTTTATTTCCTCTTTACAAGCTTTCTGTTACCCATCTTTTTTTTCTATCTTTTTTTTTGCATCAGTGTGCAGTTGGAGTCAAAACTAGGATTTCCATGAGCGGTAAATATCTCTACCGGTATTTTCTTTTCACCCTTGAACTTTTTACATGGTTTTCAATGAAACTAGATTTCCCAATAATTAAAGATTAGAGGCAGAAGGGGGGGTTTACCCCGACCTGAGAAACGATTTGTGCCTCAGAGCGTTGTTTTTCTTCTTTTGTCTTCGGGTCGTCGTGTCGTGACCCATCGGATCAGTGCGTCGTCCCTGTGGGGAGAGCTGTGCCCTGTGCGCCCACCTGAACACCCCCAGTCTGCCGCCTTCTCCTGATTGATGTCAGAGTGCTGCCTGGGGGAAGTAGTAGCTTTTTTCTTTTTTTTTTTAATCAGAAGGTCAGGTGCCCTCAGATGGCATTTCTTTTTTGTGTGTGTGTGTGGATTTGCACTATATAAATCACATCTGTTTGGATTGTTGTTTAAACTGTCAGCAGTCAGAAAGGTGACAACTCTGTTTTAGCATAGAAAAATATAAATACATATGTAAGCTTTTGCTTATAAATCCTTTTTGCTGCCATTGCAAATGGGGTGAATAAAAAAAAGACTTCTCATGTGTTATTACTAGTTTATTCCTGTGTTATTATTACTTTAGTACGTTTAAATAACTGATATGTGATCTTTTAACTGGAGCAAATGATAAAAACTTATTCCCCTGTTAAGGCTGGAGTTTCCACATTAATTCTCTATCAAATGGTGGGTGAGTAAGTGAATAATGTGCTGGTTTAGGCTCCACCAGCAGCAGCAGATGCGCTGCGTGATGTGTGCCTGCTCTCCTGACGGGGGGAGTGGAAGCTGAAGGGGACGAGAGTGTGTGTGTGTGTGTGTGTGTTGGGCCCAGGTTTCACAGCATTTCAGGAAGTAGAAATAAATGATCAACCACAAAGCCTGTCTCCAAATGGCAGGGGGCGAGCGGTGGACACAAAACAGCCGACAAAACCGAGCGGTTTGGGAAAAACGCGCTTAACTCTGTGAGCAGTCCGTTTGGATCGGAGGCCCCACAACACAGGAAACAGCTCTCCAACTAGGCGCGCCTCTTAACAATTCCCAACCCGTCCCCCCCCCCACAAAAGACTCCCGTAAACGCACCATCCTTGTTCCATACTTCACGCAAAGTAGCGCGCAACGTCTACCCCCCCCCGGACCCGGGCGTATTTGCATTTACCCACTAAAGGCAAAATCTGACCCGTGAGAAGCACTCAGCCGGTCGCTTTTCTAATCACAACCCTTCCCTAACTTGTGCAATCTGAGAGCCAAGAGCTAGGACGAGCTAACGATGGAGCATGCAAGTTTTTTCTTACGTACCAACTCCATACTTCTCCTTCTTGGTTGGCACCCAGCGGGTCATGGTCGCTGCCGAGGCTTTACCCGACTTGTTGCTGCGCCGGTTGAAAAAGCTCCGGACGTGACTTCCTCCTGATAAAGCAGACTTTTTTTTTCTCAGTTTTCTCTGAGCTTTAGGGAGCTGCTCCGAGCAGCCATTTTCCACCAGTGACAGGACGCTCCGCAAGGGGGAGGAAGGGAACACAACTTTTGCACCCTGTGGGCGTTCGTGCTGAACGCATCCTACATCCTACCCAACTTTTTTGGAAGCTGGAGACGATTTAAGTGCCTTATAGTCAAATTTAGAGAACATCTGGCCTAATCAGAGACCCGCATGTTACACAATGGATGACTTGACTTGGCACCAACAAGGAGACAAACCAGACAGACTTAATCGATAAGTGAGAAGGAGAAAATAAGTGTAAATCTTTTGCTGTTTTGTGTGATTCCAATATAAAAATGTGCGTGTTTACATGAGAAACTGGTTCTGGTCACACTTCATCCTTGTATGGACACATAAATGTAGTGTTCTACCACATTGTATGCCTCCATATGTAAATAACTTGACCAAAAGAATGCCAGCAAGGTGAAATCATCCCAAATATATCAAGAATCTCAGCAATCCCATCCACCCCCTGCTACATTTCCTGATTCCACTTATAACTGTGGGAAAAAAGTAGGATTTTGGATTTGGAAACCCAGCAGTCAAAGCAGAAATGTTTACAAAAATGTTGAAGAACTGAAAGCTGATGGCTAAATGGCTCCCAATATTGCAATTATCATAGTTAAACTATCCAAATTCCACACATATGGTTGAACTATAACATTGAAAAATGTCCTCCTATCTCATAAGAGTTTTGTGAAAGCATCACATGCCAAGCTCAGAGAGGTTGTTCCTCCGATCGGCTCAACAACTGCATTAGAATTCATGCGACCTATCATAGTTTCCTTCCGTCTTAGTTTGTCAGGAGGAAGCGAATAAACCCCGGCTGGGCATGTTTTTCTTGGCAGTGGTGATCAGAATGAATAAAAGTAGTTCATAAAGCGCCTGTCTGCTAAATAATAGATGTAAGAAGTATAAGTGTGCGAACGTTTGACTTCTCTCATCTTTATTCATCTTGTTTACACAACTTATGAGTCTTCCGGTCTCATCCCATCTTTAAAAGAACTCTCTTGGCGTATGACCTCATGCCTTCCCTATTTCAAATCCCTTTTTTTTCCGCTTGTTATATTTGGCTTCCACCAGCAGAGGGATCTGCATCTTTCAAGGTTCCTCTCCTTTACATGGCTGTACTTGTCACGCAGTGTCATAACTGGGTTTAATTTAATTTACATGTTATCTCCCAGCCAGAACAGAATAATAGATCACAAATTGCTTTCAATTGTATCATTTCAATTTAATATGTAGCTCTCCTGATTGATACAGTGCGTTATCTGAGATGTCTCCAGAGTATTTTCAATCTCTGTCCTTAAGAGACTTCTTCAGAAATAGTTATTATTCCCAGTTATATTCAAACTGCTTTGAACTTTGAAAACTTAAAGTTACTGTGAGTGCACTGAGAAACACTGAAATTCATTAAATATCAAAGGAAGGGTAATTTCTTTTCAGGAATTGTCATTAGGAGGCTGATTTAAATGCAGCATAGGCAAGAGCGAGGCGTAGCTGCCAGATGACCCTCCTAGATTTATGAAAAAAATTCAAATTCAGAGGAAATGATTGAAAATATCAGTTAGAATAACTAAATAACTTGAACAGATCTGACAGTGGCCAATGGAAAACCAGAAGTGTATGCAAAGAAGGAATCAGAAAAACCAAATCAGATGTGACAAGGAGAGGAATTAAACCTCCAGATAATAGCTAGGGGGGGGAAACCTACAAAACGATCCAATAAGTATTAGATAAAAAAGGACAAATCCTGGAAATAAAAAAACACAAAAACCAACATATAATGGTAGACAGAAGTTCAAAGATCTGTGTTCAACTGGGTTTGAATCCAATCTGCAGAAGAATCTTCCCCCCCCAGCTTCGAGCAAGGTCTCCCGTCTTGGAAATCCTTTTCTCTTATGCATTGTGAGACATCATGTGGGTCACAGTTACTTATCTGCGAGGACACTGGCCCATTTTTAAACTGTCTTGCCGGAGTCACACGGTTTGCGCAGATGCTTGAGGATAGCAACACTCCTCATCAGCCACTAACCACGAGATCACAGGGAGGAGCAGAAACGGGGGAATTCAACAGCGAGGATCTCTAATACAGTGAGCAAGTCGTTGAATAATATAGATAATCTGCTCATTAGTGATGCTCATTCATTAGTGAGGACGCCTGAATGTCAGGAAGTTTGAACCGCTCTTCTAAACTTTGCATGGTGTGTCTAACCTGCATTAACTCCAAATAAGATGGTTCGTTAAATAAATGCGAGTGATAACGACTGTCTTTGTTCAAAAGAAGATTCCGTTGCGTCATGCAGTCCATCAACAAGTTTTTCTTTTTCCAGCCTGCCCTTCCTTCAGTGTCTGTGTCCGTTCCTCTCGGTATTGGATGTTCAGTTGCTTTGCTCAGTAGCTCTTTTGTTTCCCAAAGCGTCCCTCAGATTGCTGCATGCCCGAGTGGAGACAGTACCCACCAGCACCTGCTTTATATCAAGACAGAGAGGGTTTACTTGCTAAGCACTACAGACTGTGGAGAACTGCATTCAAGTAAAAATGGATGGCTTGCCAGTAACATGTAAGTACCAGATCATCATGTTGTAAAACTCTGAAATTGTAACGTTTCAAAGGAACTACATCGATGCTTCTACAGCTCTCTTTCTGAATTGTCTGCCTCCTTCTCATTACAGACGGAAAACAACCCTGACCTTCATTATTCTTGTATTTAATTTCCTGATGTGAATTTCTGGATGACGGTGGTACATTCAGTCAAATGAGGGGCTTCTCATTAATACGTCTGTTGTAGGAGGCCTTTGTTGAGTGCAGAAACTTGAGACCAGCGAGGCTACCTGAGAACCAAAAAGAGATGGCTCTCCGCAGGCCACCTGCAGCCCTGAGGAGGGCTCCGGACTGGAGGAGATCAGGAAGTGAGTCCCACTGGGACAGCTTGACGGCAGAGGAGGAGTTTTCGCCCAGATCCTCTCGCCCCCCGCGTGCATCCCGACCCCAGAGCGCCATCGAAGGAGGACAGCTGGACAGCTGGCTGGAGCACCTGCAGAGAATGCAGGGCGAAGTCCGAGCCCCCGGTCACGATCAATCATTTAACGATCGCACCGCGTCCACGCCTGTTCTGGACAGAGAGCTAACTGGACACTTCTGGAGAAAAACGGCCCTCCAGTCTCCGAGCAGGGACTCATCTTCATGTGGTAGTTCCAGCCTGTTTGGGAGTTCGCTGGACAGCCAAGAGTCCTTCCAAACCGGACGTCTGTCCCCTCCAGAGCGCAGAGGAAGCCGGGAGAGAGTTCACATCATGCAGGCCCCAACCAAGGAAAAAACTCAGCTCAGTTATCTCGCCCCAGTCAAAACTGGATGGCTGCCAATTCAGAGGAGAGTGATGATGGTCGGAGATGCTTCCAGCCAAAAAACGTTTTTGGACCACTCTGCTGGCCAAGTAAGGAACACAACATGTAATGCTGTCAGTGTTTTTTGTTAGTTTTTTTTATTTCAGATTTAACTGGGTGACTTTTCCCTTTACCTCCAGTGGGATACACAACCATTGTGTCCAAGTAAACTGCTGAGTCAGAAAAGTAACACATGTGTACACACAAAGCAAGTCATTCTGAAAAATGTTTCAAAAATGCAAAAACAAAAAAAACTTTAGTCGTAGGTTTAGCTTTCCTTCCTTTTCTAATGGTATCTCCACAAAACACATTAGCATATAGTAAAATTAGCAGAAAAATTAGTTTCTGCTGTGTCATTTTTGAACAATCGGCTTATTCAAATTTGTGGACAAAGGGGTCGCCTTAAGAAGAAAAAGTTTTTAAAAAATATCATTTTTGGCTAAACTTATGATTTGCTGTGCTGTATGGCAAAACAAGAAATAGTTTTGTTTTGTCTTTTTTTTATTTCACTCTATAACTAGATTTACATGAATAACCATAAACAGAATTTTTAACCTATATCTGAGAATGACATGGCTCATTTAGCCTTCCTTTGAAGCATTTGCCCCTTTTAGTTCACAAAGGACACACACACACACACGCTCACAAAAGTAATATCCCTTACTATTCTGTAATTGAACAACCCACTCAGTCTTGGTCATTTCAGGCCCTCTTACTCTTAATTAAAAGATATTTCAATTCTTTGTGCTGTGCCGAAGAGCTTATGTGCCTGTTCTGGCTTTTGCTAAGACTTTCATCTGATTTAACCTGGATTTTTGACTGACATCCCCTCAGGTTTTGTGATTGTGATTCTCACATGTTAAAGAGGCAGCGTAAGTGTGAAGTTAAATGTAATCTAATGGAGGTGATGTTGCTCTGTGCCAAGCAAGACAGACGAACACACAAAGACTGCCACAGAGAGCCATTTGTAGTCAAGTCTCAGTCACCCAGGGAGAAGGCAGTGCTCCGGCATCCTTTGAAAACAGCTTACTCTGCAGGAACTCCACACATTCTTGAAAGGTTTACGACTAATTTGAAGCTGTAAAGGCAGGGATTGAGCCTTGTGCCCTGAGAGGATGCAGGTCAATGTAGAAAGATAATTCAATGGGAGTACTGTATTACCCAGTGAACTGATAATATGGCTCGAAATCAATAAGTTGCAGTGCTGTACCAGAGGTTTGACTGAATTGATGCACAAAGCACATCCTTTCCCTTGTGACTTTTTACTAAAAAGGGAAATAAAGTGTGAACTCAGCTGTTCTGACACTCGGCAACTTTTACATTATGGTGTTGCTTAATTATCAGCTTTATATAAATGGTGCTAGTGAATAATTTAGTATTATGCAAAAGCTCTGATCCATACCTTTGTATCTTTACATTACGTTTCCAAGGAGACTGATTGTTTCAGAGGTTGCTTTGGTTAAATCCCTTCAGGCTTTGTGAGAGTTTTTAAAGCTTTTATTTGGATATTGGCCGTCCTTTTTTCACTTTTCATCCAATCTTTGTAACTGACCATTATTTAAGGAATGATAAGGTATCAAAAAGGCACCTGAGTTAATGTTAAAGTTAAAGTTTTCTGCTCAGTCAAAGGAGATTACCTGGTACAGATCCAATTATAAACTGAATCTTTAGGCTTTTTATTGCTGACAGCCTTTCAGAAACAAAACATTTCCATTGCATCTATGAAGGATAGTAAAGGTGACACAGATTGACAAGCATAAAAAATAGTATTTTTGGATCAACAAGATTATTCTTAAAGAGCTTTGAGGCCAAAAAAAATAGACTATTTTTATGTTCTGCGGGGTGAAGAATTTGACAAGTTGAGGACAAAAGAAGAAGTGACAGGCCTAAAATATCGATCTGAGAGTGACAGAGAATAGAACAAAAGACAGCCAACATACAAGGCTTTGAAAGGTGCTTTAAGTTCTTTACTGGATCATTTTTCCTGACGAGTCAAGAATGGACGTGGTCATTATAAGTTTACTTTCAAGTTACTTAAGATTATGCAAACTCTGTTTTTGCTGCTGTATTTGAATGTATGTTGGTACGTCTTTCAATAATTTGGTGTACCCACTGTGCAATTTCACAAACTGTCAAACTACTACGTATTTGAAATAAACCAGACATGACTAATCGATTATCTGTAGAAGTGTTTTCAGAAAAGGCAATAGTTTTAAAAAATGCAATTTTTCTATTAAATGTAGTATATTTCTCTCTTTGTTTTATCATGTCAAGGTGAAACTGAAACAACCTATAACTCCTGCTTTCCAGAAAAATCAAGTTTCACCCTGGCCTCAAGGTAAATATGCCTTTTGTGTTAATTGTACAACGACAGAATTTTGTTTTTTCATGCTCTGGGATTTAAAAGCAAACCGAAACCAAGGACTTCAAGCAAATCTAAAATCATAAAGCTACCTTTTCAGAAACTTCTCAAAGAACGAATGGACTCCATTTGAATTCACGTTTGAAACTGGATCAATAAATACATATACTGACATGTTAACTTTAAAGTCAGCTTTTTCAGTGCTGACTAGCCACAAAGTTAACACGCTTTGACAATATCGTCTCAGGTTCAGATACAATTGTTTCTGACTGCTGGTGTTCTGGCAGGATTTCAGGCAAAGGAAATGGACACTATTAGACTGGAAAAGTTGAGGGAAAAGTCGTTGGGTGGGGATCGAGGGAAGAGGCAGAAAGATAAGTGGAGATACAGACTGATTGGAGAAGGAGCCCGGTTAATCTTTGAACATGGCAGCCCGCACTCTCTGGGTTTGATCTGAAGCTTGATCTCTCAACCTCGTCCTTGTTTACACATAGATTATCCTGGAAGGGCTCAGGCTACTTACAGAAATCAAAGCAATCCATCTATGTGGCAGTGAGGAACTTTGCTTAACAGTGCAGTTGTTCATAAACCATCATGTACAATGCCAAATAAAAATTTCAGGTCCAAAGTGACAAGATAAAAACTATTACTATTTACTCAATATAATTGATATAAATTTTCTGCTTATATTGTGTCATCTCGAGGAGTTTTGGATCTCTGTGAATAACGATGGTGCATAGATATGGCCGTGCATGACAGGCCAGCAATGTTTTGATTAGAGCCGATCCATACATCCAAATGAGTTTTTATTACATGCTTTTGCTTGGCTGTAAATCTAAATCAACTGCCCCAAATCTAAAACCAAATAAATTCAAACCACAATCATATCTGGAGGAAATTACACACCATAGCTTGGGACTTTTCTGACTCATGCCTTCAACCGTACCACGAGCTGTTTTAATGAAACTCAAAGTCTGATTGCGGAATTTTATTTCCCTCTGCTTCCATTAAAAACATTCTGCAAACAATAAATGGCCTTCTGATTTTGAGAAAATTACTTTGAGATTGGATCTTGTACTTCAAGTTCCTTCTTGTTTGGAGAACGGTGGTAATTTTCGCCCTGTTCACACGTACTATTTGAATAAAACTCATGAGAATAATGACAAATGAGAGGCTGGGTACCTCAGAGGCTATTTGGCATTTTGCCTTGAGGCCTTAATCTCTTCTAGGATCTTCATGTCAGCCGTTGATTCAGAAATATTAGTAATTTAAGCTCAACGAAAAACTGTCTTGAGAGAAGCTCTGGGAGAATAGGAAGCATACAGTAAGTTAGAGAGGGCCTGTTTTAAAGAGAATGAAATTAGACATATAGTGATGGTGGCACACAGATAAAAGTGTTAGAAGGACCGGAGTCACTAATGACAACTATCAAAACACTTCTTTGTTTTCAAGCTGTAATTGTGATTGAACAAGTAGTGCAATTCTCACATTGTCTCTAGTTTTTTTCCCTTCAAACTGAACAGACCATAGATTATTGGCACTACATTCGAGGGCTAGCCCAAAGTGAGAACATGTCGCTATGGTAACAGCTGCAGGTGGAAATGCAGTCAAGCAAGGAGACAGAGTGGCAATGGAGTATCAGTCAGGGCTGAAAGGCACACGGAAGCCGTTTCCATGTCTCCTCCGGAAGGAGAGGAGCAACTCCAGGCTGGTTCTTAAGTCAATTTACTGTACCACTGTCAATTGTTGACAGTGTCAATACTTCCATACAGTCAGAGTATTATTGGATGTGTGTGTTTGTACATGGGTTAAAGGGAGAGACAGAGGGAACTTGTCTTGTGAGGAATGCATTTGTTTTGCCTTGACACATAGATGGAGAGGCGGAAAGAAGTTATACCAGTCCAAGTGCTGTGTGTGTGAATACGTGGCGGACGGCTGATCAACACGCTCCTGATAATAAAGAGGTAACTCACAACTGCTATTTACCATTGAGTTTTAAGAAAAACCAGATAAATGCAATGAAAACAGGGTTTTAAGTCGGAGAATCTTTGAGTTTTGGAAAGTCATTGTTTTTCTGGATGTGGTGATATCCAGACTGTTGATCTTTGTGTAGCACTACATGTTCAGGCCTGTATCTCAAGTTTCCACATGCATTTAAAGGGATGTAAATGTTTATGCTGGCTTGTCAGGACGCTCATTTTTTGAAAAAGATATGGGCCTCAACTCTGAGATAAACTTTGAAGATTGTGTTGAAATAGAAACACATCATCATATTGAAATAGCTTCATCCCAAATGTATTCATTTGTCAACACATTTGTCAGCTGCCTCGTGGTGTTTCAGTCGGGGATAATCAGAGTTCCGTCATCTTTGCTTTTTTTTAAACTCAGTTTTCATAAAGACTAGAGTCTCGTTGTTATTCTGTGAGGGATAAGTCACACTTTGTACTGGCTTTGCCTGCTGCTGCTTCAACTGCCACTGGGGCAGTCACTGTGTCAAGCATGGGAAGAGTCATCTGACTGAGGAGCAGACAGTAAAGCCCTCCAGGAAGGCAAAACATCTGACTTCATCTGACTTCTGAATCGATTGTCAATATTTCACACCATTGCAGATTCCTGTACAAAATTACTTTTTGCCACTTTAAATATGATAAGTATAAATCTACAGCATCTGTTGTACTGTGTTGATTGATAACAGAATTTTTAGCATTTGACATTAGCAGTTGTTTGAGGGTTTTTAACAAAGAATCTCTTTCACCCACATGCTGAAGGTGCCAGAAAAACTTAGCCTTTCTGCTAATGAGGGGGATGGATCTGTCGGCTGGCGAGCTCTGAGGAGAGGCTGGAAGTCTAACAGGGTTCCAGCTTTCCCCAGAGGCAATAAGTTGAACGAGCCTCCTACAGGGACCACCTCGGATCTCAACAGGAAGTCCCATCTGATGAGAGCAACGGGCGCCGAGCCCATCGAGCATTTGCCTCTGTGTTGTACAACCTCTGCTGATCCCTGCACTCATCCCAGCCAGCGAAAAGGAGCAAATGACACAGATGCAAACAAGTCACACACTCTTTTTCATAGGACAAGCAGTCTTCAGCCTGTAAAGGCAACAGCTCCGCCGCATTGGAAAGACGATAGTGAGGAGTCAGCACACATACTGTCGAGCTCAGGGGTGAAAACACTCATCCCGCAGAACAAAGCGGGCTTCTCCTCAATCACTATCTCCTCCAGAAAAGTGTGCAGATCAGCGAGTCTCCCCGGATCCAAAACCACCGGTGCCTCTTCTCAGTCCAGCAAGTCTCCTTCTCCTCCCTTTGACCACCAACCCATGGACCCGAACTCCGGTCAGGTAACAGTCCAAAGGAAGGCCACCATAATCAAGGTGACGGAGAAAAGGGTGATATCAAGCATGAGCCCAAGTCCAGATACAAGGCCGACAAGAACATCACCGCTACCAAGCCATTCTGTGGACACAGTGGTCCGCAGAAGAAAGGCCACAGTCATCAAAGTGACGGAGCACAAGGAAAGCTACAATCCCCCCAAATTAGGCTCCAGGCATCCAGAGTACAGACACAGCTACACAGAGGGGGTGTACAGGAATAGCAGCATATGGAGTGAGGGAAATCCTTCACAACAGAATGCAGTAAATTCATATCGTTGTCTGAATTCTGCACCAAGCTCAGGTGTAGCACCAAATACATTCTCTTCTCAGACAGATAAACACGACGCTCTGCACAGATCCACACTGAACCTCTTTGTGAGCAACTCTCCTGTCCTGGCAGCACTCACTCCCTTAGAGGCTTCTCCAAAAGCTGTTGGGCAGCGATTGGACAGGCTGCCCAGGCCACTGAGCTGTTATGGCAATTTCACCGGACACACTGAGCCCAGCAAGGCGAATGTAACACAAACCCCTGCCAGAAATTGGAACTCCGGGCTTCCTCAAGAGAGCCATACTATCTCTGTGAACTCTGACAGTGGTTTCATCAGTCCTGGAAAAGCTGTGAAAGGAGCGGGTCAGCTGATGACAGGCACCCCGAAACCAACCAGAGACGAGAAGGAAAGATTGCCTCCATCAGAGGATAAAACGCAGAGAGTAACCCCAAGTCTAACTCTCATCAAAGCCCCAGGTAGGTTTCTGTCTCTCACACTGACAATCTTCTCCTCAGTATGCAGACTCTTTCTCTGTCAGATGTTTTTGTGTGATTCCAAAAGAGTGCAATATCTAAATATACACCTCCTTTGTGCCTTTGTACCAATGTGTTCTGAAGTAATTTCACAGTGTCTCAGGTATGGAAATGTCATTGAACTGAGATGTTAAACTGGTAAGGTTTAGTAGATTGCTGCTAAGTTTAGTTTTTTCTTTTGCCTTGAGTACACTTGACTCCTGTGTCAGATATCTGCGCCAGTATCAAGCATAAGAGTTGCAAAGAGCACATGCTTCTTCATTTTCTCTCACTTTCAATTTGCCACCATTTTCTTGGTTTACATAATCAATTCTATTCCACCTTTCACAAACTGCTAAGTATGTTTTAAAAGAAAAACCATCATGGTGAGGAGTACAGCTTAGGACTCAGAACATGCAATATCTAGCTTTATCTAGCTACTTCCATTTTTTCGAGTGTTTTTTCTTAAGAATCAATTGAATGATTATTTTTCAGGAAGCACCAGGCCGCAAAGTCAGAACCATTTTATCTGTCAAAATTCTGTATTCTCACAGCTTGAAGAGACTAATTCTTGGCCTTGTGGTAAGATATCTGCTGTCAGACAATGCCAGGGTGAAGAGGTTGTGAATAGGGAGGCTACTGTATGTCCTTTGGGTTTTGCATGCTCCTCACACCAGCAGTATCATTGATGCTGTGCCAAAGGTGAAGCTGCTCCAGCTCCATGTGCCCCCTCTTAACATTTTCTGCTGATGGCTTGATTATTTTATATTAGCTCATGGTAAACTAGTAGGTGAAGCAGGGGGAAACTGTTTTTCAGACCAAAATAAGAACCTGCCAGGGATTTCTAGCTTTTGGGAGAATATTGGAAAATTGCCTCACCTGTAGGAGCAGTTAATGTGCTGGTTGAACTTTTAAAAAACTAAATAAAAATAAGATAACATTCAATGTAAAAACACTCTCTGCAAGAAAATCAAGTTTCTTTTCATCATGTTGAAGTACATTTCAGTACCTCTGCTTAATGCACGCCAAATCATGAATATGAGTAATAATAATATATTTACTCAAATCCAAATTTCATGTTTACTGCACTGAATAGATGGAGATGAGTTTCTTTTATCAATTGAACTTTATTAAAAACCTATTTAAAAAATGCAAAGCTCCTGCTGGGAAATGCTGTATTCAGAACACTTGAAAGATGATTTTTGATGAGCAAGTGTGTTTCTTCATATATTATGTCTTTTCTCTGCGTGAAATGATTAATTAACCCTTAATCGGATTCATTAAGAGTGCCGTCAATTAATTACAAGGCCAGAAGCAACGTAATTTAAATTCAGCGTTTGATATAGTTGGCCACAAAATGAAGCTGGTTATTAAGTTGTGTTAAAATCAGACTGTTGTGCAGAGCAGCCATAAAAGCTCAGAAAACGGTCAGTGAGACTGCTTTACTCACTCCTCAGTTACATCAAAGGCCTTTTGCATTTCAGATCCCAACTCCCATCAGTCTCAAGAGGAGGTGCTTGCCCTCAATGCAGCAGCGATCATAGCAAATATCAAACTCCAGAGACAACTTAGTATGAAGAAAACATCAAGTGGCAATTCTGAGGAGGACGCTGCTGCATCTCCCCAGGGAAATACAGGTATTATTACATAGCCTCCTTTTTTCTTATATATGGAGTGAATATATATTTATACATAGAGCATGCCATGACTGGCCCAGGGGCTATCGAGAACCTGTGCAGCAAGGCAAGAGTGAATGATGAAATATTTTATTTCCTCCCTCTTTGCAGAGACAGATGGCAGAAAAAATTCAAAACCCAATTCCAAGCTAACCGAGGTACAACACAACAAGCAGCCCCATACTGCATTTGTTCCGCAGAGGCTGGACCACGAAAGGTCAGCGGGAACTATATCTCTTCAGGTGGGTTCAGAGGTTATTTCCTGAGTTAATAAAACAAGGAAACAATTCATGGGGATGCAAGGTAAATGCAAGGTGTACTGTATATACAGTGGGAACATAGGAACATATATCTGATTTGATACTACTTTAAGACAGCGTTAGTATTTCTGAAAGTTACATTTCTGTTGCTGGGATATGTTATGAACAGTTATTCTTAAGGTGTATAGTGTTCCCTTCAGAGGCCATTTAGTTTTAAGTGATTTATTCTCATTGCATTGGGAAATCATGATGATGTCACAAAAAAGTAAAAGCATTATTGTTATCCTTTAGAATGTCTTTGTGCTATGTTGAGGGCCATTGGGAGTTCAAATAGGAGCTCAGGCTATACTATTTCGTCAAAAGAAGCTGAATGTTTCTTGCTTTGGCAGCAAGCACTGCAAAAGTCCAGACCAGATTTCATCAGTCGTTCCCAGGGCAGACTGCAAAAGCTGGAACAAAAGGCCCGGGAGAGGAGGGAGCGCTCAGGTACAGGGGACCAACAAGAGGGTACACTCAGGCAGAAGAGTGCCCGCAGCACCCGGCCTACCTCTGTGAACGGTAATGTGCCAGCAGCAGGCTTCACCTCTTTCAACCACTGCGCTGTCCATTGTCTCTGTGCAGCTGTAGTGGCTGTTTGCCACATGAGTAATCACACATATGCAGATTTAGAACAAAGAGCAATGGAGGTGGTTGGCAGCCAGTGCTGTTTTTCAGGAACAATATTTTATTTCAAGCTAAAGATAGGTAGCACTGTAGTTCTCTTTATTCTTTATTGAAAAGTGAGTCAAAGTTCTTCACAGAAAACCAAAATTCGCACTTAGCAGTAGTTTTGAAAAAAAGTTGAGCCACCCAAGAAAGGAACAATAACTAAGTTTTAAAGCAGAAAAAGTAAAAATCAGTAAAGAGAGGGGTAAAAAGTTTTTATACGATATCCAGCATGGCACAATTGTCTATTATTGTCTTCCACATTGAGCTATTTAGTTATTACAAAGTACAATAAAAACCCACCATATACGTTGTTTGCCAGGTATGCAAGTCCCAGTCAACTGAGAATGCTATTATGCTCTTGACTTTTGTTTCTTCATATTAAACAAAAAAAAGATTTCAGGCCGGTATTTGAGATTTCACAGTTCTCTCTGCCCTCTACTGGCCAATACAGAAAGTCAAACCAATAGTTATTTTACTGCTTCCTTAAGAAAGGAATGATTTGGATATCAGACTTTCATGCTTAGCATCTAAATAACTCCAAAAATGAATATCTTAACACTTCTTCAACCACAGAAAGCTGACAGACATGTTTTAGTCCCTTTAAATTGATGACCATTGAGTTAGTCTGTGTGTGTGTGAATGTGTATGCAAATGTTTGTGTTTGCAGGTAACCATTTTAGACCCATAGGAGGAGACTTCCTGCAACCCAGATCCAAACAGTGAGTTCCACCTCCACCCCCATCTCTACCTCGACACATGAACTGATGCTCCCACTTTGTCAGCGGACTCGTTCTTCTCTTTTTCATCCCTTTTGCATGTGCATGCCGAGCCTGTATCAGTGACATCTCCATACAAAATATGCTGCTTCTGTTTATCTGTCAGGTCCTGTGCACCAATTAAACTGTTTTGTTTTTCCTGGCTTCCATGCCTCATCTCTTTATTTTCTTGCTTGATCCACAGTAAAGCCTGTGGGGGGATTTATGCAGAATACATTATCATTTTTATTATGCTTCATGTACAACCAAAACAAAACAAAAATGATGAGAGTGTTTGAAATGTAATTAAAACAGGGTGCAAAAGTTTACAAAAGTCCAAACAATGTTCTATTCACCCTAGAATATTGAAAATATTTTAGATATTGAAAGTGAGATGCTTTACTTTCTTTCAATAATACTATAAAGAAGATAGCAGCAGCATGTCTAAAAAGATGTGAAAGGTCATGTCTACCTTCACCCCCCAAATCCTTTTAAGCCAGTGAACATTTGGGCAGTGAGAAGACCAACTGATGGAAAGAATGTGGCCTGATTATTGATTGACAATGGACTGATGCTTCTCAGCAGTTATTTGTCTTCCTTTTTCTTATGTGATTTCAGATCTATGATTGGTTCTGTAGAATTCTGTAGAAATGTGGGTAGCATTTGGAATAGGAAGCACATGCTGCTCTCAGATCTAGAGATACCTTTCAGCTATAATTGTGCCCTTACAGATGTTTTTTAATTAAGCAGAGATAAAAATAAAAGTAGAAGCTAACTGAACTACAGCATCTTCGAAAAGCAGAGATATGACATTGAGGTTACTAAATTAGAAAACGTCTGCTCACTAACTCTCCCTTGAGATCCTGTCCATACAAATCACAACCAGCATCTGTATCAAGGTGCAGCCCCGGTGGAGTCGCACATGCACTGTAAATGAGTTTGACCTCGTACCAAGAATGCAGACACAGCTCTTGTTTTAGTGATGCTGGGACCAAATAGCTTGGAGAAAAGAGCACCCCTTAATCCTTCAGAACCTCCATAGTGCCTTGCAGACCGTGGTGGTTAGCCTTTTTCCAGTCTACAGGGAGTTTTGGGGGCCGACGTGGTGTTTGCATCTTCACCTGTAGTATGCATATTTCCTCCCACCCTCCACATTATCAGAATAATGTTTTTTTCCCTCTCTGGTCAGTCTGAAGAAACCCCTTAATGAGAGGTTAAGCATTTTAACGCACACATGAAGTTCAACAACTGGACTAACTGCAGGGAACAACTGACTCCTCTAAAGATCATAAAATATCCCAAACTGTAATTTTTATTACAGTGCACAGGCAGATCTGAAGAAGAAAAATGAAGAGGAGAAGAAAAGGAAGGTCTGTTTGAATAACCGACAGCGTGTAGAGCTTTTCAAAAAGGTATTTCGTTTGTTCTTTTTCAAAAACGTGGATTAATGTTTGTTCACTTCAGTTACCAAATGTAACTGACACGCTGTCAGTGCCCCACTGTTTTGAACTGTTCATGTCTCAAATTTCTCAAAGTCTGCCGGATACATTTGGCCAAAAGTAAAGTATTCTTTTGAAAAATAATGGAAAATATGCCCATTCAATTAAATGTGGTGGGGTTTTTTCATTTAATAACTTGAGTAATATTTAAAAACATTAATTAAGTTCAATAATGATCTGAAACAAGCAAACTACAAAAAAATAGGAACTAATCCAATATTCCGAAGACATTTGTAAGAAGATTTGTGAGTGAAAACAAAATTGAATGTGCAAGCAGACAGATACCTCCATTCTATTTGGTCCACAAATAACACTTGAGTGCAGAAATTATGCAATCATTCACAGAAACACTTTGAATTAATCCAGTAATTATACAAAAGCTTGTCGCAGTTTCACAAACACCTGCACGACAAACTGAATAGAACATTAATTGTGTAAATGACCCAGAAGTAATTGAGCAAGTGATAAGACACCTTTCTTTTCTGGCCTCATCGTGTTAAGTAATGGCCAACATTAGGGTTTATGTGTGAATGTGCAGCTTTTGGCTCCTTTCAGGGTAAGTCTGCTATTGAAAAATATGGTTTTAAATACCTAAAAAACTCAATTAGTTTCCACTGAAATGGTTGGTTAAGGATGCTTGAATAATTTGTTGAAGCTTTATACAATTTCACAGAAACTTTCTCACTTACCCACTTTCTCTAAATTTTTCAGCTTTCACCATGTTATAATTAAACAGTGCTTTGTTCTGAACGAAGTATGAGAGTTTTTCAAAGGCCAAAACAGCTTTTTCTTGCTTATTGTTAAAAATACACTGAACTAAATCTACTTCAAATCTAAGGCAGTGTGTGTCTATAGTGGAAATAACTTTAGGGATGCAGAAATATTGCCACGTCTCTTATACATTTAAGTCCCCTACCATATTGCATTGAGTTTAGGAAAAGCATGAAGGATCTGTCAGATAGTGAGCCAATAAATGAGCGAACTGAGTGCAACTCTGAACAACTTTTGCTGTCAGTGCAATGATTATATTACTCCACTAGAGGACGCTGTTGCCAAAGGTTTATCTTTGCTTCACCATAGCCAGGAGCCAGGGAGAAAAATAAGTTTTTTTAAAAAGACTTAGTTCAGGGGAAGTCACAGCGTGCAGAGTTGATTTTAGTTTTGGTTACTTTCAATCACACCCCTCTAGAGACTTGACTTTGATTTGGAGGAGGAATTGTAGCCTCACCGCACACAGCACACCCTGTTTCTCATTATGAAGGGAAACCTTAAACAGCCTTATTGTGTGAAGCGCATGAGGCCTGTGTGCCTGGTGAAACAAAAGGCCCTTCAGCTGCGGAGAAAGCCACAGCGCTGTGCCACCATTCAGTCGGGCTGCTCGCACACAGCTGCTCCACCCACACTGCTGCTGGGGTTGATAAGGCGAGCTTTAGGGGCCATGCCAGAGGATCCGGCAGGTTTTGAAAGAGGAGCTGGATTTATTAACCGACCTCACTGTTCTTACAGCACGGCTGAGGCTTCAGGAGCATGCGCATATGCATACGCGCGTGTGTGTGTGTGTCTGTGTGTGTGTGTGTAAGTGTGTGTTTGCAGGCTTCATTAGATTTCAGAACAGCAAGAAGACATTTGCATGAATGTCAATCATCCAACTGGCACAATGTTCTTCAAGTCCTTGAGTAATTTGAGTATATCTCTTGTTTCAGAAAACTTTGGCACAGGTTCTGCAGAGAAGCAAGAACTGAACGTTTGGGAGATGAAGAAGCCGAAGACACTGGAAAAGCTTGCAGACTGTGAAGCAGGCTGAAAAAGTCAACACACAGCGCTGCATAGGAATGAACACGTTGTCTCTTGTGTACTTGCTTCAGATTCACCCCTAACATCTGTTTCTTCTGAGGTAAAACCATGCTAATCTCTGAAAAACCCAGAAGATCAATTAACATCACTTACTGCTATTTTGAAGGTTTTTCCAGAACCTTCAAGACCCTTCTGCCCATCTGGATCAAAAATACACACTCCTATGCACGATGAAGTTTTCGAACCTGTTTGCCCCATTGAATGACTTTTGTGGATCCAAATTCCGGAAAAAAGACATGCGGCCAATTTTATAGTATTTCTACTTATTAGATCTATGGTCGAGCCAAGATGCATTTTCCTTCTAACGTGTAAGCAGTTTGAAACACTTTGATTTCCATCGAATGTGACGCTGACTTCTAAATCAGTATTGAGCGGTTTGTTTTGTCTTGGTTCCATTAGATTGCACATTACCTTTCTGTCCTGATCACTGTCATGCAGTGGGATGCAGAACAACCTCTCACACAGTCACATTCACATGATCTCATGTGACGCCGGGCAATGCAACATTCATTATGCTTCACAGTTCCACAGTTCGGTGCGGATTCCGACCGTCACCCTCATTATGCATCCAATAAGCGGAGACAGAAGCCCGGAGTGCAGCCGTTCAGAGCCAGCTCTCAGCTCTTGGATGGAGGAATGTGACCTCTCCTCGGCGTTAATGGACATTGCTATTGAATGAAGCCTTTGTCGCTGACGCTGTTTGGGGATGGATTTGGCCCCCACCGTTGCACATTTAGATTTGTGTGTTTTGATCCAAAGTGAGTGTGCTGAAAAGTGTGTGGATGCAGCTCAATAACAGGCTGGAGCTGGGGGGGATTATCAGAGATGTGTAAATATTTATTTCTGGGACAATGGACCGCAGAGCCCGAGCTCTTTTCAGAACTCCTGATTGTTCCTCTCTTGTTAGTCCACAGGTTTGAGGCCTGTCATTTTCCACCTGCTTAATTTGTCTTCATTTTTCTGTTTATGCATTCGGCAAAGGCTTTCATCCAGAGCGACTTACGGTGCATACACAACCTCACTGGTGACAGGTAGAAAACTGATGCGAGCCTCATTTCGCGTTAGTTCATTTTCATTTGTAGGTGTGTTTGGACAGCACAGCATATGTGCTAAGTGACAACACGTTTAGACACGAAAGCTATTGAAAGACTCTCATGAAACATGGCTTTGTTTGAGGAAACAATTACTGTGTAGGCTCCATATTTTTCCGCGTTGAGCTGTCCTTTTCCAACGGTTCGTTTTATCTTGCTGTTTGGTTGTGATAAATAAAGCAAAAGCATGACAAAATTAACATTTCCTTTTTGAATATTTCACTTATGGTTGAAAAAAAGTTCAGTGAACAGAAGTATGATCCAAACTGCTTTGTGGTTTTCATTCATCATTAATTGATTATTTCTGTTTCTCTTGATGTAACTTATCTTTAGGCTGCATGTCGATTCTGCTGGATGAATGAAAACCAAATCTAGCTGAACCAACCAAACTAATATGATTAAACCACATAAAACCTGAACTGGTTAATCAACACGGACTTTACTTCTGAAATAGAGCTGCGACTGGTCATAAAATGTTGTAATGTTGACCAAGCCCAAACACATTTGCCTAATATTCAAAGAAAACATTTGACATGTTTGAAATAGGTTTAATGCTTTATTTTCTTTTCTTTTTTAACAGATCCAGCCTCAACACATTAGTTTTATACAAGCATGATTGGGTTTAGTTAATCTGACACACGTCTTTGAGGGTGTGGATGAGAGCAGGATTCAAACCAAAGAGTTTCCTTTTCATTTGATCGTCAAACGGGAATATTGTGGATTAGAATTGTTACGCCATGTCACACATTTACAATAGACAGCCAAACTGTGTCAGAATGGGCTCCTAATTCCTTTGGGCTCTCCTTTGCTCCTGTTTGTTTAGTTTTTTTCTGATGTGTAAAAAGATGTTTGTGTTTACGTAAAGCTGTTCATGGAGACTCACAAAAACAAACAAACACAAATCCAAAAGTCATAGTGTTCAGCACTTAGTTTCCTTAAAAATATATATGCCAAGGTTTCCAACTCCACAGTGGTGTGGTTAAGAGGAGCTCACCTTGTAAAGTTAACCACGATCTAGGAAGGCGAAAGGAACTGAGAGGTTTGACAGGCTTCAAAATAAAAGTTTTGACTTAAAATAGTTGTTTCCAGGTGTTTTTTTTATTATCTAGAAATAAGTGTTACCACAATTGAATGTGTTTTCTTATAAGTATTTTTTGGGATCCCCTCCTTTGAAATGTCTCGAATAGTATTTTCAATCTCCCAGTCTTTACGCATTTTACAGGACACATAAACCTTCTGACATTTGACAAAACCAATCCCGCTGACACCAGATATTGCTTTTTGATCAGCTTTGTAAAGCGTGACTATTTGCACAACAACGAAGTACTGTTAAAAGAAGATTGATCAAAGTCCAGCAAAACCCGTTCGATGTTCTTCTTGTCAGGGGCCAACCTCAGGACAAGGCACTCAATCTTGATTGAATGTGATCAATAAGAGGAAGAGGGAGGAAGAGTGGGATTTGGGGGGGCTGGAAGGAGAAGAACTTAAGAGGCAAATATAGAGGACAAAATGGACTGAGTTAATATCAAACTTAATTTTGGCCAGAACAGAGGCCCTTTAGAGTGAAAGTACAAACCGGAAGCAGGGCCTGTTTTATTTAAACCTTGACGCCTCTCGGTTACTCAGCTGGTTTTAGGACCTGGCAGAAGGGCTCGTGGAAGCACATGGTCCCCACTCATAAGACAACACATCTCGCCAGTAATTGCCCAGGAATTGATGTCATTTCAGTAGGACGACAGGAGACAAGGAGAGGCTTGAGAATCAGTCAATGTTTTTTTTTTTTTTCCCCCTTCGCAGCTTGTGACTTTTTAGCTCGCGGCAGCCCCACGCGCGGACGCCCCGTGGATGGGGAGAGCGCGCGGGAGTTGAATCAGCTGTCAGAGGGATTTCCGAAAAAAGCGCACTTGATCGAATTTCAGGAAGTCCCTTTTTCCTGTGCTGGGAGGCTCCTGCCCCCCCCCCCCCCCCCCACCCCCCCTCTCCTCGGCTGGTGCCGGACTGTGGCGGTGGGATGGTTGCGCGGCAGTAGAGGTTCTGCGCGTCCACGCTCCAGCACCATGAACCCCGGGAGCCGGAGGCTGAAGTTTGGTGTTCTGACAGCACTCCGGGCTTTAACAGTCTCGTTGCTGATCTGTGACCAGGTGCACTCCCATGGAGGTAATGCAACTTTAAAAAAAAAAAACAACTAAAGCTTTGGGTTGGTCAATCTAATTTAGAACAATGACCTCTTCATTTCTAAATCTAGACAAAAAACATGTCATCATCAGTCACTTTGTGTTTTTCTTTTGCAGTGTATTTATGTATTTAGGTTTTTTCCATTCATCTCTTCATTTTATCTGCTTTCAGAACATCATGTTTCTGTTTTTTTAAAAAAACCTTTTGTGAGTATACAGGATCCGTCACACATTTCTGGGCAGAGTGATGCACTTCCAGCATGCGTGTGCCCTCACTGTCTTTCCAACAGATCTTAAGAGCAGAACGTGCTATTTTAGCTGGCAGTCCTCCCAGTGTGTGTACCTCAAAAGGGTGTAGGAGCTGTATAATTGATGATCCTGAAACTCTGTGGTAATCAGTGGGAACACTTGAGGCATTTTGTTCTTGCACCAAGCTTCAGAATGTTAAGACACTTCAAACGGATTTGAGTTCTTCAATTAGGGATGGGTTCCAGGGCTGTTTTGGCATCAAAAATAAAGTAAAAGTCGTATGGTTGATTTGAATTTCATGAGATGAGGATCTTTTTTTATTTTTTTTTAAACCTGCATATTATGATGGTTATGTCTCCAATACCTCAAATGAAGAAAGAGTTGCATAAGAGCTCTGGGGAGATGGTGTGTTTGTCGTATTGTATGATGGAAACCCTTTGGGCTGGGGCTCATGACACCAGCGCTCACTTCCCTCCAAGACTGCCGCATGTCCCTTTTTAAAAAAAAAAAGGCGATGGATTGTCTGGGTTTGAGCCCACTGAAAACTTTTCTGTCTAAACAAACTGACAGTCACGACACTCACTCAGGAATCCTGGGAATTAATTACCAGCAAGGGTATATGTGTGTTAGACTGGTATTGAAGCAAGAAAAAGTTGTTCATTTATTCATCAACAGTTCATCATCATCAGACGTCTGCCTTGATGTGCCTCTCCCAGGGGCCCACATTTGCCGAAGACCATCATAGGCTCTTCATCGGTGTGTGTGGGTGGGAGACGATCTGTATTAGCAGGGTGTGTACCTGCGTCATGGTAACAGGGGCTGACTGAGATGAATGAATGAAGGAAGCTGTGGGAACAAATGCTTTTTTTTACAACCAGCAAAACCCCATTGGCTGCAGCTTTAATGCTGTTATCGTCCGATAAAGACAAGCAACGCTTCCAGAACATTTTCAAATGTTTGAGGTCCATTTTTTGTTATATTTCAGACAAATAGCTAAATGTATTCGATCAGAAATTCAGTTATTTTTCTTGTCATCCCACACAGTAAAATCCTTTTTTGGGAGTGTTTAGCTCATTCTATTTAAAAATATATATCAAAGTAACTAAACGAAATACCTTTAAACCATGCATCCTCTCTTTCATGGAACCCATGCCAGCCTGAATTTATTAGACTAAATTAATTAATTACACACTTGATTAGGCCTCATGTCTCTGTGGGCCAAACCCCAACAGAAGTGCACACATCTGATATGAATGCAGCAACATTTCTAAAGTGTTTCAAGTGCCCAAAAGTACAGTACCCCCCCCCCCCCCCTTTTCTCTATTCAAAGTCATTTGGAGCCTCTAACAGATTCCTTAGACCATCATCCAGCCAACATGAGTATTAGTTTCAGGGCCTTTACCAAACCGATGTTCATTCAATGATACTGCCAGGTGCTTTTGTAGAGAGTTAAGAAAATTCTTTTAGAGATAAGAGTTTTTCCAAAAGAAAAATGATTGTTTGCAGTCTTACTTCAAGATAAAGGATGAAACATGCTGCTTTTATGCATCAGAGCTTTGTCTTCACACCTAAGCCGACTCCAGGCTGCTCACAAAAGATGGAACTGTTAGGCTTCAGGAGATGTCATGTTTACATGCATATTACATGAGACTGCTCGTTTATGCTTTCTTGTTAGTTTCCCCCCCCCTGTCTTATTTCTGTCAGAGCCTAAGATCACCTCTGACTGATTCCCCTCACACGGCTGGCACTCTGACTGTCAGCCTGTGTTCGCCTGGCAGCTGCATGGCTGCGGCCGGCGTGACGGCGCCCGCCTGCAGCGCTGCACCGAGCTCGCCCGCTGCACCTTCAGACAAATGAAAAGTGAGCTGCGAATGTATTTTTGGACCGTTGTACAACATTCCCGTAGCCAACGGTGTCCATCCCCCCAAAGAGACATTATCACCGTGATGTGACCCATCTCCAGTCAAAGGCATTTAATATCTTTTTTGGTATGAAAGGATTCATATCTTCCAGATGACTTGTTCAGGATATTGGAGGCCCAGGAGGCCGGGGAGAGGTTGTGAATCAAGGCAGATTGATCAACCAGTTGCTCGTCTGTGTCGGGGTTCTCGTATACGAGGAGGGAAAATAGCTGGGCTGTGCCTGTGTGGCTTGACTCTACATGTGTTGCATTCATTTCTTCACGTCTCCTTTGGACTTGTTTGACCCACGCAGCAAACGTTTTAAACGCGAGCTGAAACCTGATGCCGGCGCTGGACTTGGGCTTTCGCGCCCAGGCGGGTCATAGTTTAGCTCAGCACGCTTCTCCCTCTGCGTCCTGTCTCTCATCTGATCAAAGGGATCAGTTTCCTTAGAAATTTCTCATCAAATCTGTCTGGCTTAGTTTAAGTTTCCACTTGTGGCTGCAATATCATCCTGTAACGCAAATGTAACACATTGTTTCTTCTTTCTTTGTTGATATTTATGATTATTTATAAAAATGCATCAAATCAAGAAGAAAAATCATACTACTCATAAGTAATCTTCATTTCACAAAGAGATGAGCAGTTACAGTGTTTGTTATTGTGTTATTTATTGAAGTCTATGAACAATGGAGGAGATTTCAGAGGTCTTGTTAGTTCAGTATAAGACACCCATGATTAATGATGATAATAATTCAGCTAGTGTTTTTAATATCTTTCACATAATTACAATCAATAACAATAATTTCTCCAGAATTGTACTCTGACACGTGGCTGCAATTCATCTACAGTTTGTTTAGTTTTTTTAATTCCACATCCTCTTTGGCGTGGTCGTTGAAACAGCTGGATGACACATCATGCTCATAGGGCTTCTGCCTCGACGGCTACACTACACCTAATACTCGTGAGGAATACCATTTCTCAGCATTTGCCTCAATCACTTTTGTTGCCTTTGTTATTAATGTATCATACGCTTCGTACCATCGCACCGTGTGATGATGAGTTTCGGTCAGTTTCTCCTCAACATTCCCTGCAGAGATGGAATATGTAATCCATTGTTCAGTACAGCTACAGCATTAAAACCTTAAGTGCCACTCCACAGAATCAGAATAGTTTTTTATGTGGGTGCTCTGATGAGTATCAGAAATGCGTTTGGCTGTTGTTGCTATGAAGATGATTAAATCTACAATGAGTTTTCTTGTTGGATCAATTTGTAACATTGAAAGGAACAAGAAAACTTAAAACTCTTAACATACTGTGCTGCAGGGAAACGCCACTTTGGCCCACTTTGAGTCAATTCGTGTATTTTTTTTTCTTTTATCAAAGATTTGAAACTTGGGTGTGCGGAGCCTCCAAATAATGTTATCGTCCTGCCCTGAATCGAGCATCTGCACATATTTCCCGTCCTTAAGAGTAAAAAAAAAAAGCAATATTTTTCCAAATGGGTGCGTGTGTTAACAGGAACAAGACAGGTCACCTCCCACCTGCATAAATCTTCAACAAATTGGCCCCAAAGAAGGCCCGGTGCTGCCAGTTGCTGCGTCTGTGTCTGTTGAGTTTTGTTTCAAAGGCAAACCTGTGATGTATTTTTAAGTGAAATGGGGCAAGCAGAACATCAATAGCTGAGAAAGTTTCAAGTACAACCTTGACCAATCCAGCCTTGTTAAAAGTTTGGCTTGGATGCTTTCATATTTTTAGACAGAGACTAAAAATGGGAATTCTTCCTCATCCGATCATCTTAAGATCTCAGACTGAGGTCTTTTTTTCAGAGAACAAATGTAAAATTACTGTTTTACAAGGAGAGGTGTCAAATCCCACCGTGTGGGAAATTCCATGGACAATAGATTCATGTTAAAAAGTCCCACACAAGAACCATAACGTGCCATTTAAAAAAAAAAGTGATACATTAAAACATCGAGGGCCACATGCACACAGTTAAGCAAAGCTGATGCTGTGGAATGACATGTGGCCAGAGTAATGAAGGAAAACTGCTGGACTGATTTAATGTTTTTAGCTAGAAGGATCCCACAAAAAAGATAGAGAAGCCCATTCATTGGAAGAGTTTAGCTGGAAAGCGGATACTGTCTGCTTCTGTCCTGTGTCGCAACCTTTGTTCAGCTCTGTCGTCATCCCCTGTGCATGGGGTCTCTGTCGTGATGAAACACTGTCTGGGACCTTTCAAATCTTTACATTCACTGTCTTTAACAAACGGCTTAAACATTGTGGAACTGCTGTGTCTTAAAAGTGCTGCATCGAAACTATTTCAGATTTCTTTAAAACGCGCGTGTCAGTCTTTGTTCCTGTAATCCTTCAGCTGCGGGACTTTACTGACGGTCTTTGAATTTGGGCCAGGCATGTGCATCCCATGACAGGGGAGAGTTCCAAAGAGCTGTAAAGGAAATCTGTCGAAGGAACCATATAATGAGCTTTCTTACAGCTCTGCTCGGAGCAGAGAGAGGGCCCTTTGACTGACCTTTGCCTGCAGTGAGCACCAACCATGAGGGTGAAGAGGCTTAACGGGGTCTCACTGCTGTTGGCGTGACCGTACCAGTCTCTGGGACAGCCTCGACCTCATGCTGAGCCACGGGGGAAGCTTGTGCTGCAGGAACATGAATTTTTCCCCATAGAGGAATTAAGCGCTCACACAAAAGGGGCATTTACCAGTAGAGGGAGCTGAGCATTAAACTGTTTAATTATAACCCCTAAAATTGCTCCCAAAAAATTACCCACTAATAAATAAAGCCATTAACATCTTTCATTGCCAAGGCTTTTGACACGCTGCTACCATATTAGATTTAACTTAACGAGGGCCCATTAACAGTGGGTGCAGATTCCTGTTGCCATTATGTCACCTGAGGCTTTCGGCAGGCCCTAATGCAACCCTGGGCTTGTTGACATCATGTCCCACACCTGGGTCAGATGTTTGTTGTGGACTCAGGCCAAAGATAACCAGGCAGTTTTCACTTTTGCGCTGCTGTCCTTGCGAATCCTGAGGCTTGTGGCTCTGGTAACAAATGACAGGAAACAAGGCGAGGTCAGTAAAGTGGTCAAGGTAGATTTAAAGCCATTTTATTTCCTGTGTAGTAAATTGTTGACTTTCATATTTTGTTCTCACCCAATGCTTCTTTCACAGTAGTCAATTTATGTTTTTTATTTTACAATTCTATGTTGGAAATGTTAGAAACAATATGATTCAAGACCTAAATACATATTTTACTGATTTTATGGTTGTTTTTCTATTAGTAAGAACATTAATGTTTGAAAATGACAGAAAAAATCATGAAAATCCTCTTGTATAAATTTATTACAGCAGTTAAGTGATTATCACAATTCTGAATGCTTTTTTTCCAAATTGATTAATAAGTTCATATGTTTGGTTGTTGTTCTGTTTGCTTAAAAAGGCTTGATCCTCTTACTTTCGAAAGGAAGTTTCTGACAATATATTGATTGTAAGATACATCTGTTAATTCAATCAAACAGAGCAGTCAATAATAATGATATTGTTTGATAAAATAAGTGACTGAAAGAAGACAGAAAGTTTACTGCATTTTCCCTCAAGGACATATTTGATAGGATGTCTGCGTGATGGGTCTCTCACTGCGTCATTCATCACCCTATTCCCAATCAGCATTCAATTTGAATTAGCAGCATTTGCCCACTCTGATTGGAGCTAAATTGAGTGTGTGATATGCCTGTAAATTCAGCTTCTGTATGTGAACTATGGCCATAAACACGGATATCTCATTTCAAATCTTGCATGTTTTAATATCAGAGGGAAGAGCTGTCAAAGTGACTTTGTAATGTGTCCTTGTGTGGCTTTTCTCTCTGCCAGCCATCAGACTGAAAGTGAGTGTCGTCTGGAGTGTTCCTTATTGATGTGAAGTCCGTATCCCGTCTCGGAGGAGCTGTGCACACGCGGGGGCCACGGCCTCATCGAGTGCGCAGATGAAAAGAACAGCATGTCATTTGTGTTGCAAAAGGCAAGATTACTATGAATACATCATTACTTTGTTGCCTGTCAAGGGGAGCGTCACATTACAGTCTCGGGTTCAATTAAGCCTCGCAGTTGTTGATTTGTTTTGATGGTAGAGATTTCTGCCAAAATGAGGAGCTGGACTTGTAGAAGTGCTGTAATGAATTAAGTCTTGGGATGTGAGAATATCTGAGAGGAGGTCACTTGTTCCCCTTAGACTCTGGAGAAGCAATTCACTGAGGAGCACACCATTAGAATATTTCTTTAGGGCTCTGACAGTGGTTTGGCTTTGTGGTTGACGCCACTGTGCAACATTACGTAGAGTGCTCGGACAGTGACCGGACCGACTGACCACATGAGTGGTCCGATTTCTCAGGCGTGCCAGACTGTGGTTCCAACTGCTCGGGGATCATAATACTGAATTTCTTTGTGGGGCTCTCGAGACAAGATCTTCATAGGTTCTTGAACATCAGAGGAGCGGTGTGGTTTGGAAGTGGTCGTGGGTCAGCTAATTAGGGGCGTATATATGTACAGTATAGAGTGTTCTCTCCCAGCAAGATGGTATCTGTCATAATAAAGGGGAAATGGAGCTAAAAGGCAAAGTGGATTGATCTGTGTTCCAAAGTATTGGCCAGGAGCTGTGGGTTCGGGTCGAGACTGAAACCGAGAATACAAGTAGCAGAAATTAGATTCCTGTGAGGACGGAGGAGCTCAGTTACTGTGAAGCAGCTCAGAGAAACCACTGCTCTGCATGGAATGAAGCCAGTTTATGCTGTCTGGCTTCTGGTCGGGAGGCTTTCTGGATACCTCCCAGGGGAGACGTTTCAGACACGTCCTCATGGAGGGTACCACAACATCATGTGGTCATACACCACATGTGAAACATTGTCTGCAACTCTACTGCTTTACAATTGATAGAGACACAGTTTCCTCATACTTACATGTTACTATCTCTCCTTTATTTGTGTCGGTCACCATGGAGAAATGACCAGATGTTCTAGCTAATTTAGTAACATGTTGAAAGGGAGAAATTGCAGAGCTTTCATAGATTTCCATCTGAACCCACTATTGGTCATGTCTGTCGTTTGATTGAACTAAAGTGCTTCAGACTTGTGGCACGTTAAAAGTGACGCATACGTGTTCTGAGGCCTGACCTTGTCAGTTTTCTGTTACAAAATAGTGAAACTCATTCAGACTCGACACCGACGCATTTTCTTGCTGTCAGATTAATGGAACACAGTGCATGTATGAAAAGGGATTTAAAACTGGTTCACACGGAAATATATATACTTATCTATAGTCACCTAAGTATAATGACTGAGTGTTAGAACATTCATTAAAATAGCATTATTTACAAAGGAATTCCCTTTTTTATGCTTAACAGTCAGTCATAGCTCTGTATCATATTTCCTTCACCTACACGCAAATACATGCATATAGTCTACACGTCCATGCACACAGACATACAATCCTCCCACCTAGCAGCGACTTTATTGAGGTAATATAAATTGCACAAGCTCTCCTTTTACAGTGGAGCATAAAGGGAGGTGATCATGGCCAAAACTCTGTTTTATTAAGACCTCTGTTTACACTCCTCTATATTGAACATAAATAAGGCTTGGGGTCCTGGTGCCACTTTTACCACTCCCCAAATGCCCATAGTTGCTCTTATAACATTCTAGCTAACAAAAGGCACTTGCAACTGCACATAAAGCCCAGCCAGGCTTTACTGGCTTCACCAAATGTCTCCACCAAGCATGTGGTAAAGATATGAGCCGGCAGAGCGTTTCCACTAATATAATGCCGTTTATAAGCAGAAATTAAACCTCATGGCGCACCGCATTAACAAAATGGTTATTCACTTGCAGACTTTGAAGTGAAGGAGCTAAATGCAGAACATTTGTGAATCTCATCTTCAAAGTCGATTAGAAAAGGCGATGGCTGTTCCATCTGGGTGCGCGTGATGTGTTATGTGTGAGCCACATAAATGGATTCAGCCACAATGTCGAGCTGACCTCTCTCTGTCAGAATTTCCCTTTGATTTCCTTATCGTTTCTTTATCTGGGCCAACTTTTCCTGCGCTCGTCATGAACTCTTGTCATGATTTATGAGTTTCGTTGCATTATTTGCTTCACGTATTGTTGACCTTGTCTTTTGAAATTCAGTGGAGTTGGTTGTTTTGGGCACATCCTGCCTCTAAAAGAAATAATATGAGAGCCCAAAAAGCACGACTCAAATGCACGACTTTGTCAAAGACAAAAGGATCAAGATCAGATCATCAACCGAGAGAAGGACACTCTGGATAAAAATCCAGAAGCAAATGTACAGAGTGACTTAAACTTAAACAGGGGTCGCTATGGAAATAAAATGCAAAATCAGATGTAAAATATAGAATTTAAAAATAAAAAAAACTTAGTAAACTCTTAATCCATAGCAGTTTCTTTGCTCTTCATGGATGTGCTGCTCGGGCTGTTCGTCTCAGACTAATGATGATAGAATGCAGCTCCATGAGGCCGTCCCATCCTCGCTGAAGCCTGCTTCTCGTCATCGGGCTGAAACTGGGTGAGGACTGCTGAGCTGGTCACCTCTTGCTCTCTGCTATCAGCTGGAATGGCTCTCTGATGAACTCCAGGCTAGCGGTTTTCACAGGATAAACAGAATGCGTCTCAGCTGGGGAGCTCTGTGCCTGACTTGGATTATTATTGCTGGATAACTAGCAGACTCAGCAGTTTAGACGAATGAGTCACCCAAAGGAAGACATCTGTATCTACTGGTAATGATAATCTGGGATGTGTTCATTCCCCAGTGGGTTTTATGTTTATTCCCCGGTGTGTTGTGTTTTCATGCATTGGAAATGTAATTTTTATTAAAAAGTTCAAAAGACGCTATTTATTATTCAGAGAGCAAATCTTTCTCACAAGTCTGCTGACATCACCCTTATAAATTAATCTGTTCTCCTGCTGTTTGCAGCAAAAAAAAATACAAGCAAACATTTGATTTAGGATGTTTGCACTGAAACAAATGGTGCAACAACCCCTGCTGTTTTAGTGAGACACCCGAGCAAGAAAATAACTTCCCACTGCAGGAAGCTGATTACAGCAGAGCCCCTTTAGCCATGCCCCCCCCCCCATCCCGTAGCCCGCTGCTACAGTCTGACACTGTCTGTGCTATGGAGATGTGCTTTTTAGAAAGAGTGAAGCCTCTGTCTCTGTCTCTGTTAAGGGTTTTCTTTGGGTCGAGGCCATTTTTTTTCCGCCACTTTATCATTCGACTGCTTGGGGGTGTCAGTATTGGATTAGGGGGTGAATGTACTGGCAACACAGCGCAGCTCCAAACACTGTGGCCATTCGGAGGTTCAGTTAACACCCTGTCAGAATTTAAGAGAGGAGATAAAGTATGCTGGGAACAATGACCCAAAGCGATGTCTAATCCCTGCACTGCATCCTGGACACTGGCCCTGCGGTGGGAGATAGGATGGCAGCGGCGGAAAAACCCAAGCTCCTCTTCGCTCAAAACTCCCCATTCCTAAACTGGAATAGATTTATGCAGCCCGAGCAGTAAAGGGGGCGGTTATGGTTTTTTGCCACAGGCTTGATGTTTGAGGGTGCCATTTAGCGGTGCTGTACTCATGTCTTTATAGCTGAGAAGACAAGCTCCCTCTATTGAAAGCCTCATAAAAGAACGTGGACATATACTAAGCTTGTTAGGATGAAGAATTGTTAAATATATGGAATAGATATATTTAGGTGTGGTGACATGGAAAAGCCGGGCCACACATAAACACTGTAATTCTGTTTAAAGGACATTTGAGATGACAGAGCGGCTGCGCTGTCAGGTTGTGTTCTGATGCGGTTAATAACCTTTGGCAGCAGCATTAATAGCAGGGACGATGTCATCGTCAGTGTTCGAAAGATATAAAATACCACAAATGGATTGTCATGGTTTTATAAATTCTGAAAAGTGCTCTGTGAGAACTTCCTTTCTCTTCATATGTGGTATTTTCTTTTCACAGGGACTCTTTTCAGCAGCCCCGTTCAGCAAAAACCAACGGTGAGGCGGCAACATCACAACACTACGGTGCCTCTTCAGCTTGTCGGACATGAATGGAAGCCAATCAGCCAACTCAAATCCCAGGTGGATAATAGCCGTACGGAACAATGCATTTGACCTGCTCCGGTTCTGATTGCTCTTTATCTTGTACAAACCGGTCCAGCGCAACCACTCCAAATTCCAAGAAAATGTAGCCATTGTAAAATGTAAATTAAAGACAAATATGATCGTTTTAGGAAAATCGCATCTGGTTAATATGCTAACAGCGTGAAAAGGGCAAGATGGCAGTCTTTCAAAGGCTGTTTAAGACCACAGCCAACAGACACTGCTGGACCCCTCCTGATCATTTCCACACAAAGCTGTTTACTGTACAGGCAGAAGATACCTGTATGTTAGCCGTCGTTTTTCAAGATATTTTCGTGCAATTGTGTGATCTGAATTCAAATGAGATATACCTATGATTTTAATGAACACACGTGTAAACTTAATCCTATAAGAAAAATCAAGGACGACTAAATCTCACGTTATACTTCAGCAGCTTGATCAGTCCCTGTCCAGTAATGAATTCTGCTCACATCAGGAGTGTCGGGACCAGCTGTGAGTGTGTGTTACACTGTTTTAAACAGTTTGCAGTGATGCAGCAACAGCAGCCTTTATTTCTCCAGGCGGTGCTCATGTTTCAAGCACAAGTTGCCATACATTTGAAGGTGGAAGTAAACCAACAATGATCCACTGAAATGTGGAAAAAGGCTTTTTTAGCTGTTTGGGATTACAGTCCCAGGTTGTATGAATAAAAATACCTGGCTGTCAAGAAGATTTGACCAGATGAGCAGCCTAAGCTGCAAGATGATTTTATTGATTTAGTTAATTTCTGAATGAATTTATGTAGATGTAAGCAAACAGACAGGAAACTGCACGGTTTGCCACAATCCCCCCCTCCGTACAAAATAAAACCCCTGATAATTGGATTACTGAATACTTGCAGCAGCGGCGAGTTTGAGAGCTTATTTTCATAACGCTCTGATAACAAGCCCAAAAATGCTGTGCACGGGCTGTGTTTTCTCTCAGGTCAAAAGGGCCGGCGTTGTAAACATTATAGACTGCACGTCTAATCAAGCATATGGAAAGCTGTCAAGGCAGAAAATAGCTGAGATAGGAGGCTTGCTATGATACTGCCTTAAACCTTAAGTGTTCTGCTTCCATATTCTCTTATGATCCACTTGACATTCTTCTTCTCAGGGGGTGATGGATGACTTAACCCAGAGCCGTGCTCTTTGCTGGAGCTGACCCAGATTGAACTACGTGTCGAATGTGCCTGTTTGGGAGTGTGCGCGCATGTGTGTGAGCGTGTGTGTGGGCTCAACACAAAACACACGCGCAAGACTTTTTAGTTTTTTTTTTCTTTTTTCAAAAGCCCGCTTGCACATAAGCTGAAAGAGGTCTTGTGAATGATCATGCCTCCCTGTGCTGAAGTGTCTGTGGTACAGCGTGACTGACAGAAGGGATATACATGACGCAGTGCCACTTATTCGAACAGAGACACGCGGCCTTTGTGACTCAGGGCTGTGAAAACTCGCGGCTTTCCGCAGGATTACTGTCAAAAGGAATGGAAACATAAAGCTAATCCTTTCAGCCCTTGTTCTAAGATACAAAGTAGCTTCATAAGAATTTTCATTCCCTCTCATCACTTCAGAAATAGTCATCTTGCATGTTTTCTCGTAGAACTCAGTGGCTCAGTCATTCTGCTGAAAAGGTTTACCCAAGCCCCCAAGGATTTTAGGTGCTGCTTTAATTTAATTTCTTTTGCTATCTTTAAATTAAATTAATGTGACCCTTGTACAGCCATGAGGATTATAGTTTTCAAATCAAAGTGCTGGATCGTCTTACTCCGGAAAGAACTCATTTTTAACCTTCCTTATATGTTGTCTCTTCAGAGTCACCCCCCATCACTGAAGCTCCTTATTGAAGCGGAAGGTGAGCAGCTGCTCTTGGCTGTGAGGAAGAACGAGTAAGTGTCCCACCATTCAAACTTGGAATCAGATTCTAACTGAGTGCTTTCTGGAGTGCAAATAGGTGACATATGCTATGCCCACAGGCTATAGCTGGAGCCGTCGAAAAGGAAGGGAAAAAGACTTTTTCTCTTCTTACCATGAGTGTTGGGATGGCATTGTTCTGTGTGCATTTGAGTTTTTTTTGTGTGCTGAAACAAAGACTTGAAAGATAAGAATACATCAGCCTGACACGAATGAAAAGCGATGTATTCTCCTTATTTTCACCCTGTGTTTTTATTTGATCCACTAACCTAACACTGGAGAGAAATAATTTTGTTTGAACATGGAATACACTGTGAATTAAGATAGTGTCAGGAAGGAGCATCGCTTTTTGAAAAGATGGGGTCATCTGTGTAGACACGGTTTAACACAGATGCTGCTGTGATGCGTTTGGAGGAGTATTTGTCATATTTGCATTTTTACACATTTCTGCATGGCTTCAGTCTCAAACAGAGTTGGTCTCGAGTATGCAGCTGAGAAGAATGGGCCGTGATTGATGGAGCAATATGTTTTCCATCCAGCTCAGCTGCCACACATGAGCGGCCACGAACAAGCAGAGCTGTCTATGTGATAGAGAGAGAGAGGAAGAGGGAGAGGGAAGCAAACAGTGGGTGAGCGAATGGGTTTTCATGCCCATGTCAGCCATGAATCTCACTTGTTTTCCACACTTAATATATGTAAATTCCACCTGCAAACTGTGGGACAGAGCTTTCAACACCAGCAGCTGCAATTTTATGGCTTATGTACTCTTGAAATATCTTTTTTATAGGAAATCACACTCATTATCTCTGGTGAATATTCCTGCTTTGCACGGGTGGGGATTTTACAAAGCTATCTCGCAGACTGTTGGATTGTAATCAGCTTCAGAGAAAAAACACCTTACATTCACCCATACGATCCTCACACCGCATGAGCTGTCACTGTCCTATATCATTCATTTTAAAGTTTAGCTGTTGAGCTCAAACTCAGAGCCAAGAGGAACAAACAGAGATGATGGAGAGGTGCAATCTTTGTAATGAGCTAGACGATGATGGAAAGACTGTAGTCAAACAAACCTCCATGCATTATAAATATCAATCCATCAGAATGCCTTGTTTGCAGCAGGTCTGGAAATCCAGGTTAGTTACTGGGAAAATGCATTGTGTTACAAGTCAAAATGATACCTCATCGAGATCAGAACGGAAGCCGTTTAATGTTCAACCAGACGAAACACTTGGAGGAAGAAGTGTGCGGACTCGATTTTATTCACCACAGCCAGGAGTGAAACTTCTGTGCTGACATTTAGTGATGGTTCTTGTGGCAGGCTGTTGGCAAACTGACGACATGCCTCTGATGAAACCCAGTTGTTCAAACACAGTCGGCATCTGCAGAGGCAGAAGAAAAAAATCATCGTCCAGAATGAAATGATGTGAGTTAAATGCCCAGATATATTCCTATTTTGTCAGCTTTTAATAAATCTGTCTGGCAACAAAACTTTTGTTCATTTTCGGTGCTGCAAAGCTTTCTATCAGTACCTAACAATAACTTTGAAAAGGTTTGATATATTTTAAATTTCATTAGTAACTTAATTTCAATTAGTAACTGCAAGTTGCTGACTTAATCCAAACATGATACCCTCTTCCACATCTTTTAAAAGATGTGCTCCATTCACACTAAACCTACTTTTAACCAAGGTGTAGAAAATCAACTCCAAATGAAAACCCGGATTTCCACAAAGAAGAAAGCAGTCCAAACTGGTTGGTTACAAAAAAAAAGATCAAAACTGGATTGTCATGACATACACCGAGAGCCACAAAGGAATGAGACCCACGACAGGCGAAAGTAAATTTACAGAAGACAGACAAGAAATGAGATTACCAGAGTAAGCAAGGGAGTAAGAGACATAGAGTCTGGATGTAAACGAGCAGAAGACAAAAAAAAAGAAAAAAAAGAAAGGGACAAATGCAAAGTTAGAAGCATGAGAGGTACGATATAAAAAAAAAAACCTGAAGACAGACAAAGTCAAACCACGGACACCCCGATTCACCTTCAACCCTATCCCCAACTCATCTCTCCAGACACATTATTCCAAAGGGAGTTTTTAGAATTGCTCTAATGTTCTTTTTGGACAGCTCCCATGTAATCTTGTACTTGTGCACTTTGACATCAGCCCTTGCAAGACTTAAAGTTACAGCTCCTATGTTGAAATTTTTTAGTTCTTAGACACGTCTTGCTGCATGATTCAGTTGCTCCTTCAGCTTGAATTTGTCTGGAAAAGCCTGTAAATTGTTTCGGGATGTAAGTCTACAACTATGGGAGTCTGTTTTCTTGACTCCTGCTTTTTGGCATTAGCACACCATGTGTGTAGAAGCTAATCCTATTTCAGTTTTTTCATAAACGATGAGTTTTCTGCTCAGCAAAGAACGGAAACTCCCAAGTTAAGAATGTGTAGTATAGTGGAGCCTCTGTAATACGTTGACTTATCATGTTTTACTGTATTAGTATGTATTATTAGTATGTATAGTGAGCATTTTCAGTGGTCCTGTATAACTGTAGTTTAGCCCTTTATGTTTAATATTTTGTTTCATTTTAAGCGTAGTCAGTCACACTCATTTAAAGAGCTCACAAGGTGATGAAAACTACTCATGATTCTTGAAATATGTTGTTTGCAGCTGAATGGAGCTCTTTTGTTTCTGTTTCTTCTTTTTTATATTAAGGGCTACTGAGGCAAAGCACTGTTTGAGATATTGCCACAATATCCCCGGACACATTTAGAAAGGGCACCCGCTGCCTGGGGCGAAATGTCAGCAGGAGTCCTCGTGTGAAGTTCTCTCTGTATTTCTTGTTTTCTGGAAAAATATCCGCCTGAAGGATTTCAACGCAATCATGTACTAATGTGTCTTCAGAATAAAACCTGAATCTGCTCAGATCTGGACTGTCATCCAGATAAAGATTAATTTTAAAGTGAATGTATATCTATTTAACTAAGGCCATATAAGAAATCGGCCATTTAAAATGTTATTCAGGTGTTCTTAATTTAGGTACTGACCCAGTTAATTGATTCCCAGAAATGGTAAATGTTAACACATCCCACAACATGCATATAAGATTATGAGGAATTGAAGATGCATGGCTGGTCTTATGTTAAAATTTCACACGCAGAAATTTAATTTAGGACTTTTTTTAGTTGGTTATTGTCGAATACCCATCCAGCATTATAATTTTACATCTCAAGCTTCTCTTAGCTATTTAGCATTCACTTTCATCAACATTTAAAGGCAAAATTAAGTGTTAAGTGTTATCTCTCCCTGAATTTGATGGCACGAAGTGTGTAAATTATTGAGAACTGTGTTGCTCTATACAGTTTATACATGGATTTATAGACTTCATACACCAGGACTGGACTAATTTACTGAATTTGTTACCTGCTTATTGTGTGGGAGCGGAACATTAAAGCTTGTACACATCTGTTCCTGTGGGGGAACCTTTGTCAGCTTTCACCACAGGGTATGGATCCACTTCTGGCCTTCAGCTCTTGCTGCTTTGTTGCTTTGAATGTGATGCCCCATGGTACTACAGGATGAGTCTCCGGCCAAGCATGTGCTGCATTCTTATTTCCCTTTCCAAAGGACTACAGGATCACTGCAAAGGGGTCCTGGGGCTCATGAGTGGAGGATATTTTTGGTCGCTTGCATTTGGGGTTTCCCCTCGCTATCCACCATGTGAAGTCTTTTGTGCTGTGAGACAAACAGACATGGAAAGGACACGCATATGTGTATGCACAAACTTTTTTTTTAAAAGTTCCTTGAGTGTGAGACCTGGCAGCTAAACTTCTTTTATCTCCCTGGTGTTTGGAAAAACAATAAAAATCAGCCTGGACAGAGTCCACATGCAGCCTGTCCCAGTTAGCATATTTGGTTTTAGGCATGTTATTTGACTCCGTATCGCAGACTGCACTGCTGCAACCCTGTGACCTGTTGCGCCTCTCCACGAAGATGTCCTCATGTCTCACTCAAAACATGGCCAGGATGTAGCCTCTCCCGGGGAGCTAAACAAACAAAGGGGCTAAAGACGCTGCACAAATAACTAGTCCTCTATGGAAAAAATACATTGCTTTGACCTCCTTTGTGGAGTTATTGTTCTCAGCTGCTGAGCCACACACAGACTGTTTAAGCAACTCATAGACACTGGCGTTAGGAACTCCTGTCATTAAGCCAAGCCTGAGACAAATAGAGTCAAGAGAAGCTATAACATCCACAGATATTAAAGGATCCTTTTTATCAGTAGAGCATCTTTGCTCACACACTTAAATGTGTATATGTATATAAGGCAAACCAGCACAGGTATATGTCAAGCATGAATTTCACCTCACAACAGAAACCTAACGCCTACTCTTCCTTAGTCCTAATGCTTCTTTCAAAGGACAGAAAAGCCTATTCTGCAGGTAATAAGCAGGTATAAGCGGGTAATATGGGAAAGGAAAGAGACTATTGTTTCTGTCTTCTTCATTTCTTTTAAAATGATTTTGATTGAGTGGAGGACAGGAAGATAAAATCAGTAATCTGAGTTCCCTGTCGTAGAATTCGCTTCCTGTTGTGTTCCTGTGATCACCGTGGAGATGACATCTAATTACAGCCTTCTTCCCCCATGATCTCATCTTCAGCCAACTGGTTGCCACCAACATCTGTGTCCCCTATCACTACATAATCAACTTGTCTTCTGACTTCAGAGCCAAGCATTCCCTCAAAGATGTGCGCTGTATGTACTGATGAATGGTAAATATTGTGAATATTACTCAAAGCAGTGCAGCGGCAGCCACATCCCGCTAAAGGCGGCGTGTCTCGATGGATCTCATCACTGTCGTGATCCTTAAGTTTTGCTGCAAAAAGTGATCACCATGCATGTACCTCAGCAGGAACCTAAGGGGGCTGTATGCATCCTCTGGATAATTGACTTTTTCTTAAGTCAAAGTAGCTCAACCTCATAGACACTTACGCTATGAGGATCGTCGAAAACAGAATTGTAAGTCCTGCTGTAAGATTCTTGGTGATGTATTTTAAAAGAAATCATGAAAGGGGAAATTAGCTAGAGGGAACAAAACAGCTTTTGTCCCAGGCTGTAAACAGGCTGTTTGTCTCTGCCAGCGTCAATGGGAGCCAGCCTCAAGTGGCCTTTCAAGGAAGTGTCGTTTTTGGCATTTCCATCTTGGCTTCATTTTTCAGCCCGCGAGGTTTCAGATTTGAACCCCCACACACAAAATACAACCCTAAATTACCTCTACCCCTCTTTTTTGGTAGGCAGATGTACACCGTTTTTAGCCGCGAACACACAAACAACCTTTGCTCTAAATCCATTTGGAACCATCAAACTTTATTTTCAAGGTAAGGGTGGACTCAAGCTTTACTCTAGCCTTTGTACCTTTTCACTTCCCCTTGCGGCTCCGAGGCCATGATATACTGCAATTCATTAGTTTCAAAGACAAGCCTCAGAGATGGGCTCATCTTGTCCAGATCCTGCACCTTTTAACTACTTCCTTCAAAAGGAAATTTTTGGATTCTGCTTTCCTCTTTTGAAATACCTTCTCAGAGGTTCCAATTATTTTCCAGCTCCCAGCTGTAATTAATGAGGTGGATTTGAGCTTCTAGTTCACTAGATGGTTACAATGAAAAGGTCTGAGAATGCCTTGTCTCTGCATAAAGATGGAGAACATTGACACACAAGTGTTTGTTTGTTTGACTGTATTCTCGTCCAAACAATCGGACTCATCGGAAATCCTGAGAGCAGAAACCATTTGAATTGTTTATCAGATATAATTATTTCCTCTGTGCCCTCATATAAATATACTTTGTTGAATTAAACTGTACGTGGCATTTGAATAAGTAATTAATTTTATTTAATTAATAGAAGTTATGATAAACTATGCTATTCTCCATCAAGTATTTTCACCTTCTTGAAATCCCCATGAGCCATATATTTACGACATCACAATACACAGTACACACTGATTGATAGTCACTGATATTGATTTCTCCAAAAAGATTATTGTCAAACAACTATAACTATAAGAACTATGTCTTTGAATGTGCTGTGATGACTTCTTGCCCTTTTCCTGAGCAGGTTGCACTGAGAGCCAAAAATGCCTTCCAAACTAACTGTGATGTCACATCTCATTTTTATTTGAGGCCTTCTTGAATAGGCTTTGAGAGTGCTATTTGTTTCTGCATATTTAATCGTGCCCTGTTAGAAAGAGAATTTAAGGACACTCCTCCTTCTTGAAAGGTGCACTTTGCTCTTATTCTTCAGCTCCACTGGCCTGACTAGACACCATTTTATGCTCTCAAAAAAATTAACAAAGCACTGCATTGAACTCCCATTAAGTACAATCCCCGTGTGCAGGATTAGGCATCAATATTTTTAAGCAGTTTTCCAGGATATCATTAATGAAAGATTTTTTTGGTTATTGGTTTTTCCTGAGCCTAATAGATTGAAACTCTTCTGATATGTAATTTAGCACCTTGAAGCTCAAATATCAAATTAAAGTCAAAATAAGAAAACATACTCTTTTTTAAGTAATGTGGACATTATTACAGGAAAATGAAAATATTCGATGGTTTGGTTTCAAGACCACTTGTGCAGTTAAAAAGGGTCCTCCTCTTCACTCTGAGCCTTTTTTCCATCAGACCACAGGGGTCTCTGGACTCCAGCTGGTAGATCTATTCCTCTGACCCCTTTCCCTCCCAGTCACCACACAGAACACAGCCAACCAAAATCCACTGAAAGCAGCAGTCTGTCTTTGGAGGACAAACCATTACTCACTGCTTCCCTGAGGAGCTGATGGAAGCTGTTGCTATTACAGATGCCCTCTTTTTTTGGTATTACAACTGTCTTTAATTGACTGTATATGCACTAATACATTTACAATAATAATATAGTTGTTTTAGTCATTCATCACAGCAGTCCTAAACTATCTAAATCACATCACTCTGATTAAGATTAGATTCTGGAAAACTGGTGGTTCTCAGACATTTCTTTTAGCTGCTGACCAATCAAAGGTCTCTCAGAACCTTTTGCAGTACTCAAGATTTCAAGAGGTTTAAGAGAGCCCTCCTGTTGCTTTCTTGGTTTCTCCTGCCTGTTTTTTAAAAGGACTTTCCACCATTGCTTTATCTTGAAAATGGTGTTCAAGACTTTGGAACGAAGTCTGAACATTAGCTTTTTCTGATAGCTTTTCCTTTTGAGCAGGCACTTTTATGCCTTTTGGAATAACCATTATAAGTTCCAATAAGGTTTTAAAAGGTGGGACTATGTTTCATGTTCAGACTTTTATGGAAGTGCTGTAAAATATCTGAAAGAGTATAATTTCATTTTTCAGCATTTTCCAGACAGCTGATAGGAGCTATTTGAGATGATTCTTAATTTTCCTTCAGATGCTGTGTTTTTTTTAATAAATCTTAGTTATTAAGCAATTTTTTACAGTCATTTTTGACATATTTGTAACAGCATGTTAGGATCCATAACAGTTAATTTTTCTCTTCACATTTATCTGCACAGTTAATTCTCAGATAAGAACACAGGAGCAAACTTATAATTTTCCTGGAGTACTCCTCATTTTCACTGCTGTTACATTAGCACGTTCATTTGTGTTGGTTCTGAAAATGAAAGAAAAATCAACAAAGCTCTGTCAGGGTGCATTTTTCATTTTGAACTATTCAGGCTGTCTGTGTTTGCCCAAAATGCTCGCAGTATTGTACGGTTGTATGTAGGCATGAGGGAAATAAGCTGCAACATAAAACGGCCCATCCTCAGGGGCTCATCTGCTTCTACATTGCAGCAATGAATGAGCGGCATAAACACACAGCCTGTCTGCAGAAATTTGATTTGTGTGTCCATACAGAATAGTGCATGTTTTTTTGTACACACATACACAGCGGCAGAGGTGTGAAACAATCACTCATGTAAATATAAACTGCCAGAAGTAACTATAAATACTTATATGACATGGTTTGCGATATGAAAATGTGGCCTTATGAAAGATTATTAAAAAATGTTGGATTTTTTTTTCCTTCTCAGCAAGCCAATCTTTCATCTTTTTTTCCCTGCCTTGCTGTTTTTCCCCTTTCTTCTTTTTAAGCAGGACCCTCTATGAATTCACGTAAAATCTCACTTTCTCAGGACTCTGGGGTAACAGAGGAAATAAACAAAAACTGCAGAAGCTGTTGACCTCTGACGCTGCTGACCGTGACGACAATAAGTCTCAGTCTCGTACTGCTGGCTTCGTCCTCCCCTTCTGACACTCGGACAAATAGATTTGCCGGAGTTCCAGTATGAGTTAATGTCAGCTGGGAGGAAAAGCTTGCTCGACTCGTCCGCTGTCCTGTTCTCCTCATTCCCACAGCCCGCTGACCTTCCTCTGACCCGCCTCGTCTGCGTGTCGGGTCACTGACTGAGCAAAGAAGCTACGCGTGGTGACAGCCCGTTTTGTCGGATGTGGGCTGACGGAAGCCTGTCTCTTTTGGCTGAACTTGGAGATGTTTTCCCCCTCCTGTTTGTCCTGCATATACTCACTTCGTGCTTCGTCCTTGTCAAAAATAAACTCTGAATGGACTGCAAGTCCAGATCGTGCCGCAGCACAAAAGTACTGCAGAAGTACAGGCAACAGTCTGCTCTAAACTGTACCATATTTTACAGTGATTTTTCTCTTTTTTTTGTACCTTCCACATTCCATTTAAAACTTGAAATTGACACAACAGGCAGTGGAAAACCTGTGTAGGAGTTGGAGTTCAGATGGCTCTTTCATTGCTAAGTATAGCTTAGCGATAAAAGGAAACGACCTTTTCTTTTTTTTTAGGAACCTTTTCCTCTATCTACATGTCATGCAGAAAGCAGATGCTTTTCGCCTCACTTCCCTCTCGTCATCGAGGGCATTACTCCCTGGGCTCACACTGCTGAGACAGACACAAAGAAGGCACAGGGGTGAGGTTCGCGGCTTTATCAGATGAGGTGCGAAAACACTTCCCCCCTTTCGTCTGCACACTGGCCCGCACGTCTCTCCTTCTGAACGTTTTTTCATGTGATCAGCAACTTCCAGTAACTCCCAGTTGGGTTAAAGGGCATGGCGGGGTCTCTTTCAGTTGCTCCTCCTTACTCAGTCTCACCTAATCCCTCCTGCACTGAGGACAGGAGGGAGCTGCCAACAACAATGGGAGCTGCGAGGGTTTGATAAAGAGACTGTGAGCTGCTTTGGGTGCAGGGCCCAAGTCGATTCAAACTCTGACTCGGTGACAGACTTTACTTACAATCGTGGACAAAATGTGTGAGCGAGGGGGTCACAAGCAGATTGTAACTACACATGCATTCCAGCAGGAAGCTCCTCTTAAGCGTTTCAAGAAAATAGCTATTTTTAAAGAATCTGTCAGTGTAGTTTTTCATCATTCTGGAAGGGTTTAACAGCGTGGATGCTGTCAAAAGGTAAATGAAGAGGTTGGATACCAAAATTATTGTTTCGGAAAACAACATGTCGAACATTTCACTGTTCATAGATTTGACATGTTTAACATATTCTCTTTCACCCAGTCTTGACACAGCCCTGTCACACCGTGAAATTGATTTTATATGAAAAACGGACAAAAGAAAGTGAAATAATTGTCCTGTATGTTGAATCGAAAAAGCCAGCTCGCCTCTGCTTTGTGCTTACTGGGTCATGGTTGCTGGAAAAATGAACGATCTACAGCTGTGTGCTACATTTGCTCGTGCTGTACTATGATGTCATGTTTGAACACAGTTTCTTAGAAAGACCAATCCCATTCCACCAGGAACAAACATCAGCAGATTAACAGAAGCTATATTTCCTCCATGGGCCAGTGGATCAGGGACAGTAAGTCATCTTGCAGTATACCCTGATGGCAAATAAATCTTGGGGTAAAAACAGCGTGATAAAAGATTGTCTAAAGACTCATTTTTGATGACTCTTTTGGCCTAACAGACCCAGTACCTAGCAGGGTTACATAGTTGCTACTTGTTTGCAACGGATTTATTTAATTGAAATGCATTTTGTTGCTTGTAAAAAGTGTGATAGGCTTGATTGTTAGATGTTCCCGTGCTCTCATTAGTCAAAGCACTAGGCAGTCGGGAATGTAGTTGATTTGTGCAACTTTTTCTGCAGAGCATTTGAATTAATGGGTTTCTCTAAGCTGTTGTGCTAACATGACCTCTCCTGGAAATGGCTCCTCATTCACTTGCCAGTGAGACCTCCCCCCATTATCAGCCTTAACCCACAGAATGATCTAAAAAGATTAACCAAGCAAGAAATTATGGGAAAAACAGACAGAAAATGTGTTGAGCAATTAACTGTTTTGAAGCTCAGCGTCAACTTCTGAAAGTGGAATACTTATTAAATCTAGTTCATCTGTATACTTTTGATAATTCCTGAGGTTCTAGAAAAAGATCAGAAATTTGTTTGAGCAGTCTTTGTTGGGAAAAAGACTTTCCCAACTTGTTGAGTTTCAGAGAGAATTGTAAAATACTTAGGAAGGTGGGAGGGGGGCCATTAGAGTTGAATGACTGACTCCTGATATTTCAATGGTGGATGTGCTGAGTTTAGGAAATAAGTCAGGAAGTGTTGTGGTTAGCCGGAAGTGTTGAAAGAAGAGAATGTATTGCGTGATCTGTGAGCCGTGAGCATTTAGTGAAACCCAAACACACTCCACTGCTATGCCGGCATGTGTACATGTGCAAACACCCGCGCTCCCACACGGGCGCACATAAATCACACTGAGCTACCAGCACATGCAGTCCCGTCTGCACACGAGCAGGGACACACTTTCCCCTCTCCAGCTCTCACATCCTCCTGGACACAGACACACAACCGGAGCCCGTCCTGAGGGAGAGGAGGCCGAGCCGTGGTTCACTCTCGACTACAGATGAACAGAAGCCCTGAGGGTGGACAGGAGTAAAAAAGAGGATGAAGGATCTCACCTCCAGTGATCCGCTTCAACCAAGGCAAAAAAGGACAGACATGTGCTCAGGAGCCCGGCATTGTTAGTTTCAAAGAGCTGCTAAAAAAAACAGAATGAAGAAAAAAACCCTCCTTGCACATACCTGCCAAAAGGTTCTGTTTATTTGTTTTCTTGCAGATTAAGTTTGATCATTATCACTGGGTTAATTGCTATCATAAGTAATAGAGCGGCTTCATTTTCCATTTGACCTGTACAAAGGCATAAAGAGTTCACACTGTGGCGATCAGCTGCCTTTGATTATCCACATGAGAGCACTTTGCTCTCGCCCTCAGGGATCAATGATATCACGAGCAACAAAATGACTATGTATGTCTTTTGAGAAGAAATAAGACAGACATGCACAGTTGTGACTAATCAGTGAGCTGGTGAATGTAAAATTTAGACCGAATGGTGTCACACTGTGCTGGTCCGTCTGTGCAAGCGTGCTTTGGAGGGCCAGATACTGCAGTATGAGGAACACGAATTAGAACCAGATGTGTCTTGACATTACATGTCAACAGGAGACAACAGAGGAAGAAAGAAACAGTGAAATCTGTGGAAAATCAGAAGACTAAATTGGGGTTTTCTTGTTGCTAACCTGTTTAGAAAGGTTTGCAGTTGGTAAAGATAGGTTAAATTCTGACTAAACGGTAGTGATAGTTTTTCCACTTTTTTGTGCTCATTACGTGGAATGGTCACGGCAGTTTAGAAGTATAGAATATGGATGGAGGTAATTCCATCTGAAATGTAAACATTTATTTAAACGTGGGGGTGTTATTTTTGTTTATGATAAGTACATACACATGTGAGAGGAGTCTGCGTCATTATTCTCTCACTTAATCAAAGATTAGTGTTGCATTCCTGCATTAGTCCAATTATCTTATCTGTTGTTGGGGGTAGTATTCATCATCCCGTCTCTGTAATTGAGATCCTGTGGAGTAATCCATCAAGCAGACATTGCACAGAGATGACACTTTATTGATTTCGCAGGGCAAGCCGCGGCTCAACCACATCAATCTCTCACTGACAGCCACTGCGGTAATTGTGAGACAGCGCTGCTAATGGCTATTCGGCTTGACCATCATTGGCCAATTATCCACCATAGGATGCCATACAGGTAGAAAGAAACATAATGAGGGCTGCTGTGATGAGTTGAAAGGGGCACAGTGTGAAGCGAACACGAGCAGTTTTCGTTTTTGTTCCGGGAGAGTCGTTTTTGGTTCGGACACGGGCCAAAAGCTTAATTTTGACTGGTGTTTGCTGTTGGAGTGTTGCTCTTATGCTGCACGTTACATACTCTTTTTCCCCCTCTCCTCCACCCTCGTAGTGCGAGAATCATTGGCTGGCATGCCTTAGCAGTTCTGTTCATGACATGCTTCGTGTAGGCTTGGAGCTGCGTTGGACTCGGGATAAGCGGGGGGATTTCTGATTCTCTGCTCTACTTGGCGCTGGCCCGCAACACTGCCTGATGTCAGACAGAAAGACTGGCCCTCTTCCCTTGCTCCTGGAAAAAAAATGTTACTAACACTGAGACGAGTTTCTTTTTTGGCTTTAGGCGGAGGGGTGGAGGGGTTCTTGTGCACACAACCCTACTTTTGTCCTTGCTTTTTCCAAACCGGGCCGGGTTCTTGCCACTTGCCACATAAAAGGCAGAGGGTGTTATTTGTACCACAATGCTCCACAAGTCTACAGTTTAACTGCGGTGTATTGTTCTGATTTGAATTCAGGCATTAGTAAAAAGTAAAAAGCATTTGTCCAGAAGATCTTTATTTAGATGTCTGAGTTTAACAAGACATATCACGCGTGGCCGAGAAGTTTTAGTGCACTGATCTAGTAGTCTGTGATGGGTATTGAGTTTATATACCACAAATAAAAGAAGATAATTTAGTTGCATGGAATGTTAAGCATTCTACATCAATTTTGCAAAATTACACCAACAGTTGGGTTATTTTTTTCCACAAAGAAAGGAAGTAAAGTCCCAAAGGAAAGAATCAGAAAGTTCATTTGAATGTTTTGTGTATAAAACAATGATACACATAGCATGGGTAATATATAGAGTATCTAACACAGAGTATATTTGTCTGTTACTTCCAACTCTGTGTGCAAGCCACTGACTGCTAGATTTTCAGGGATGGCTTTCGTTTTTTCTCAGAAAAGTTCTCACGATCAAATCCATTTGAGTGTTTGTTGTTTCTCTAACCCAGAGTGTCAAGCAGGACTGTCATCTTTCCGACTGAAAATGTGCTCAAAAGCCCTGTGGGTGAAACAGACTCCATTGTCGTTGCCTGCTTTTGTTGTCTGCTCTTTGTCAAAACACATCAGAAGTGCATTTGTTTGTCGTAGTAAATAGGAAACTAATGTTCATTCGAATCTTAGTGCTGAAATGCATCCACTGCCATGATTTCCTCTAAGGACTGGGACTATTGAGGTCACTTGAAGTAGAACATAAGTCTCTTGCTCCAGTTGATCAAACTGTGTCAAGTAATGTAGCTCACAATACTCTTGGGGTAAAATCCGGGGTCAAATCGTGGGGTAATACTTAAATCACTAACATCAGCTGCCTGTTACCATCTGAGAAAACCCAGCTTCCACACCATGCATGATTAACCTCCCAATGATTGATAAAACGTGAGCTGTCGAGGCCACGGGGGGCTGTGGCTGTGGGCTCATTGCTCAGTGTGCATGAGAAGGTCTCTGAGCTTCGAGATTGTCTTTCTTTGAAACTGCTCATTCCTGTTTTGTATTTTGTCATTAAAAGGTTTTAGTTTTATTCTAACTGATTTATACTCTGACTTTTTCAATTTTATAAAAAGCCGAAGTGAAAATGATCCCAAATGAGGAAAACAAAAAGAAAAAGGTTCCTGCTGAGTCAGCTTAAATGATGGGAGTCAAATACTCCACCTCAAAAAGAGAAAACATTTCTTTGTGCTGAAAGGATTAGCGGCGTTAAAGTTTTTGTTATATCCCACTATGACTGGATCAGAGACAGAAACTTTGTATATTTAATCTACCTTTGCGCTCCTTAGTGTCCTTTAGGGAGGCATTAAAGTTCCAGCGCGTTCGCCGAGTCACAAAAAAAAGCAACATATGGATGACACATGTTTTTTTCTACAATGTGTTTCTTCATGCTCGTGCTTTTCCAAGCAAGCACCGAGGCGGCAACAATACACGCGCTCACCCCACTGGATTGCCTGTCGTGGGCAGATGTGGGGTTTGGTGTGTCCACCCGAGAGCGCAGACCTAATTAAGTCTGAAGAAACACATAATTTTATTTGGCTCCGTCTATTCTTTGGCCATGCTTTGATCCAATGATTATTACCAGCTCTTTGGCTCTGCGGAGGACTGGAGGGCGGGGAAGCATTGTGTCTCATGCTGACAGCTCCCAAACAAAATACCCCCCCCCCCCCCCCCCCCACTCTCCCCGGGTTGTTGCAGCTGAAACTCCCAGCTGGTTTGTCAGCGGTGAGGTCAGTGAGAAAATCCAGCTGCGTGGGGAGATTTTTCTCCTCTGCTGTGGATTATCACCAGTCAACCATCTGCTGGTGTCCTGGAGTTTAAAAACTGAACATCTTCGTGCTTGTACAGTATGTATGTACAGTACACGGTCCCATTTAAGACACACGCTTCCTTGTATAGATAATGAACATAAATACAGATACTAATGTTGTACTAAACACTCCAGTTGGGTCAAGTTCATCATTTGTTGATTTCTTTCCGCCGTCTGTTAACAGTCTACTCTCCTGCTGAGTCATTTCCTCCACATAGGAAGAGAGATGAGTTTGGTCACCTCTGCGGGTCAGTAGAAGCGCTGCCAGTTTTGAAGTGGGGCTTTTTGAGTTAGTGGTGACAAGACAGGAGAGCCCAGAGTTTACTCTGCATAACCGCAACGCAATCACTCTTTCTGGCTTTCGAGAGGCCATAGTCGGGCTGTGCGAGTTCTTTAAGTTGTTTTTTCCTCTCGGAACTTGGACAACAGTTGCGGTGAATTGGGAAAGAAAGGTTCTTAGCCAGATCTTGATCACACAGCTGCCTGCAAGGCTCTTTCATGTGAAGATTGATTTAAAAGATTTCAAACCCAAAATTTTGTGGTTGATTTGTGGTTTCAAGTTGCCCTGTGTGAGGTGAAAGATTTTTTGGACTCCAAACCATAGCAGCTGCTGTGAACACAGAGCCACAGGGCACTGATCATTTGTCTTGATGCTATCTGTTGAGCCATAAATAGGGTGTACTTTTTTTTTTGTAATGGAGCCTCAGCTGTAGTTTGTCAGGTTTTTTCCTCTAACCAAAGCTCAAATACTTCAAATTCAAATAAGAGTTGCCAACGTCTCTGACTTTGATGCATTTTTCCTTCACCCATTTTGTTTTTTTTACCATTAAATATGACCTGTTGCTGGTAGGAGTGAATACATAGCATATCAACTCATCAAATAGGATAAATGTAATTCCTTTCTTTCGTCCTTTTTTTTTTAATAAGCCACAAAGTGTTCTAAAGGAGGGAGGAAGACGGGGCATCCGAATCTCACCCAGATTTGACAACTAGTTTGGCGCTAATGGGTTTGTTCGGAAAATAAGACAGAACTAGAGCCGCTTTTGCCACTTTCAGGATGGCTCCAGGCAGAGACATTATTGCTGATTTGAGTCGCTCTAATGACCACAAAATGTTGCAGGTCATTTGAATGTAATTATGTTTTGATATCGCTTTCTTGAACAAATGGCCCATCTGGTCATTTTTGGAGGTCAGTCTCCCGCCTGGATGGCAGCATTATGAGGCAAAATGCTTGAATTTCAAAGCAAATGGAAGTATTGAGACATGGAACCGGGTCACGCTGCCAGCTAGGCTGTACCAAAACACCGCTGCAGCAGCATGAGAGAAATAATGGCCAATTTAGTTTTCTGCTTCTAATTTGACAGATCTCTCACGACTACAGTATCGCAGTTTATCCCCACTCCAACCAATACTTTCAGCCTGGACTTTCGCTCGGTGAAATTAAAGTAATTGGCGGAACCTGATGATTTTAGAATATCTATAAAAATAGCAATTATCCAAATTCACATGCACGACCCACTCTAATTGACAACAGGTTTGGATCTCAATCTGTGCTTTTACAAGTTACCATCTGAAATAAACTATGGGACTATTTCACTTGCCTTTTTTTTGCATAATCAGTCATATAACTTGTGTTTTTTTGCACTGATGCCATAACCCAATAATCCTGCAATTCAGAGTGTGGAGTTATTTATTCCCGTGTGTAACTAAACCTGATTACTTCACTGTTATGTCCATCTGCTCATTTCTTGCTATTGTCAGCAGTGTCTAAGCTGATTACTGCTTGGCTGTATCACGGAATGAGTTATTGATTGATATTAAATGTTTCTTCATGGTGCATGCCTTTGTTGTGAGTGTGGTTTTAATGGAAAACGTCACTGCGTGCCTCTTTTTAATTTGTTTTCTTTCTTCATGCCTACAGCTGCTTGCTGAGATTTATTTTATCCTAAAGCAAGGTTAAGTTTGCAATTGCATCTGGCTGGTTATCTTCCACGCTGGTGTGGCAATGATGGAATGTCTCAGGACGTCCAGACTTTTTTTCTGACAAAAGTCCCTTGGGGTCCCTCCTGAGCATTCATTGTTTTTATCCTTTCTAGGGGGCTGTTTGCAAGTAACTACTCAGAAACCCATTACCTTGAAGACGGCAGTTCAGTCACAGGCCCTCACAACTTCACGGTACGTTTGTTTTTACTTTACTTTTTAAATTTTATTATTAAAAAGTAACAACAAACACATGATCGTAGTACTGCGACCAATATTGCTCGAGTGTTAAACTCTTTTTCTGGACACACGCTGCTTCACTGTGCGGGTATAAGTGGGAGAGAGGAATTAAAGAAAATTTGAAAACGTGGTTGGACTCCATTTTGAACCATCTGGTTTGGTTCTTAAAGAAGACTGTGTCGGTGAGTGATTTGTGTTCGATGAAATAAAGGCACAGGTCAGAGAGGTTTTGCTGACTTGCTGAAGTCTTTCAGAATGAACGTCTTCAAAATGGTTTGTTATGCAGGTCTGCCAGAAAACACTGAATTAGTAAACATCAAAGTGCACCCCAGACGTCTGTGTGACTGTGAAAGATTTATCTAATTTATGAGCTTTCGACTGACTGAATTTAGATGGCTTATTTATCTGGAATACATTTGTTATAATTGTTAAATGACTTGTAATTTTTCATCATCTGTGCCTCCAAATTAAGTCTGATGTACGGTGACATGCATAATTTTCGGTCAACTGTGGCACCGGGGACTTTTTTCCATACTTCCTGGTATTTAGCCTCAGCTCTGTGATGAGTATTGCTGATATTCATCAAACTCAATTGGGCATGTCCCAGCAAAATATGCTCTGTTTTAAAATTCTACGGCTGTTTGAAAGCATCTTCCGCGGATATATAAATATCCCGCCTTTGAGAGATGACTGTTTTTTAAGGTTCAGAAAAAGGAAGGCAATCATCGTGGACCATAATGAATGAGCTTGTTGTGGCTTAACCACGTGGAGCGGTTTCTATGCATTTTAGCTTCTACCAGCGTGCCTTTTTTCAGAGGTTTGTTTATTTACAGTTTTTAGAGCAATTAAATGTGTCATTTTTGTTCAGAAAACCGAGAAATTATGATAATAAACAGCTTGAAGTCTGAGTACAATGCACCCAGCCAAATTACAGCTGACATCAACAAAAGAGGGGATTCATGCAATTCAATAATGTCCAACCCACACAGAAAAAAACAAACAAACAATATCTTTCCATTTGAAACTGCTCTGAGACCCGAGATGGACTATCACTAGTGAGGCTCGGCCATTTAATTAGAATTTCAGCAATCCCATTGCATGAAGACAAGGAAGGAGTTGTTACAGTTCAGCTCGACCGAGTTTGGTGAGAGGCGACACTTTAGCTGTCTAACAGTGGGTGGATGTATGAGTTTTCATTTAGAAAATGAATGCATTCATAATGACGGTCATGTGATGTTTATGAAGAAATGATAATAACCGTATCTCATTTTGGTTTTTTTTTACAGCAGCCCAGAGTCAAATGAAAACTATGTGAACTGGACAAAGGGCGCCAGTACTCACACCTAAGACGCAAACAGCAAATGTTTACATTAAAGCACTCAGTGATTAAATGCTGGATACACATGTAACTGATTTACTATACATATATATGGACATCTTTTGACCTCCGTTCCTCCTCTCATTCCTCACTTATGACCATAGCCAGGTCTTTATGGGAGGATCTCTTTACTGGAAACAGTCACTTCTTTTGAGACTTATCCCTAGGTAATTTATTTGTCCAGCCAGCAGGGAGGAGACTGATATAGTGATATGGGAAAGGGATGTTGCGGATTCATTTCTGTGTCAACGACAAGGTACTGCTGGGAGTGACTTAAGCATGTGGCAGGCCTCCCTCCATTCCTGTTTTACACTCTCTCCCTTTTTCTCTAAATCTAAACCTGCGGAGAGCACAATAAATAAGTGTCATGTGTTGTAACAAAAGCCGTCCACTGGAAATATGAATCACCTCCATGAATATTAGACACTTACCTTGGAATGAGTTTTGTAAAACAACAATGTCATGTTCACATCCAGCGTTGCCTCCCATTATAATCTGAGATTTAGTTATTCATTTACAGATATGAACACATAAGCACTTCCCTTTCTCATTTCTGCAGAAACCATAGAAGCTAGAAGTCTATTCATATCCCTCATATCGATGCATCACAGTCATGATCTCATCAAAGAAACATGAGATGATAGCATTAACTCAGTGCACTAAATCCAGCCCCGTTCCTCCCTGCTAAACCAAGATTTCATATTTCATGTAATGCTCTGTCCTGGCTTTGCACCTTTTTACTTTGCTATAATGGAACATTCTCATCCACTATGCCACTAGAAAGTGTCCAAAAAGCTTAAAACTCAAAGGGCTTTGGGCCATCTTCAGATCTCTTATGAGTAAATAGAAAGCAAATTTTGCCTGGCTGTGGGGGCAGTAGGAGAACTTGTAAACACAGTGCCTTTTACTCCTCTTTAAGTGCAATTCCCTAAAAAACTGAAAAGAAAATTGTGATCTCATAATTAGACCCTAAAAATGTAGTATCTGCATCCATCGGATTTCCTCCGTGTGCCTGAAGTCACAGTTGTTCTATCCTTTTGCCTTGTTCATCCTTTGCTATGGACAACTTTTTTGAAAACTGACTTAACATCACTGACCTTAAATTCAAGACACATGTTTGGCGGTCCTCATGTACTAAAGCTTGTTTTGCTTTCCCCATAGGGAGCCCCACAAACATGAAACCTTGATATTTTGGTGTCGGTTGCCTGGACTGATAAAAAATTTGCTTAGTTTAATCTAGGGTCATGGCACAATCCATCCAGATAATGTTATACTGATTGATTGGCATTTCAAATAAATTTAGAAAGAGAGAATAAAAAAGGAACCGTTTTCAAGTGTTTCCAAACGCAATAATGCAAGCGTGTTACTTTAATCCTATCAGTTGTGTGGAATTCTTTTTCTGCTTTAGGAGCTAATCTATGACAGATCTACACCAAACAAAACCGTTAAACAAAAGACAGCACAGTACGGCATATTTGATGTTACTGTGTGATCAGTAAGTCGCCTACACTGGGGATACAAAGGTCTACATCCTGGTTTTCCACTTGCTTACAGCCCATGTTAACAGTTCAGATGTCCACAGTCTGCTAAGAGCCACGCCAGGGATTGTGAAGTTCCAGATCACATTATTTACTCAGGCTGTATTAATTAGATCATGCCAGAAAATAATAAACATACATGGGATTCTTGACAAAATACTATGAATAAGTGCCCATTGGTGCTGAATGAAGCCAAAATTCTTTTAATACCAGAAACCCTTTGAGAAAGTGAGCATGGTAAATCAGCGTCTCTGGAGATTAGCCACCTAGAACACGGATATTTCCTGCTTTCACTGCACATTTAGAGGCAAACTAATTTTGGGTGGAGAATTCACATTTCCCTCTTTTTTCCAAAGAAGGGCGGCAGCAGTGCTGTCGGTGCGACCTCACCTGAGCAAGGCCGTCTAATTGAAGCAGAAGGCTGTTTTTACTCCAAACCAGACGCTTCCTCCCCACCCACTTACTGCCAGGCTTTGTTCAATAAACACAGACTTAATTCACTTTCCTCACTCCCTGCCGTAGCTTGACAGGTGGTCCATTAAAGTGGATACTAGGGAATGCGGCAGAGAGCAAAGCTGATGCCGGGAAATGTGAAACTCCAACTCATATGGTCACATTCATTAACCCGTGGCAACGAGTGGGAATGGCTTATGCTTACCAGGCGAAAGACTCTTAGTCCATATTCAGTTTGCTCATTTTTGACAGTTGTCACACGGTGGAATTTTAATTGTACTTAGACTTACACTCAATTATTGTTCACACTGTTCCCAGGATTCTTGGGTTAAAAATGAAAATCCTCTGTGCTTCCTCAGGCAAACTGCTACTACCATGGTGAGGTGGAGGGTCACGTCAACTCAGATGTCACACTCAGTACTTGTGCAGGAATTAAGTAAGTGGGTCATGCACTCTTTTTTTTTCATCCAGATTTCTCATGTCAGCACCATCAATATTCCACATGCATGATGGACGGTATGCAAGTCCAGGAATCCCCCAAAGGAAGATTTTTGCTCAGTTCTTGCTCGTTTGATTTACTTGTTGAATTGATTGTTTTGATTATCTTTAATCTCTCAAAAGCTGAATTTCCCAGCTGTCAAGCTCAACTAAGCAGGCGCTGTCTGATTCTTTTTATTGCAAAAAAAAAGTGTCACTGGGGAAGAAACCTGAGCAGTTTTTAACAAGACGCAATCCCCTCTCCCTCCCCTTATTACCCAACGTTAATCAAACCCTATACATCAAGTTCCTGGGTCAGTTTAAGGTTGGATTCATTGTAAACGTAACATGGGACAGTTTTGTCATGTAAAGAGAAGGGTAACTCCTTGTATTCTTATATAGCATGTTATTGAGATAAATGGCATTATGTTCATTGTTGGTCTAACTGTCTAGATTTCCATTATGATTCCCTCTAACGTAATATTCAATATTAACAAATAAAAAATAATGGGAGACATTTTAGGTTCCTTCCGTTTATGTAATCTTGTTGTTTTGTCTAATATTTGTTCAGAAGTGTGAAACAAAGTGGAAAAAATTAATTGCAAACTTTCACACTTGGCCAGCACGGTGTCTGTAGATAATGAGTTTTGACATGAAGTTAAGATGACACCCTGTTTACACTGTTGAAGTGGATATTGTGAGAATCTTTAGTCTTGGAAATAGTTTGTTTGCAGATGTCAAACCGGAGGAATTATTGCAGCAATATCACTGGACGCCATGGGGAATGTTTTCGTAAATCAGCCAAAATTCTACACCCTCTGCAGTGATTTAGATGTCCAAGTAGCCCTTGCTGGTGACCTTGGTCACTATATCCTTTTTTTTTACTTCAGTTTCTCTGAAATGTGTCTGCTCAGTGATGAATCAACAGATTGTTTTTTGAGAAAAGGTTACTCATTGCTTGACCCTCTTATAAAGACAAATAGTTCCTAGTTTTAGTTGGCAGCACTAAAGCTTGTGGGGGGGTTCAGTTTGAGTTAATTTGGTTTTTGGAAAGATTTTTGCAAGTCAAGCAGTTTGTACAAATTCTCTGATTGAAGGTGATGCCACTTTAAATCACAGAGGCTTTTGGTGACAGGAGAAATAAAAAACACACCATTAATTCTGCTGACAGTAACATACAGTCAAATCAACCCAAGTCGGTTATTCTGCTGCATATATTTATGTTCAAAACTCTCATTCGTTTTAAGCCTTGCTTTCATTCAAACTTATGACAGCCTGTTTCTCTTTCGGCAGGGGTTTTATATCTCTTGGAGGCAGATCTTATGTGCTGGAGCCATGTGCTGATCACTCGGACGGGACTCACTGGATCTATTCCGCGGAACACCTCAGTTTTGTTCCTGGCACCTGTGGCCATAATTTCAACATATCCCACCCCACGTCACGCGCAGCCGGCAGTCCGTTCAAAGCCTTCGGTGCACGAGTAAGGCTTTTTAAATTGTCCATGTGGGTGCTACTTTAGTGTAGCACTATGAGATGGGAGTTAGAGAGGTGAGGAATTACATGCAACAAGGGTCTGACTTCAACTAAGGAACCTGTCGATCATGGTTAGCAGCCAAAAATTTCATCCAATACTGTTTCTCTAACAAACCGAATAAACAAATTTGGTCTTAAACTGCTGACACTCACCTTCCATTGGGTTAAGGTAATTACAAAACTCTGTCTCTCTCTGAGCACTGTTTGGTGGATGTTTTTTTGTGTCTACTTCTGAAGGCCATGCTTCAAAATTGTCATGGAAACCAACATGTTTCTGCCTTATCTTAAATGTCTTCCTTCAAGTATTGGACTGATTTTTAAAAACGGTATATTGTTTTTATCATGAGCACTCCAGCTCCATTACAGGTTCAAAGTTAAACCAGGGCCACTGATCTACATTGACATCTGATTATTTATTCAGGCTATCAGGTCCACAGTGAGCACAGCTGGATTTTTCTAAGATTGCTTATAGGAGCGATCTTCACCATAACTGTGAATAGATTCAGCCACTATTATCTCATAAGTGGCACCATTTCATCCCTGGAGCCTGCTGCCATAAGAAAACATTTTCTCTCATTTTTTCACTGCCGCTTACAGTTTTGCATTCAATAAAACCAGATTAGGTTGTCATGACGGCAAGCATTTGAACTGTATTAGCCTGTGAGATAATTTTTATTTACACTTCTGAGTTACCGAAAATACGATAAAAACACAAAGGTAACAGATATTCTGGCGCCTGCACCGGCTACATTTGCGATTCATGCACGTGGAAAATCTTATCATTTAGAATGGCTTTAAACAGATGGCAAACTCAATATGTAATATTCACATCTGTTTTTTAAAGATAAACTTTCTTTTACTCAACTGGAAAGTGTTTGAGAATATTTCTTCTTCTTTAGGGACTTAATCCTGCAATTTTTTAAACCCCAGGTTTCTATGTTTCATTGTCTTATGTGAAGGCTAAATGACTACTTTGCCTGCTTTTCGGTTTGCTTTTTCCACCCGAATCTTTCTGCTGGTTTTTAAATGTCATTGTGCTCTGAAAGGAGTGTGAGGGAGAAAAGGGGCATCTGTCAGGCAAGGTGAGAAACGTTGGATTTTATATTGTAGCCTGCACTATATTTAATATCTGGCAGCACGGAATGTAAAAACAAATCTGACCCTAAACCTCTTTGAAAAGATCATTTTATGTAGATATTAGTTAGTTATATTTCAAGGCTGACTACTTGTTGAATTATTCACTCTATCCTTCCATCTAATGTATCCATTAGTGCCTCAGACCATGGAGGGCTACAGTCGCCTTTTAAAGTACATTGGCTCTTAAATGGCAATGTTTCTTCGGAATATCGAATCAGAAAATCAGACCTCCAGTAAAGCCTGTCCATCCTGAATTAGTCCACACCCTACACTCTGAACACTCAGCACAGAGATAAATCATCCAGGCCCTGGCTCTGGAGAGTGTCTAACCCCTGAGGGTTGGAGCTTTATAAGCGATGAGCATTAATGAGTGAAAAACAGACTCCAGTGAACCCTAACTTAGGGTCGAAGAAAGACAGGCGTGGACAAACAGGGCTGCTCTACCAGATCAGGACAAACAGCAACAGAGATAGCTGGTGGGGTAAGATGAAACAGATGTTGAGGGTCATCTAAAAAGGAAAAGCAAACACATCACACAACTATGAGATTAGATATCCAGGCCTTTTTCTGTTGAATTAAAACAGATATTTAATTTTTGAAGTTATTTCAGTCAAGGTACATTTGTATAATTATGAGAAACTCATTTCTTCCCACAGTGTTGGTAAGTTGACTCAGACATCTTGTTCTCTCATGTTATTGGTTTTTAGTTATTCAATCAGCAGTGCGGATTTTCATCGGTTTTATTGAGCAGCTTGTTTTCTGTTGGTGATTAAAGGGCTGGCTCTCGTTGCGGCTATTGTCCTCGGTCATAAGAGGGATGCAAAATTTCAGAGTGAGTGGGTAAATCTTGACAATTGCACAAAGCAGAAGTTTCTGCATGAGAAACAGAGTGGGAATGGGAACAAAAATCCAAGTGGATCTTTTAGAGATGATTTATACTCTGCAAAAAATATGGTTTCATTTTCCTGCACTTTGCAGTTCTTTGTTCAAACTATTCAATATGGATTGTAATATGCCAATATTTCTTCATATACAGCGACACAACAGAGATGTCAGACTGAGGACAGACAAGGATAACCCTAAATTAAAATAAAAAGACACAAGACGGTTGACATTATAAAAAATAACTTTGTGAGAATAAAAAAAAGAAGGCAGACAAAAAAGGGAGTAAGATTTGTTGTAGATGGTGACAAGAGAGCCAGCTCTCCACATCATGTTAGACAAGGGTACTGAGGAGTGCTCTGCTGGGTTGATAAGCTGCAGTGTGCCTCGCTCGAGGGTTTTAAGATAAAGAAATGTGTTGGTGGAGTGTTCCTGGATGATGGGAGACAGATAAGTTAGACAAGAGAGAGGAGATACGATACCAAGTTGACAGGACCTGCACTTCCATGACGTGACTACAAGCAAATCTCTGCTGTGGCAAGTTGAAAATGTCTGTCCAAACCGTGAGACCATAATAGTTGGCAGTTGTGACAAACGTATAGAGATTTTAAAGTTCATCCATCCATTATCAATACCGCTTATTCCCAGTGGGGTCGCTGGGGGGGGCTGACTATGGGCAATAAACAGGTAGCCAACTACACACACTCGTTTACACTCCAAGAGGCAACTTTACAGTGTTCAATTAACCTAACCTGCATGTTTTTGGATGGATGGAGGAAGCCGGATATTTTTATTCTGCAGTATTATTTTTCGTTAATGAACCATATACAGTTGAAATGTATTTTTCTAAAGAAAATCTCAGGTCAGGGGAAGATATTTGCTGTTGGTTTCAGATGTTCTTTTCCTTTTCAGTGTCTCACATTTGATACTATCTCAATTGAGTGGTCACACACACCCACAATGTAGTGAATGCTCAACTTTTGAGTCTTTCATTACAGAAAGAATCCGCTTTAAATGTGCCTGCTGAGTCTAATATCGTCAATTATAAATGTAAACATTTGTTCATTTAAAAACCTGCTTGGCGACTACTTCACATGTATGGCTCAAACCCAACTTATTTTTTTTAATTCACAGTGCAAATGACTGATGCAAGATCAGCCACAGGGTCCTTAGTTAAAAACTAACAGGTCTCAGAGGATTAGACTGCAAGCCATGACTGAGATCACAACATTTTGTGTGGGAGGGAGAATTACATTTGCCAAAAAAATGTTTTTGTTTTTGTATGAGCATTTAATATAAAATCCAGTGCTGAACTAAACTGATTCACCACTAAGACATTGTTGCATTTTTTTTCTAAATAAAGCTTTCTGTTCCTGTCATTTTGACAAATCTACACTTCTCTTACCTGCAAACTATGTTTTGTGCAGTAGGCGGGAGGCTTATCAAATCGTTAAGATGTATGAAATTTTGGTGATGTGAGCTAAAATGCCCTGAGCATAATCTCTGATCTTTCCCGCATGTCTCTCCATCACTGTCACCCTCCTTATTTAAAAAAAAAAATAAAAAAAAGTACTTTGGTGTTGTATTGGAAACATTTCTTTATTTTTCGCTAGATTATATGTTTGGGCTCATCACAAGTCAGCTTCTATTTTAATATGCTGCATAAAGTAAAACTTAAAACTAAATCCTTAGTTTACTTTTTTAATAGAAAATACTCACTAATAAGACAGAAGCTAATTTGACTCTGTTCTATTTGTAATTGCATGTTTTAAAATATCAAAGTGTTGTAAAAAAAATGTGCTTGAAATGATATAGCTCATGCACATTCTGTTCCATTCTATTTTTAGACTTTATTTAACATAATGTTCATATATCTCCTCTCCAGTTTCCACCTAGAGACTTAGTTATCACCATAGGGTGCATTTAGAGCTCACTCGCCCATCGTGGCTTATCTATGGAGGAGGCAGATAAGCACAGAGAGCTGCCAGGCCAGCAAGGATAAAGAGGCTCAGGTTGAAAGAGAGCCCTGGAGTGAGGGCAGAACCCTTAGCCAGCAGGACAGCGTAGCATCTACAAATGTGTATGTGGAAACATCAAGCTTGTGCTTGCAGGTGAAACAGACTCTAACTCAACATGCGACAAAAGTCAGTTGCTGCCCGGCACAGCATGGCGGCATCATAGATACACTCTGTGGCCAGTGGCTGTTAGGATGAGATAGAGCGATGTGGATCATGGATCACACTAAAAAAAGATAACATGTAAGAAATTTGAACTTTAAAAAATTCGAAAATTGTACTGGAATGAAGGTAAAGTCCCAGAGAAATTGTTGTTGTCGCAAAATTTTGTAAAGGAAAAAAAAAGAAGGAAGGTTTATGTTTGGGCTACCAGTGCAGGCAGTATTGTCCTGAAAAAGTGATTTATTAGTTAATAAGCTGGTACAGCGTTATCAGAGGATTAGGTGACCTTAGCGGTTCTGACTGTTTCAGACATACAGGGTAGCTGATTGCATTGTGCTGATTCTCATTTCTGCTGCAGGTAAAGCACGCTATATTGAGTGGCCACCTTATGAATTTAGGCTGCCCTTCCTGATGTCCTTCTTCCTCTGTCTGTGCCTTCTTCTTTTGTTCCGTTCTTTTAGTCTTTTCATTTATCGTTTGGTCTTTCCCACCCCTGACACATTGTGGCCCTTTTCTTATCCATGTCACCTCTCCCTCCATCTTTTTTTTCTATCTCCTCTTCATATCTAACGATTGCCCTTCTGCTTTGCTTCCAGCATAAACGCCACGTCCAGACAACGACCAAGTATGTGGAGCTTATCATTGTGGCTGACAACAGAGAGGTAAGCTCAGGTCACGCCGTCTCAACCCCTGCGGCTTTCTGCCCAATCTCACAGCAAAGACACTCACAGGTCAAATGCTAAACCGCCCTTTCCCCCTCGAGACGTAGATAAGACGGCTCCATCATGTCTTTGTTGTCACCGCTCGTGTGTCCACTTACTCATCTGTTTGCCTCGCTTCTCCATCCCTCTGCATTCATCATAGGACCACTCGACTCTCAAATGAGACTCCACGCGCTCTCTGAATCCATCAAATCAGAGGCTTAAGATCTTAAAGAGCGCTAAGAGAACAAACGATTCTTTACTGTTATGAGACATAGAGGTCAACATCACATGACTTACAGTCACAGAGTTAAAGGCTGGATATATGAGAAGGTGGTAGAGGTTATCGCTTAAGCCTATAAGCTCCACTCAGGAGCTCTTTGATGATAACAGCAGCAGCAGAAGCCCTCGCAGGATTCAATTGACAGCAATGTTGTAGCACGCCTCATTTTGAGGACACTTGTGTCAGTGAAACATTGCATGTCCCAAATTCTGTCAAGAGAACAGACTTTGTCATTTTCTCTATAATTCAAGCTGTCTGTTTGTGTTGTTCAGTTTCAGAAACAGGGCAAAGACTTGGAGAAGGTCAAGCAACGGCTGGCTGAGATCGCCAATTACGTGGACAAGGTAACAATTGGACGAAATGAGCTAATACGCAGTGACGGAATGTGATTTATTAAAGGTTGCATCAAGCTTAGAGAGAATGATCCAATCTGAGTGCAGAGGCTGATTGAATTATGAATAGAAGATCAATTTCAGAACTTGCCTGAGACATGTTTTAAAGAAGCCGGAGCAACAGATCGTGCTGTGGGTGTCAGTTTAATAACATAAGGGCAAAAGATGATTTATTCATGTGGGAGATGGTATGCTTAAGCACCTCAGAGCTCATAGTCAATTTAAGTGACTGCTTTAGAAGAGTTCTGACTACAATAGGTGACGATAGCAAAAGAAAGAGACAGCTCTGAGCCTGAAGCCCCGTGTCTCTCACTACCTCCTCCTAATCTTCTACCCAACTCTCAGTTTTACAGGGCTTTGAATATCAGAGTAGCTCTAGTGGGTCTGGAGGTGTGGAGTGATGTGGATAAGTGTCCCATTACTCAGGATCCCTTCACCACCTTGCACGAGTTTCTGGACTGGAGAAAGGTCAAGCTGTTACCCAAGAAGCCACACGACAACGCCCAGCTAATCAGGTAGATATAAAATGTTAAAGTAAATGAGAACACGTTCACTGGTATGTGTTTTTGTAGATTTGGGAAATTATCAAAGTAAACTACATAGTATTTCTCTGAGTGGTTTTTATTTCCTCCCTGACATAATATACTATAATATATATGGACAAACCCCCAAAGGGAAGTCCATTTGGAAGGCCAAACTTTCTGGCTCAGCTTTTTAATACCAGATCTGGAAAACTTTAATAGAGCTGGGCCTTAAAAGGTATCAGGAATGGAACTGACACAGATCCAATATCAGGAAACTCCAAAACCTTCGATGTTACAAACAAATGAGACCCGAATACTGGCGACTGCTGGCTCGTTGAAGGCGTGATAATGGACAACAAATCTGAGAAAGGAAAGAAATTTGATCTTGGACTTGTGTGAGCCATTAAAAAATATGTCTACTCCTGAATGATTAGATCATTTGCAGAATATTCTTGTGGCAACTTTAGTGAGAGACACCACAAACATGTTAATGATACCTTTTGAAAATAATTCCAACAAAAAATATATATCAATCTTAGAAAGGGATTTCTTCCTCTATGCTACAGTTATTGGTGGTCATGTTGTTTGTGAACGATAATGCAGCCACTGTGTTCTCCCTTTTAGTGGAGTGTATTTCCAGGGTACCACTATTGGAATGGCACCCATCATGAGTATGTGCACAGCCGAGCAATCAGGAGGAATTGTCATGGTATGTAAATGCACTACAAAATTAACAGATGCTAAAGAGTCTCTTCTCCCTCTCCCCCTCCCCCTTGGTCTGTTCGCTTTGTTATTTACATTCCTCCTTTCTGAGAAAGTCTCTTGAGTCTAAGGTGAGAAAAATATTCTGGAGGTGATATTAATTTGTGCTCACTTTTGGGGGAAAACAGCTTACTAAGTCTTTTTCCAAGAAAGCCAAGTGATTATAGACAGAGTATGTACACTCCCCTCCAGTTTGTGCTGATACATCAGAGTATATCAATGCTGGAAGTGGAAAGGTTTGGTTTTTAATGAGGTGCAATGAACTGTTAATTTAAAGCCCGCCTGTGTTTGTGGTGAAAAAGCAACAGTTTGACAGAAATGATAACCCAAAGCATAATCACTGCATGACCATGTCACATCAGAACAAATCCCAATCCTTTTTTTTACTCTGTCTTTAAATGAGTGCTTTTAGTGCCTGGGTGTGCATATTGTCCACGGATTCCTCTTCACATTTGTCCACCTATACTGAAATAAAAATCTCTATATTTTAGAAAAAAACAGTAGAAATCACATCCATGTTGTTTAAGCTGTGTCCCTTCATTTAGTTGTTAGTCAGGCTCTCCCTGTGAGTCTATTCTCTTTGGCAGTTGAATCTTAAACATTCATCCTCAGACATCTGGAATCTCCATGTACCAGCTGTAATTGTTACATTAACTGATGTAGTGGAAAGCACCGGCAGTTGCATGAAATGCCCTCTTGAGCTCTCCAGCTTCATCTGTTGTGTCTGTGTTTTTCCTGGAAACATAAGCGCTTTTTTTTCTTTTCCTTTTCATGAAAACCAGCTATTCAGTCCGGACTGCGGTGCTGACAGCTGATTTCTGTTACTTTCTAAAGCCCCCCTGCAGAGCAGTCCGTCAGTCTGAGCCTGACTCACAAAGAACTCCTGAATAATGTACAGTGTCGGACAATTCCAGAGGCAAGGTGCTCTGGCACGCAGCTCTGCATCCATGAAGAGCTGATAGCTCCTACTGCACCTACATTATTTATCCAGTTCTTTGTGCGTTCACGTTTCACACACCTTTTGCAGTTCGTTCTAGCTTCACCGTTACAACATCTTCTCTAATGCTGCCTGAATTCTACATTTTTTCCCCCAAATGATTTTAAACTTGTCATTTGAAAGGTATTCTTTGTCTTTAGCTGCCAGTTTTGCTCAGAGCATGTCTTCATTTGTGAGGATGGAGCAGCACATCTGGCTCCATTGGAGTTTTTTAAAGAAAGCTGAAGGTGACAGCACACAGTCTGCTTGTGCTTCTCATTTCAGCGCCACAATGCGGAGCGGAAGAATCGCTCTGATAAGCACGCATCTGACTGAATTGTTTGCTTAATCTCGGCAGTGTGTAATTACACTAGCTCGCTTTGAGTCATGTTTCTCCAGTGAGTCCTACAAGGAGCAGCAATTTGGCTCGTATTGAATTTTTCATTATTTCATGTTTTCCTCAGAGCATGTTACCAACATCATCTGTTCCTAATTAACTATTTGTATTGTTGCTGCAAGAAAACTGCAAACTGAACAAATTGGATTATTGGACATTGCTTTTGCCCCGCTTTGAAATGTGCGGATGAATCTGACACAAATAATAAAAACTGTAGGGTAAAAACTGGTGAGGTTTAATGGCACACTCAGTGTTTTTGACTGATCTGTTTATAGGACCATTCGGACAATCCCCTGGGTGCTGCAGTCACTCTGGCCCATGAACTTGGACACAACTTCGGAATGAACCATGACACTCCAGAAAGAGGGTGCGGCTGCAGAGTAACAGTGGATCGGGGAGGATGCATCATGACTCCCTCCACAGGGTGAGTCAGAGCAGTTTTACAACCAAAAGCCAATAGTTCTGCAGGATAAATGGCTCCCCACTCATTGCACTGTTCAATATTTTTTTGTTGTTTTCACATATACATCCAACTAAGAAAAATACATCATCATGTCCCTCAGAAAAACAGATATTGATCTTGGGTAAACATCATCCACATGCTCGCTTTTTGTGATTTATTATCTGTTGAGCAGCAAGCAAATGAAGCCATTTCATTGTTGGTCCATTGAGTTTATGGCAGATTCAACAGCTGTGCTTATACCCTGAGGCAACATGACTCACTCTGAATGGGAAGTCAATGGTTCATTTGCAGTGCATGGTCCACACCACTCAGTTTAACTAGATTATTCCCCAGCAGGGTAAAGATAACAGTGTATTGCTGTCATACAACAAAAAATACGATGATGTTTATGTCTATACAATATTATTCCATCGATTAATATTTTAAAACTAAGTCATAGTTGATCAAAAGAACAAAGTGTCCACAGCGTCCCACATCTTGTAGTTTGGAATACTTTGGGATGTTCTGGGTGGAAACACTCGAGTATCCATTCCAGCCAAGGTCTGCGGGTGTGTGGGAGCCATCGACCGGTGTTTATGCTGGAAACATGTCTCTGTATTTGATTTGGACCAGACCCACAAAAAGCACGGTAACACTACTCTCAATTATAGACTTGGAAAACAACCACGCTGCTATGAGGTTTACAGATTTATATTTAACCCTGACTGAGGGTATCCCTGGGCATGGACTTTGCCAAAAATGGCAACACAATGAATACATAAAAGAAAAATGGACTTGTCCGTCCATTCCTCTCCCACTCTGTTTGACTCTACCCTTTTCACAGACAGTTAGAGTGAAGCTATTATTTGATGTACATGCAACTTTAATCTTCAATAAATAGTTAAGAACCCCTGAAAACTCTCAGTCTCCACGAACGGAAAATATTTGAGAGGTGAAAACATTTCACCTCTCTGTTTGACTTTCAGGAAATGTCCCATTTCACAAACGCACCTTGCTTTTTGCATCTTAGTTGACAAATTAGCTTGGCTTCCATCTCTTTGACTTCAAAATAGCATAATTTGTTCCCTATCTGACTACGGTGACCTGGCTGCGACTTCAGGAATTAAACAAAGTTCATCCTGACATCCTTACACTTGGGTGGGGTGTTAAGGGCAGTTGATGGGGGTGCAGTAAAATCGCAGGTTTGCCCTGTGCCGACAGCTTATCTGCACAGAGCACAGCTTGTTTCCTGTTCACACTGGTCACGGCCAATTTTTGTGTCCTTCTTCTTTCCATCCTACTCTCCACCCCCCTATTAGTTCAAAATGAGAACAGGCTGGCGATTCTCATCCTTTGAGATTACATCTCTTGAAAGCAGACACACATCAGCACATGGAAATCAGATGGGCTCCTCATGGCCTCTGCGTGGACACAGTAACACACATCTGTGCACAAACATACACACAAGAAATGTGTCTCTCAGAAAGACTAATGCAGGAACTCCATATGTTTTTGTGCTTGCTCCACTCCCCTTCTGTTCCACTTCATTTTGTCTCTTCTCCTGGTTTGATAATCTGACTAAAATCTTTTTTATTATAACTCCAGTATTGGGTTCGTTTTGAGATAGCAAGGAACCTTTTTTATCATTAAGATAGTTTAAAAAGACTAAATTGACTGAAACAGTCTTCCTGAAGAAGTGAGATAGGCCTCAACTCTGACAATCTTTAAATACAGGCTGAAATTATTTCTATTTCGCTGTGCATATGCCAACTGAAGGTTTTATTATCTGCACTCTTCACTTTTAAGCTTTAATTATTTAATCAATTATTTGAACCTGTTTTATTTATTTATTTTTAACATTTTCTTCATTTCTGCCTATAACTGTCACTTTTAATGGAATTTTATTCTTTAGTCTTTTGTGTAAAGCATCTTTTCTTTTGAGGAAGTTAACCAGACTTTCGTGGGATGAGTGGTTGTCCACAGTGTCTTAATTTGCCTTAAGATCCAGATGTGCCAACCTTAACTGGAGCTGGAAGTGTTTTACTGGCCCTTGGGACTGCAGCTGCTAAATGCCATCCAGCACAATTCATTGGTGCCGCTGCTTTTTCGGAGCCATTATTCACCCTCCCTCCCCCAGACTGTTGCTGGGTAGACCAATTATTTCAGTATTGGTGCTCATAAAGAACAGCTGGATCTCTGAGCCAGTCGTGTATCTCAGGGTAACTTTAAAAAAAGGAAAAACAAGGATGTGACTGTTTGTCATGCATTACATGGCTTTTAATTGAAGACCGGGGCTGAGTTCATGGAAATTGAATGATTACTGCAAGAAGGGGGGCACAACTTGAGCAAGCAATTTTTGGCTCCAGCTTTCAGGGCAAAAAGGAAATCAACAACAGAAGTTGCTAAGGAGGTGGCCTTCCTGTTGAACAGCAACCATGACAGCTGTTCATCAGAGAGACGACGAGGGGGGAGTAAGAAAAATCCTGCTGTTGTTTCAGCTTTCCTTAGTGCTCTTCCTTTCTTTTTTAATTACAAATAACAAAAGTTCCAAATACACTCTGATCTTTAGCTTTAATCCAGGAAATCTGAAGATCTACTTTAGGGTAACTGACTTTGCCCTTAAATAACCTAACTCCTGGGTGGGGCATGGGGGAGGGGATTCTGCAGAAAGAGTTGAAGTAAACTGCCTAAACACATCAGAGGTAGGCCAAAGATGAGGTCATTCACAGTATCGTGACATATTTAAGTCTGTATTAGATGTGGAAAACCCCACCAGAGAAAACACTGTTTGAAAGGGCTGGCATGCTTCTTTAAAATCAGGAAAATCAAAAGAGCTTTCTTTTCAAACATCTTTCATATCAATACACTGTATGGGTTGGGGGTCAAACTCACAGCAGTGTTACCACATCAAAACTATGCATTTGTACATTGACAGTTATGGGGGCGTCAAAGATTGGTCAAATTATTGTAGTCTCCTTCCATATTAGACATGTGTCATCCAGGCCTCTTACCAATCAATATGACAGCCACTCACTGAAGATCTCCATTAACGATTTGGCAGTAGATCTTTTGAGAATTGTGGGGTTTGCACGGTGGGGCTGCCAATAGAAGAAGCTTGCTCTAGCACATCTCTAATGAATAGAAAATTTGGAATTAGAAGTGTGGAGTTAGGAGGAACAATGACACACACACACACACACCGGGGCCGAGGTCTTTTCTGCCATAGTTATGGTAAACTCCATTATGGCCAAGGCTTTTTTTTTGTTTGTTTGTTCTTTTATTGTGGATTTATTATTTACTCCAATAACACTGAAAGTGCTATTTTTTGTCACCTCAGAGTTTGAGGAGAGCTGAACTGATTTATGGATGTGAAGCTATAGCTAATCACTGACTTGATATAAAAATCAAATTTAACAACAAAGGACATGCACCAGGGCATGACAAAAGAGCAAGAAAAGCAAACCTACAGACATCAGCTCTTTCCTTGTTCTAAGGAGGTGGTTTAATCCAGGCTGGAAGCTTGGAAATCCACTTCATTTTGAGCATCAGACATACAAACAAAACATTGTGTCAGTCTGATGGATTTTGAAACAAATGCACGAAAATAAATCCATAACAGACTGTTTGAAGAACATTCAAGTCAACATTTTAGAGTTAAAAGAGTTTTCCAGACTATGGAGTTTCAAGTTTATATGCAGGGCTGACCAACAGAAACCTTAATTGACAGTTTTCCCTGCACAATAAGGCTTCATTAAATACAGAAAGGAGTTGTTTACATATAGTTTTGCAATTCACAGATATTTAAAGTTATATAGTTTCAAAAGAAGAATTGCAAATATATATAAAAAAACATATAATGAACCATAAAAACCATACATGCTTGCTCTTACATATAATACACGCTCACCTTCATTAATTTTTTAAGGCAAAAAAAAAATACATTTCATATAGAAATTCTAAATCAAAGCAAGTAAGGCTTTACAAAGCTCCTGAAAGTGCCTTTTCATTATGTTGCCTGTCATACAGTAGCAGGGTATGCTGTAGATGCTGTTGATACATGCATGCTCAACTTGTTTGATATCCCCACCGCAACAGTTAGAAATGCCTCTCCTGTCATAGAAAAAGTGTCGCTGACCTACACAAAGTATAAAAATAAACCACTGGAGACTTCATGTCCAAACAAGCTAGTGGGTGGCAGAGTTAGTACAGATGTGGAGGCATGATCGATGGCATGCTTCACAACGTACATTTAAAAAATTCAAGGGCTCTTCATATTGGCCGTTGAAAGCGCCGACCTGAACGCTCCACTTACTGTCACCTATCTGCGCGCAAAGAAAAGCACGGATATAAGTGGGAAGATAACACACAGATGCCCCTCTTTCTGGCCTCATGTTGAATTTTACAGCATTGATGGCGATATTAAAAATCTCATACGGTGCTTTTGTATGAACAGCAATAAGGGGCTAGATAGAATCTACACACTTCGTGCACGTTTTACACACACTCTTACATCGAAGGCGCTCCATTATCACAGAAAAGCTCAACAAAGCCACATGGTCTTTAACAAAGCTTTTGGCAGACAAAGCTTTGGGGCTGTTTGCTCTCCCTGCAGAACAGACCACCCCCTCTGTCTGTTCCAAAAAATATATGAAAAACACACAGTCCCCATTCGCCAAAATTTATGGGTGTTGCAAGCCTTGCGAAGGAAGCACTTTTCAGGTTGAACTTTAACGATACCCTGTCTCATAAAATCTGAGGAATCATATCTCCCTATCTCCATGTGGAGGAAAATCACGGGGACTCCAAACTGTTTGCATGCCAATGGAGCTTTAGAGAGCCTCACTGGTTCGTTGATTTTTTTTTTTTCCCTGATTAGCAGCAATTATCACTGATTACATCAGCCTGAGGAGGGCCCTTTTGGTCGACCTCTGTCTAATTCCTCCTTTGCTCTCTGTGTCACTCACTAAATATGTCTCTCGTTTGCAGGTATCCCTTTCCTACAGTATTCAGCAGCTGCAGCAAGAAGGACCTTACAGCTAGTTTTGAAAAAGGAGTTGGAATGTGTCTGTTCAACATGCCCGAGGTTAAAGTGTTATACGGTGGGCAGAAATGTGGCAATGGCTATGTGGAGGAGGGAGAGGAGTGTGACTGCGGAGAACTGGAGGTGAGGCTGCTGTAGGTCACCGTAAACAAAGTCTTTTTTATCTCAAGACCTCCCACAACTTCGGCAAAAATCAGATTTTCGGTGCTCATAAATCATTGTTAATTATGTTTCCCACATTTTAGAGATACAAAATTAGTCAGAGCTCTCTGCAGCTCCTCAGGCGATGTTACGACACCAGTCAGCATCTCTACAAGTGAGAATAAACTGTTTCCAATCTAACAGCAAAGGAGTTCTGTAAACACATCCTTATGAAAATGGATTCAACATTTCTGTGGGAATGTATTACATTGGTGCACCGAAGAGGTGTTTGTTTCACTGTGATAGATGTCACTTAGAGGAAGCACAGCTGACAGTTTCCCCATGTCGGCTGATGAATTGTTAAGGTGAATCCGCTGTGGCATCCTCATACGTCAGATTTAACGGCGCCACACATTGCTTACTTTTCCGACTGCAGGATGAATAAGCAGTTAATCATGATGCAGCTGACAATTAGCACAGGCTGGCACATGAAGGAGACATCTTCCCAGTTTTGGAAAGATGTTAAGAGTTGCATAACAGCCTAAATGAGAGAATGCCTTGTTGTCTTTTGTGGTTTGTTTATACCTTTTATTTTTTGTGGGCACTGAGGCTTCAGGGTCAAGCGGAAAGTGGCCTTGTCCCTCAAAACAAAGAGCTACCATAAGCTCCCGGGCTCGAGCCAGCAGCAATAATCAAGCTCTCGGCAGAGTTTAGCAGCATTATGCCAAACCAGGCCAGATCAGACTGCTCAGACAGCATCTCTCCTCGCCATTAAAAGCCTCATTAAAAAGTGTGGGTCCTTTTCCTCACAGTCACAGGCTACTTCTTTTCAGCGGTCCTCCGCTGCCTCCTTTGGCCCCTGGGACCATGGGAAAGGCCCTTAATGGTTTTCAGTGCGATAGAAGTTCTGGAAGGCCCCGCATGTCAGCCGTGTCCCCTGCCAGCTCCATCCTTCTACTTATCCCTGACTCTTACTGCACTCAACTGTACACTATATTCCGACTTTAAAGGCAGAAGGGAAAGGGCTGAGCCTCGTGGGTCCAGTCAACCTGCCTCTGTGTGAGATCATACAATTAAGTACAAAATTATTCATGCCTCTGCCAACATTTGATTTACAATGGCTTTTTATTGACCCATAAGTTTCCTCTGGCTGGAAATGACATTAACACATGACGAAAGAGGTTAAGATGTTACATTACAGGTGTTTTCTATTTCTCAGTTTTTTGGGGGGCTTTTTTCGTTCATTTTCACTGAAATTAATGTATAATTATTCATGCCCAATCTCAGTAATTAGTGGCAAAGCCTTTATTTGGCATCACCACAATCAAATATTTCTCTTAACTGCCAACTAGCTTTTTGCATTTCTCCACTGGGATTCTGGTACATTCCTCTTTCATAATCATGTTCATGTCTTTAAAGCTGGAAGAAGTCATTTCACTTTCGGCTTTAGTTCCCTCCACAGATTTTGGAGGGAATTCAGGTTCTGAGCAGCTATAAAATGCTAATCTTGCTCTCAGTACATTCTTTGACAATGTTTTGGAAGATTGTCTCTTTATATATGATATAGATGATTCAGAAATATCCCAAGATGTTATATTCCTGTTTACATCTTTATTTAAAGTTAATGCTAAAAGTGTCTAAAAGTTTCCAAGCTTTTTTTTTCACAGCTTTGCTTTAGGTAAAATATTTAGTCTGCTTTTTGATTCAAGTAAACTAAAACAAGTCTGAAAGCTTGTCATACTAATAATCCAAACCAATATCAAGATCTTGCATTAATTTGAAAACAAATAAGTGTCATAATTTGAATGGTTAAAAAATGTTTATTCCTTCAACATGCGAAAATCCTGAATGGGTCTTATTTCACGACATAGACATTCACTGTAACACCTCTGTGTAAATATTTTGCATGATTAGCTTGTAAGAGGTTCTCTTTAGCTCTTTGTGTTACTGTGGAATCAGAGATTAATATGGAAGTTTCCTTTATCTTGAGTTCGTCGAGTTTCATTCATTCACTGTCACTCTCTCATTTTTATTTACGGAGAGTGTCTGAAGTGGTGCCTTGACTTTTAGACTTGCTTTAAAAAGTATCCAGCCCACAACATTGCAAGTTAATTTTACCAGAAATTGTTTTGTTTATCAAAAGGTGTTTGGGGGCCATTTCCATTTTTTCTCTCTCTTAATTCTACTGTATCTTTTCCATACAGTTTATTTTTTCAGTGTTTTTTCGATCCAATCACATGGAAACATTTTTATAGAACTAGAAAATGCCGTTTCCTCTCGTGTGCCAGGTATTACTAGATGCTACAGAGCCCAGTGCTGGCAGGGCTGCTCCTTCTGTGATAAGAAAGTCTGAGCTTTTTGCTCCGGGGTTAATTACGATCTCCTGCTGCATAGTTAATTTTGCAGTAATTTTACTTTTCACTTGTTACATCTCCTTATTCTGTTTGCCTTTTTTTTTCAATCTTTTTTCCGCTGAAAGGAATGCATGAATCCCTGCTGCAATGCAACCACCTGCACTTTGAAGGGAGACGCCGTCTGTGCACATGGACACTGCTGCCAGGACTGTCAGGTAAAATGTGTCCTGCTCATCTATTTTTTACTGGCATTTCCATACCTCTGACTGATTCTGATTCAGCCCCTACGAGTGTGAATTTGAACTCTTTTTTTTTTCGTCTTGGGTTGTCTACATTTGTGTGCAGCTGAAGCCGGCGGGGACTCCTTGTCGTGAATCCAGTAACTCCTGTGATCTGCCGGAGTTTTGCACCGGTACCAGCCCCCACTGCCCCTCCAACGTCTACCTTCACGATGGCCACTCCTGCCAAAATGTCGATGGCTACTGTTATAACGGCATATGCCAGACCCATGAGCAACAGTGTATAACGCTGTGGGGCCAAGGTGGGCGAAAGGCCTTCTAACCGGCCCACTTTGACCGTGAACTGTTTGTAAATTGTGACAAGCTGTTGAAGATGTTTTACCGTCTCTTGAAGGAGCCAAGGCAGCTCCGGGCATCTGCTTTGAGAGGGTCAACTCAGCAGGAGACCCGTATGGAAATTGTGGCAAGGATTCGAAAGGCTCATTTGCCAAATGCGAAGTGAGGTAAGAGCTGATGTTCCCATAGAAACCAATGAGGAGAGAACATTGCACTGACCATAAATATATTGTTCCTTGCATGAGCGTTTCACGTCATCGCAGGCCTTTTTTCACCGTGCAGGAAAAAAAAACATCTGTCACTTTTATAAATGGAAGTGATTATTAGTTACAGCCCTAATTATGGGATACAAAGCCGTTTTGTCCAATGCAGCAGGTTGTGTCTCTGAAATAGCTCAGACACTAATCTTAAAAACATCACAAAAAAAGCTGTTAGATCTGCCTAATTGGACTGCAGACCAGAGATTAAAAATAACAGTACAGGGAACTTATATCAGGAGAGACAGGAACATGTAATCCAGTTATTGAATTGTTTTTTCTGCTTCTTGCTTGCCACATACACAGAGATGCTAAATGTGGCAAAATCCAGTGTCAAGGAGGAGCCAACCGCCCAGTAATTGGCACCAACGCTGTTTCCATAGAAACAAACATACCCCTGCAGGAAGGGGGAAGGTTACTGTGCCGGGGTACACATGTCTACTTGGGTGATGACATGCCGGATCCTGGCCTCGTGCTAATGGGGACCAAGTGTGGAGATGGGATGGTAAGATATTAGGTTTCTCTTGTTTACAGAGAATACCAACAGTTTTCAGACACTTTGAGTGAGAGTAGTGTATTTTGTGTAGCCTATTTTTTTATATTTGTCAATGGTTATAACATGAAATGTGATCTGATTTCGAGAGGTCAACAAACTGGAAACATATGTGCCAGTTTAAATGATAAATTGAATATATTCAGCCATTCCTATACGCCACTGAGCAACTAAGATTAGAATTTTGTTTGATATGAAATCAGAGGTTAGGTTTTCCTCTCAAAGGAGAGACATCTCTTAGTGGAATAAAGCAGAAATCTGTCAAAGTCTGATACGTGCAACATACTTAAGGAAGTGCAATATGTTAATATTACATATGAATTGTGTCATTTGTATCTGGCAATCAAAGAACCAGGGTTAGAATATCTAATCTAACTAATCTAATTGTCAACCCAATGTTACATTAAAACCACTGAACAATTCAACCAAGTACATACAAAAGTTTCTATTGAAAACATGAATTATTCAAAGTGACAGTCTTTTTTTCTCTGACTTCCCCTTTAGCAAAACGTATTTGTAGGACTGTGTGAAAAGAATATACTGTTAATGAATTAACTTTTTGTTAAGAATTTGGGTGGAGTAAGGAGTGTGATGAGTTTTCCAAGTTATTAGCAGTTTGCCATCCAGTGGCTTCTTGTCATTTTCAACTTGCACTAACCTACATATTTAATCTGCTCAAAATTATTCAGTCTGTTGGGCATCTCCTAGCAGTGGTCACTTTAGCCACTGGTCACTTCATTGATTCAGTTTATTCATTTAGTCTAATTTACTTCACTGTAAACCTCCACCCATTCGGAGCCTCTGCCCTCCAGGGCTTTACCATTACTTTGTATGCCAACTACAGCTCATACATAGGCTGGATATATTTGGGTGTGGTGCCCTCAAGGAGTTGTACTATAACTCTCAAAGAATTAGCTTTGACATATTCCTTAGAGGTCCCAGTGGTAATGGAATTATACATAATATTAATCTAATTTAAAATCGGAGTGGTGTGTCAGTGGAAAATTAAGAGGAATAGCAAGCAGGATATGTTTGTTACTTCTTCTTGAAAATGAAATTATACTGTCACTGACTCTCTATCTGAGCTCACACTGTGTTTTTATCTCGCTGGTTTTAATGTTTTTGTCTGCTTCAGATGTGTCTCAATCGTCAGTGCCAGAATGTCAGTGTTTTTGGTGTGCACGAGTGTGCCGCCAAGTGCAGTGGCAGAGGGGTGAGTGCAGCATCTTTCATCCAAAGAATCATTGTAGCAGCTCTCTATTTCAGCATTCCCACGCCCAATTCTTTCCATGCAGAATCCTGTTTAAGCCCTGTGTACATCTGCTAGGGAGACACTATGGTACCTTGCAATCAATCACCGTGAACGCTGAAAGGTTCAATCAATTAGATATAATGATCTCATTTAAGTCCACCTTTAAGTGCCATCCATCATAATCTCAGACCGCTGTCCTCGTCTTAAAAACTGTGTTGAAATGTGCCGGCGGGGTTCTGTTTAGCGAGATGCCGCCAGTAATGGCGTGCAGTTTGACTTCCAGCTAGGTAGCACGGATATGGATTTTCGATTGAGTCCATTCAATAAAAGATATTATGACTATAATGCCCGCATGGATTGCCCTAGTTGAGTTGGATGATGTGACTTTGTGGTGATTCAGTCAAAGGTCCGAAAGGTTTTGGCTGTTATTTGTTAAGTCGTTCCCTCAAAAACTGAGGAAACACTTTGTATCTGCATCCCATTGTGTCATATTTGTTTTTGTATAAAAAACAGAGGAATGTTTTACTCAGTAAAACAAAAGGATGTGGGTCTTCGAGGAGACAGGCTATCCCTGCAAAAACAAATGAGATCAAGATGTTGCCCTTAAGAGAGCCCATCACCTGTTCCATATTACCTAGAATCCTCCTTCTTGGTCTTTCCTACATTTTGAGACAGTGAGAATATGATAATGTGGTGTTAAGGACATTTTCTTTATTCACAAGGCACAAATTGAGCCATGAGTATTTATGAAAAAGTTCATAACTGAAAATATCAATATCTGTGGCAGCATATCCTAAACATTCATATGATGGATGTACTATAAAAATGATTTCTTGAGTTTTAACTTTAAATAAGTGACTCTTGTGAAAGTTAAGAAGCATTTGTCACCACTTTTTTTTTACATTGTTGGATTAATTATGAATTGATTGGGGAAATCATCATAAGTTGTAACTTGAGTAAATTCACTTGAGTCTGCATCCAATTTCAAAATCTTCTTTGCTCCCTAAGCGTTTGTCACTTGCACATATTCAAACTGAGCATGGAATAGATAAGATGGCGGAAGGAGGGGCTTATCAAATAATCAGTTGCCCTTTTTATATTCTGCAGGTGTGCAACAGCAATAGAAACTGTCACTGTGAGGCACACTGGGCACCTCCTTTCTGCGACAAGGCAGGTTTTGGTGGGAGTGTGGATAGTGGCCCCATCAGACTTGCAGGTAAGGAAGCAAATCAGTTGCAATTAATGGCTGAGTTGTTGCAATTTTGTCTGGGTAATGTTATACGTCTCAGTCATGGAATGTTTGACCTCACCAGTTGGCCTGAGCATTAAAACTACTTGCTTAATATTGTGTAGAACCACTCTATTTAACTCTTTAACCCCTGGGGTCGTTTTGTATTTCACCTGGACAAAACATGTAATTACACACATATTCTTTACCTTTAGGAGCAGGCTAAAGAGAAGCACCAAATCTGCAGAAAAACAAACCAAGTCAGACTATATAAAGGTAACAAAGAGGGGACTTTTCACATTGTTTCCTCCGTTTTAATGTGTGAGCAGACAGCCGGAATCTGACCGTTGGCATCCTGGTGGCTCTCCTCACTGTCCTGGGAGCTGCTCTGGTCATCTGCATCAAGAGGAAAACTTTGTTTGGTCTGATGTTCACGAATAAGAAGAGCCCAATCGAGAAGCTCAGGTGATGATTAGATAATTTATTAATGCGGTATGTTTTTTCTTTTACATGCAGCAAGGTTAATAGATAGTGAACTACAGCTAAGGGGCTCCGCTCTCATCACTGGTCACAGTGTAAAACGAATTATCATGCTGAATTTGAAACTGTCGTATGATTAGCCTGATAAAGTATTTGATTAGAGATGTAGGATTTTCTTCTTTGTATTACAGATCAGAAAGCGCCGCAATCAGCGGTCCATCGGCTCCTAACCAGTCTCCCTCGGCCAGCGCAGCATCTCCGTCCCGTCCAGCCCCGCCTGTGACTCACAGCGCCACCATCTTTAAGGTCAGCGTGGCAGATCGCACGTCTGCGTTTGACAAGATGCATAAAAAGCCTCTCTATTCTGCAAATAGCCTAAACACTCACACAGTGTCTGACCCAAACAAACGAAGCATCGGCGACAGCCGACGCTGCAGCCGTTCACACGAGTCCCTCTCAGCTGGATTGACGTTTTGTTGTCAGACAAATGGCAGCTCATTCAAATCCAATTAAATCATCCCTGCGAATGTGGATGCGAAGAGGGGGCAGCGCAAATGGAATCTGTGCTGAGCAGTTTGTTCAGGATCCTTGACGGTATTTCTTGACATTAACAGCTGTCAGGAGAGAAGCTGATTTGTCTCCGCTCTTCTCATGAAATCATTTCAGATGCAGCTTCTTACTTGACACCGTGAAGCCATTTTGTTGCTCATAATTGAAAGACAGAGATTACATTTTTCTTGTAATGATTTCTGTACCCCGATTTCTGTAGATTTGAGCCACTCTATTACTGCCCCGACACAGCTTCTCACAGGAGATTCATTTAGAGTTGCTGAAGGATAACAAAAACCTGTGTCAGTGGAGACGCTGGCGTTGCAGGATGGCACAGGAGGGACGCAAGCTGATGTGCGTTAGCGGGAGTTGGTGTTTTCGGTCAGCATGTGGTTTTCATTTGGTGCGAGGAGAAAGGATGTAAGGCTGTTTGATGTAAGCACAGAGCAGGTGAGGTCATTTTCCAGTTGTCAGGAGCCGTGCAAAAGCGCCACACGGGTGCGTGTGTGTGCGCTTTTGTAGCTCAGACTGTGTTTCTTGCAGTTTTCCACATCTGGCCAGGTCTGACTAGGAGGCAGGATCATATTTTGGCTCACCTCAATGTTGAAAGACTCTCAGCGGGAGTGCGTGTGGTCTGCTTAACTGTGTCCATTTCAGAATTAGGCCAAACAGGGGCTGATGGGACAGGTCCGATCTTTAATACGTTTCCCAAAGAGGGACTTGCGCAGCGAAGTGGGGTTGATTGATTTCTTCATCTTTGACAGCATCAGGAAGAGTTTAACATTGTCTGTTTCTGAAAGGGAGCAGACGGTTTATCGTCTGACCGACTTTTCTGTTTTCTGACTTTCATCTTTTTTGCAGTCTCCATACCGGGGGCCTGAGACGGGGATTCCACCGGCACCCTGCCCTTCCCACAGCCTGCGCAAAATCCCCCAGTGCCCGCCGGTCCACCTCAGTCACCCAGTCCCCCTGTCCCTCACCCTGTCCCTCTCCCCCGGGCCCAGGCAGCCCCGGCCCCCAGCGCCCCCTCCCCACCGGGCCCCCCCGCCCCACATCCACGTGGCACCCAGGGGGGCATCTTTTCGCAGCGCGTCGCATCACAACTCTTGCAGGATGGTCACGGTGAGCGAATTTTTTTTCACTCTTTCTGCAGTCGGAAACATTTTGTTGATGATGTCACTCGCTGTAATTCGGCGGCTGTGTCTGGAGAGCTTTTACCCGCCTCTGCAGCCGGTAATACCCGAGCAGTAAAAAATTATGTTTGCTGCACTTTCAGGTCGGTGGTTTGATGTGGACTGTTTTCAGGGTTCTTTTTGTGCATGTACAGTCTTTTTGGCAGTCTCAGAAAAATAACAACGTTAACTCAGGAGCTGGCTACACACTTGCTAGACATGAATTCTGAAACACAAAGCATCGCATGAATAATGAAAACGGAGCCAGTCTTTCCAGCGAGGAGCAGGCAACGACTGGTGTGAGCAAATATGTCCAAATATCACAGGGTGGTAAACCCCTTGCCATTGCTGTTCCATGGAGTGTGAAAGTTGAAGGAAACAGGAAGATAGAGGTTCTAGAAGTTAAATCTCATACATTCTGCTATTCTCAAAGACCTTTTTTGGCTTTTATCCAGTTTGACTGAACCCTTTGAGGCAGCTGAAGAGATAAGACCAAAAGGATAGACAATTTGACACAGACACAGATTGCAGAGATAATCACTGTAAGAGTCTTTTACTTTAGTTTGGAGAAACGTTCTTGGGATTGTCGTTAGTTTCAGGCTCACTTTTCAGCTCTATTCTACTGCAGTTTGGCATCACGTCTTTTTTTTAAACGGTTTTTCTATATAGAAGAGAAAACAACTAATCTGCCCATGCCAGTTTGGCTTCTGTTTATATATTTGTATCCTTAAATCAACAAATAAGAAATGAGTGAATACAAATAAACTAATTCAAAACTAATTCTGAAAGACTTTTGCATGTCTGTTGAGATTTTGAGCCAATCCTCTGTGATTATCTTCAGGTCTTTTACTGAAGAAAGCTTGTTTGCTTATCCTATATTTAGTTCCCTCCACAGATCCTGGACGGGAATCAGGGGACTACAGCTTGGCCAGCCAAAAATGTTGATTTACATCAGACAACAACAGGCAAAGATGTCTCTGTGGGGCCTGTAAGTTGATGAAAAATCAATAAGTAAAATCATAAGAAAAGAGGCAAGTGCTGACCGATAAGGCCATACCTACAGAGACCCTGAAGAATCAGATGCAAAAGGCAACATGAATCAAAACCCATTTAAGAGAGGATATTATTTACTTTGCCTGATATGGTGTAAATGAAAGCTTCTTGAGTTTCAGGCATGTTCCACAGGTGCTGTGCGGCAGCTCTTGGCAGTGTTTTGGCTTTCGGAAGTAGACCTTCTCAGCTGCTTCTGCTCAGTGTCAGAATGTGAAAGTGATTCCTTTTGGCAGCAGACTTCACTGACAGTATCTTTAGCAGCTGTTTGGCTGCTCAGAGATCCTGACAAAGAACATAAAGCACAAGTGAAAACTCTCTGCTGGGGGCACTGAGGCATCATTTCTCTGTAGGCTGTGAGATTTGGGGCCTAGTCACGTTAAGCCGAAGCCTCTCTGTCAGTTAAACAGCTTATAAGACACACTCTGGTCATTTGATCGCATTTTTTTCTGCTGTTTGGTGCCGTTTTGATATCCTTGGATGAAGCTCAAGCTGGCCTCCGTCATTGCTTGGCAATATTGGCCGTCAGCGTGAGGTCTGACGTCCTACCCCGCGGATCCTTTCTCTTCGTGTTGTTTGTGGAGCCAAGAAGGAGATGAGTGAATGGAGACCAGCTGAGATCGAGGTAGCAGCCCTCTGTCCTGATCTCAGTTTACTACTGAGATTAAAACCACATGATAGCGCCACTCCTCACATGTTCGTAGGCGGGGGTTGCTCTGGTGCCTGAAAGAATGGGACTTGAAAATGAGAAATGCACTGTTGTAGGAATGGTTGGTCCACGTGTGCCCTCTGGTGGATGCTGTTAGTCATTGCATTAATGCGCCTGTCCTTTAACAGGAGTTGGAGAAGCCCAGTCCTCCTCAGAAACCTTTACCTGCTGATCCGAGAACCTCTCGTCTGGTGCGAAATCCCTCTGCAGTGAAGGGCCATTCTGTAGTCCAAGGCCCCTCTGCTGTTTGTAGCTCTGTACGCGGAGGCCCCAGACCTGCACGTCCTGCTCCTCACCCCAACAGGTCAGCGGCCACTTTCGTTCAACACATATCGATAAAAAGCAGAAATAGTCGCTGTTATCGCCCACTTATTGCTGTCACTGTTTTCTCTCATCAGGCCGAATCCCAAGCAACCTCCAACTCTACCAAAGCCTTGCATAATTGCTAGCGTCAAATACAGCAGCTGAGACTTTGGCCAGAAGGGACATTGTGGTGACGACTCACAAAGAATTTTTGCACTATGAAAACTGAAGACCTTAAAAAAAAAAAAAAGATGGTGGCATCTCTGAGCTTTGAATTGGGAGTTTTGCTCTGTCCCTTTGGTGCTTTGTCTCTGAATGGTGCTAAGAGTCTTAGCTCAGGTACATGTAAAGTATTTATATTCTGTATTTATTGCCACCAAGGTGCACTGTGCCAGACACTTTTACCACACGGTATGAAATATTCTTTTTTTTTTCCATATCAACTGATCTCTAAGAAGGTGAAGGAGTGAAATTTTTAAAAGAAACGGTGAAAAATGTGATTGCAAAAAAATGTTCTGTGCAGACTTTTAATGAAGGGAACCTTGTGCAGTTTTTTCTTCTTTTTTTTTGTTCTCTGTATTACATGTAAAAATGAAAAAGTGTATCGTGCAATGACAGGTGAGAGGTCGGGATTTCTTGAAGAGGAATGCTCTCTTTAGCATCTTTGAGCCAGTCTGATGAGACTTGAAACAACCACAGAAAAACATATACTGGTGTTACTGCGACACGTGTTCAGCGGGCCTGTTTCTGCTTCATCTCTAGAAAGGTGACTTGTGAACTGTTTGTGGTTTACCATCTCTTCTTTACCAACCTTACAATCTCTCTGTTGGGGGAGAGAAGGATTGAACACAAAATATAAAAGGAGCTGAGGTAAAGAAAACAAGTGTCCCTGTGGAAAATGAACTGGGTTTTGTAAGAACTTGACTCCATACCTCTCAGCATAAAACACCATGAACTCACTTAGAACCGTGGCCACATGGAAACCGCCACTGTCTGTTCATATGTTGAATTTAAATCATGTTTTTCCTCTGACAGGAAAGGACACTTTCACTTGAAAAGGATGTGCTGTTTTTTTGTTTGTTTCTTTTACTTTTAAATGAATTTTTAGAAGCATTTAGTATTTTTAGAGCCAGTTTCCATGCCAGATATGGAGTTCATCTTATACTGAAGACTGTTTCATAATTCTGGAAGAATGGGTACCTTACATAAAAGCAGTGCAGCATATATACAATCACCCTGGGCAACGTTTCCTTGAGGCACGGCTGTTCTTTACAAATATGTTGGCTGAAAACCGATATGGACCGTTTTTTATTACTTTTGATACTGTTCTCTCTATAATAAAGCACTAGCTTTGCTTCTCCAACTATCTGTGTCCATGTATTAACGGCATATGAGTGCTATCTTCTGTGTACGCTTTGTCTGTATGTTCTTTGCATCTTGTGTTACAGGTAAACACAATTTCATGGAGAATTTCTTCTTTTCTATTATTATGACTGTTGGACACTTCATTTGTAAAGTAAAGTGTCAAGTGTGAGCTCATTGTATTTTAAACACAAACAAGCAGCATTAGTAAAACTGTTTTTCAAACACAGATAAACATTTGTCGGTGATTTTTGTGCATTTTTCCACTCATTTATAGCACGACAGTCAAAGAAATCTTCAGGTTGATCTACCTAAACAGCGTCTGAATTCAAGGACGGATGTGTTACAGCATCACATTTGTTGCTTCTTTGAATTTAAAAGTCAGGAACCACTTTCTATGGAGTGCCTTGTATTTGAAGAAAAAACGTTTTTTAAAAAGATCTAATTTAATGGCTTAAAGTTTGACTCCTAATTCTGGTTCAACTTCAACTACCACTGCTGTAAAAGAACATTTTTATTTCAAATGTCTGAATGCCCAAAAACACTCTGACAACATCTCTAATACCTTTAAGTAGTTTCAATCCTGAAGGGTTCTACCTCGATGAGAATTTTTCTATTTCATATGTCATTAGGCGAAAAATACAAGTTCTTGTAATATTAAAAAATGCTTAATTGGTCAGTTCTTTTAATTATTTAACATCCACTGAGTCCGCCTGTCATAACGATTAGAGCACCGTATGCAGGTTATTGTGAGGATATCATGGGAACATACATACTCGCTCCTTTGCACGTGATTATTTTGATTATATCCAGGGGATTATGACATGAGCCTCTGTTCATCCCCCAGTGGCGAATCTGTAAATCCAAACACGTGTGGAGGCATGCCGGGGGGGAAATTACGCACCGGCGCTTATTGCGCGTCAGCAAGCTCCAAAGTGGACAACTCCAAATTTTGAGCAGCTTCGCCCCATGTTTTGCCAGCAATTTTAGAAAATCCTCGTTCTTCATCAACTCCGTCCAAATGCGAGTACATGAGCAATGCTGTTTGAACTGATTTCGACGCAGACAACTTTTTTTTTGTTTTCATTTTCAACTGAATGGACCTGAAGCTGGTTTGGTAGAGGGGAAAAAAACTTAGCTTTACTGAGTTTACATAATTAGATTTCTGTCATGTCGACGGCTTCTAGCTGTACAGAGCCAGAAATTCACCCAAATAGTGAGCCATGTCCCGGAGAAGATTCATTCGGCTTTGGAGATGATCTGGAGTTAAATCAGTTTGATGGATTGCCCTTTTCCTCACGTTACTACAAATTGCTGAACGAGAGGAAGATTCTGCCCGTGTGGAAGGTCAAGTGCCAGTTTGAGGATGCTCTGGCTAAAAATCAGCTGATTATTGTGTCTGGGACAGCAAAGACTGGGACAAGCACACAGGTAAGACAGATATCTTTTCAGGTTTTATTTGGGAATTACTCTAAATGCAAAGCAAATGAGCTCACAGGCATTTTATTTTAATTTGGATGTATCTGTTAATGTTCAAGTAAATCAAAATGAAGTTGTTTTATCATATTTGTGAGATAGTGGTGAAATAGTGCATATCCTTATACCCTAGAAATTTGATCAGGTTTGATCATTTCCTTGTATTTGGTTCCAAATACCACAGCGTAACTCTGTTTGTACTACAAGTGGCATATTGTTGCCACATGCTCAATCCAGACTGCTCAGTCAAGCGGGAAAAAAAACTCCTTGATCATATATTATAATGAAACCTTTTGAACTGGGAATATTTGCCCAGCCTTGCAATGCTTGTGTGAACAGAAGCTGCCCAGCTCAGCAGATGTTGCTGTTGTCACTGTCCAAGCTCCGGCCTGCCTGCCTGCCTGCCCGCCTGCCCGTTTCCATGCGTGCACAAAGGCTCCAGCGGGCCTGTTCAGGGAACTCCTGCTGCTAAGCCCTGATCCACTGGAGCTGCCACATGCTGCCAAAGCAATTTTGCATTCTGAATGATAATGCCATCGGATATCTCCTGTCATTGTTTGTTTTGCTGTCTGCTTAAACCAAAGCTGTTGGTATAATCCCCAAACCAGTGCGTGCAAGCGAGAAAAACGCAGTTGACGTGATGAAAGCGTGTTGTTGATCAATGTCGTGTTTTTGCTATGAATAAAACGGAGTGTGAACTATTTTCCGGTGACCGTTTCTGTTCAGATCCCTCAGTGGTGTGCCGAGTTCTGCCTGTCTGCGCAGTATCAGCACGGCATGGTGGTGTGCACACAGACCAGCAAACAGCAGGCCGTGGATCTGGCCCTGCGAGTGGCTGACGAAATGGATGTGAACATAGGCCACGAAGTGGGTTACACCATCCCTCTGGAGACCTGCTGCTGCCCCGACACTGTTTTACGGTTTGTGGAAGACACGCCACTTTGTTTCACAGCCACTTTCATACAAACAAAACCCTTCCCTGTCATACAGGCTCTCTTTGTTCTTTTCCTCACTCATGTATGGAGCTTTCTTCCCGATAGCATTCACAGATTTTTGTGAAGATGCTGCATCAAAGTGTGTAAAGTCAGAATCGCAGGAAATTATTCTAGTACCCTGAAAAAACGTTATAACAACAACAGCTATCTAGTTTTATGGATGTTGTCTGTGAATGTTGGTTAATAAATCGGCTTGAATAGAGGGCCTTAAAGATAGAATCAGAATTCCAAACATTGATGCAAAATTACTGGATCGAAAACATTAATGGTTCCATCAATTTGAAGTTTTCACATTATTTTTAAGAAAATCCTTGTCATGACCGAGAGGTTATATTCAAAATGTATCTTATGACAGTATCTTTGACAAAAATTCTTTGAAAGTAAATCCAGAAAACTTAAGCTGGTGAGAGGTATGCAGTCTTATTCAACCTCATTTTTCTTAGCTTAGTGATATTATCTTAAAGTGGCTCAATTGAAAGACATTTTCTGTGACTTATCCATTTCTGTATCCATTGTATTGCAAATATCTTGTCCTTGGCTCTCGATGTTGTATTAAGATATTATTTTAATATCATGGCATTTTTCTGGAGTTATGTTGCTAAGAGGATGTTAAATAAAGAATAAGTTATCCCCGCTTCAAGCAGCAAATGAATGAAAGCTTAGCCCTTATTTTCTGGTCTGTGACACTATTTGGCTAAATACTCTCTATATTTTCTAATTCTTCAGATACCTTACTGATGACATGCTGCTGAGAGAGATGATGTCAGACCCTTTCCTGGAGCACTACGGGGTCGTTGTTATTGACCAGGCTCATGAGAGGACGGTGAGCACAGACATACTTTTGGGTCTCCTCAAACACATCCTACTGCAGAGGCCTGAGCTGAGGGTGGTGGTCCTAACCGTGCCGCCTATGACGGAGAAGCTTCTGAGACACTACGGCAGCATCCCCCTCATCAGTCTGGAGGCCCCCAGCCCTGTTGAGGTGGTCCACAGCAACAGCAGCAACAAAGACTGCTTCTACTCCGCGCTGAGGATGGTGCTGGAGATCCATCGAACCAAAGAGAGCGGAGATATCGCTGTATTTTTTGCCTCGGCAAAGGTAAGAAACCCCCTCCCCCCTACCAAGTATGGATGCAGGATTGTGGCTCCAAATTAGCTGGAACAAGCCGCGTTTATTTGAACCTCTTCTCCAGGAAGTGCAGAGTGCTTACAGCATCCTCCAGAGCGAGAGCTCCAGAATGGGAAAGGAGCTGGACCGAATGGAGCCGGTAGTCTTGTGCCCAAGCCAGCGAGGGCCAGTGCCTGTCCAGACCAGGCCATCTGGCCACCCAAAGTCCAGGAGTGTGTTTCTCTCTACCGAAAAAGGAGAGGACGTGTGGTGGACTTTGGAGTCTGTGAACTTTGTCATTGACACAGGAGTCCAGTTAAAAATGGTAAAATATTATTTCCCATGAGACGCATCAAGAGCATTCTTTCTTCTCAGTGCATATTTTTAATTTGTTTCTTTTCTGTCCAGGTTTACAATCCAAGAGTGAGAGCTTACTCTCAGGTGCTTCTGCCTATTAGTAGGTGTCAGGCTGATTTACGCAAACGGCTGTCTGGCCCTACAGGTACGTTAGGTCCTTCATCCTCCATCTCTGAACATCCTACAGTAAAATATAGCTGCGTAACACTACAATAACTCTAGTTTTCTGAAATCCCGATACAAAAGAAAAAGACAGAATGTAAAGTTACGAACAAATGCAACTTTATTTCCAAGGTAAGTGCTTCCGACTGTACCCAGAGGCAAACCTACGCCTGGCAGAGACGTCCCCGCAGATATTGGAATCTAATATTGCACCAACAGTTCTCTTCCTGAAAAGGATGGAAATAGCTGGCCTCGGACAATGTCAGTTCATGGACAGACCAGGTGAGGTACTCTTCCACGGGAAATTACAGAAGTTTCCACTGAAACACGATGAATTTAAAACAACTTTTTTTTTGGCTCTCTGCTGCCGCTTCCCACATGTCTCTCTCAGCCTAAAACATGGCCGAAGATATGTATGCAGGAGGGGTTTTTTTTGGCTAAGGGACCGTGCTCTGTGTAGCTGTTTGGGCCCAGTCATCCATGGTTTAGCTGAGCTGACAACTTGGCTAGTAACCATTGTCTGAGCTCAGACCCACCCGACATGAACAGTACAGACTAAAAGAGGCCAGCTCATTACACATTAGGGGTTACACAACATATCTAGCTTAGTGCAGACCAGAAACGTACAATGAAATAGAAAGACAGCATAAATTAACATAAATATATATGTACATTTCTGAGAAATGTCGTAGAAAATGGCTCACGGCACAGTGATGCATTTTTCATGATTTTTGTGCAATAATAATTTCAAGATAAAAGATTATGAATTGCATCTCATTAGTTTTTGTGACATTTTTCTACTGGGAAAAGGTTATGCTGGTATCCAGCTCACTTATCTTGTACAACGCTTTGTCTTTTCTAGCATTTATATTGGGGAAAGTTGGCACGAGTGCGGTTCTGAACACTATGCAGGATTTTTGTTTTGTTTATTTTTCAACATGAATTTTACATAGAAATGATCCAGATGTTTACCGTTTCATTCCTCGCTGCAGATCCAGAGGGTCTCATGCAGGCTCTGGAGGAGCTGGATTACCTTGCTGCCTTGGATGATGACGGCGACTTGTCTGAAATTGGCATCATCATGTCAGAAATCCCTCTGGATCCTCAGATGGCCAAAGCTTTGCTCGCATCGTGCGAGTTTGATTGTGTGAGTGAGATGCTGACGATAGCGGCCATGTTGTCAGGTATGTGCGTCCCACCTGTTCATGTTTCAGTTCATTGGCAGAATCAGGTTTGTCGATGGGTTTTCTTTGGATCACCGTTGATGTTGGTTCTCGCTCTTCAGCGCCAAGTTGTTTCCTAGAACCGTCTGCTGAAATGACCCACAAGGCGGTCCAGTGCCACAGAAAGTTCCAGCATCCCGAGGGCGATCACTTCACACTCATAAATATCTACAATGCCTTCAAACAGAGCCAGAGGAAAGAGTGTAAGACATCCGGTGAATAGAAATGATTTGCTGTCTGCATGAGATCAGGATCTTCTAATTTTTTGAGTTTTGTGACGTTTCCTGTTATGAACAAAATTCTCTCGCGAGATGAGAAAAAATTGACACATTATGCGTAAACATCTATGCTATCCAGACTGTTGCTCACTGGATAGAAATTATCAAATGCAGTAGGAACGATGTTAAGAGAGGACAGATGCTGCTTCTGATCCAGTGTGTCAATTTACCCAAAACTCATCATAGGAAAAAACTTGATTTATGCAAGCAACATGACATGGAAAAAAAGCTACAGTAGGTCAGCCATATGCGTCATGCAATCTAATTGTTAATTTGCCAAGGTTTATTTCTATTCAGTTCTTATGGGCACTATTTAAACAAGCTATTTTGTCCCAGTTGCACAATTCATGTTAATTTATATGCTTAAAATCTTATTCATGCGTAATGAATAAGGGGGAGGGGGTCAACCCATTAACAGGATTCACTATTTGACACTTTGGATCGCTCTTTTTCCACAGACTTGACGGCTGAAAGGTGGTGCCAAGACTATTTCCTGGATCATTCTGCCCTGAAGACGGCTGAGGCCATCCGATCGGAGCTGACGGACACATTGAACAGGATCGAGCTTCCCATTTCTGAACCCTCTTTTGGAACAAAGACCAACACGATTAACCTCAAAAGAGCTCTAATGGCTGGATTCTTCATGCAGGTATGAAAACTGTCAAAGGTAATGGATTTCCCTTCAAGCAACTGAATCGTTTTGAAGTTAAGTAAGTCGTTTGGGGTTTGTTTGTTTTTTCCGCTAGATTGCACGAGATGTGGATGGGTCTGGAAACTACTTCATTCTGACACACAAGCACATGGCCCAGGTGCACCCGCTCTCGGGCTACGGAGCTCCATCACACAAGCTGGGACTGCCGGAGTGGGTCGTCTTCAACGAGTACACTCTGTCGGAAAACAACTGCATCAAAACCGTCACCAAAATTTCCCCTCAAGTGTAAGACACTTTTATCATTCAGCTCAACTTTCTGAAATGTGCCGACTACAAAAGTGATTTATGTTTATTTGGACTATATTTTTTTAGGTCTGATATCACCAAATCCTTTTTTTTTCCATTATTGCTCTTCAGTTAAGTTTGAATTTCTTTTAGGTTCATTCAGATGGCACCGCTGTACTTCTTCTACAACCTGCCACCTAGCGAAAGCAAAGACATATTGCAGGACATGCTGGACCCAGAGGGATCCAGCAACTGTACAGACAAGGCTCCTCCAAACAGTGACGACACCGGAGGCTGCACAGCAGTGACCACTTATGACCGCTGTGTGATTCAGTAAACTGAAACCACAATTTTAGATTGTGGTATTATACCTGGTGCAATGTTCAAATCTCTAGCTGATCACATGTATGTGACTGTAAGCAAGACGAGAACTTAGACTTGTAAAATAAGCGGACGTGTTTTGCGTCAGCTGTGATTGCATCGAAAAAATGTAGCTCATTTCTTTTAGATTCATCTATTTCCAGACACATTCTGCGGATAAGCAATGAGAAAATTACATCCTCGAAGTTGCTTCAACTTTGACGAGTGTCAAATGGCTTGTGCTATGCAGCTTTTCCCTTTTCAGGTGTCAGGAAACCTCGATGCAAAGAGATACCAGTTTTGAGACAAAATAATTGCCTCAAAGTTGCTGCAAAGTTAACAAGATTTACAAATGTGAAAGCTTGTCAAATCATAACTTTGCAACTTCTTAATTGTTGAAAAGAGACACAGAAATACTGGAATGTCGAGTCGGGCTTAAGAGCATTTAGGCAGTAAAAATAATTTACTTCCAGATTTATAGTAATTTAATTGTAAAACACTCCAGAAAATGCACAAATCAAAGCCAAGTGGATAATATTTTTGCTTTATCAAAACTATTAGAGGGGGGTCAAACCAGAAATTCAATGTTAACGATCAAATGGAAAAAAAAAATACTATTCAGGAACACCACGCTGGCCCTGTCACTCTGCGGTGATCCAAGTAATCCAAGTTTTTTTTAAATGCTGGAAGAAAACAGGACATTACTGTAGCTTTGGGTACTGATACATTGACTCTGAATGTCTTCAGTGTGTATGTTTTGAGTTAATGTTGTTCAGACAGTAAGGTATTCTTTCAGTTTGTCCATAATGGCGGGCATTTTGTCTGTGGGAATCAACATCACTGTCCTGAAAGGCTTCATTGGAACATCATCAAATGACCATCTGCCACTCAAGCAATGGTCCGTCTCCTCCTGGACCGAGTAGTGGAACTTCAGGGTGGCTTGCTGTAGGGACAACACAGACAAAGCTTAAGATGTTAGAATGTTTAAAGTAAAGATTGAGATGGCTGAAATGAACAGCTTTTGTTTGATGTCCATAATTAAAAGATAAGGCTTGACAGTTAATAAGGAGATATTGAAAGTTAGGACTGCTCTGTACATCATTAAACATTTGGTACAAATACATGACAGTCTGGACTCGTGATTTTACCTCGTAAAAAAATTCCTCTTCTGCGTTGATGAACATGTACTCGTCTTTGGGGGCTCCTCCTCTGGCTGGAATATTCTTAGTTGCCGGTTTACAGGTCTTACTAATCATCAGGCAATAGTGACACTTCCCACTGGGCTTATTTGTCCTCTGAGCTTCGGCCATTTCTTCCCTAAAAGACAGTTTATGCATTATTTGAAGACCTTTTTGATTATTGCGCTCAAGCGGTAAATGACAACATATTTTAGAATTATTTCTTTATCAATTTACCCAGATCACAAAAAAACAATGCAGAAAATATATCTCAGAAAAAGGATTCTGACAACTGGCCCTTCTGTAACAGTGTAATTACACAGAAACACAAAATAGTGTCTCCTACTGGAACTGGAACATCTGTTTGCACCCAAAAATGGTAACATTTTCTACTACACAATGGGAAAATATGAAAATGGGTAAATAGACCAACAGAGAACTCACTGGAGCTGTTTGTGTAGAGGAAGAGCGATCTGTGGCGGTACATTGATGAAACGCTCGCTCAGCAGAAGCCCCACCGGCTTGCTGATGTCACTGAAGATCAGCTCCAGCTGCTCCGCCACAGCATGGGGGGCATTCTTCTCACACTGGTCCACTATCAGCTCCTTGACCTCCTCCACACATTGCACTCCCTACCAAAAGCACACATGCAGTTAAAATCTAAACCTCCTCATTTATAGCCTCTCTGCGTTTCCTACCAAAGGCGTTACCTTTCTTTCGGTGAGGTTGAGCATAGTGATAAAACCAAACACTTCATCTGGGTCGTCGTCGTCACTGTCCTCTGGAACTTCAGCTTGCTGGAGCAGAGTGGAGATGGAGAAAAAGCTGAGTGACCAGTTTTCATTTCTTATTTGACACTAGATTAAAGTCACATTCCAGTCAGTCACCTTAATGACACTCCCAACATGATTCTGCTGGATGATGATGTCTGTCATCTCAGATGTGTTCACATGAGCCTTCAGGAAGAGCTGTGAACACAACAGAGTTATCAATGACACCATCCAGACTACAATTACCATAAGAAACTAAAAACTGCTCCAAACCTGCTGCAGCAGCTTCTTTACTCCATTGTAGTCGTTGCCTGATATGGCGTGGGCTTCAAAATCAACTACGACCTCCTGACAGATGCAAAAACAAAATAAATAAACGTGGAAAGAAAAAGCTAACTATCCTAAATAATAATCGTGACAAAACATAACCCGTGAAGTTAATATGCGATAGCTAAACAGGTAATTCAATTATATATAGAACTCATTTCAGACATTACTCTCCATATGGTATTCAACAGCTATGTATAGAAGATACATGCTGTTTCGGTAACTTCCAACTAACATTTTCCGACAACTGACTTAGCCAGCTAACGGGCTAGCAAACAAGGCCAAATACAAGTTCTACAAACTGCTCCGTCGTTTACCTCATTGATTTCTTCATCCGACGTCTCGCTGTCCCCATCTACAGAATCGTCATCGTCCTCTGGATTCTCATCGGAACTGTTTTCATTTTCCTCAGGATTTTCACCTAAACCCACAGCTCTCCTCTTAGCCGATGAGGCCATGCTGCTACACGAAACACGTGTGTCAATATAGTGGGCGGGGCAAATGTTCAAGCCTTTAAAGAGGAAGGAAAGAAGTGAAAACTGTCAAGCCGCCATTGTGGCTCTGAATATATGGAGCTTGCCACTCGTCGAAGGAACTACGGGAGCCGCAATGTCGGTTTATTGCATATTGCGAAATGGAATAAACCATTTGATGAAACGGGGACTTTAGTAATGTCTATGTGATTGTAATGAGCTCTTAGAATAAAGCAACATAATATAGAGCTTTTTTATACAATAAACCACTAAGGTAAAAATTTTAAATGTGTGTGATGTTACTATATATTTTCCAAAATAAGTCAGATGTACGGTTTTATGCCCCCCCCCCCTTCACCGTGGATTAAATCGCCTCCTTGAATAGGTCAAGGTACAGTACTTGTGTTTTGGGCATGAATATGTCTTTTCAACCCTCTTCTATCGAATTTGTCGTTACACTTTTAACGTTTAAGGGACACGTTTAAACACGTCGTATCACCGACTGGCTCTTTAAATGGGAGGTTACTTAGGCTTACGTGTCACCCACTGAGTGTCCACAATAACAGACGGAAGGAGAGATTACTAATGTGGCTACAGTCACGTAGGTTCAGATGAAAACACGACACATCTATTTTGAAATTGGGATTCACGAACAGCCATGACTCAACAGCAGTTATCAGCAGGTTACATTTGACAGTTTTAGGGTGTAGTTCCGCTAAACGAGCCTCCACACCCTCTGTCTTCAGTATTTTGTTTTTGCTGCTGTGGGTTTAGGACGTGTCTTGGTGTTTACAAGCAGTTTTCAACCCTCTAAGTACAGTTTATGAAGATTTCTTGTTATTAGGTTACCGCCAGGATGCGTGTATTGCTTCTAAAAGAGCCAAAAGACGGGGACTCTGGACCTGACCCTTACATTAAGGTAGAAACTATATGTCTGAATTCTTTTAACATTGTGTAACACATATATCCTCACAGGTTGTGTTTTGTTTTTTCATTCTACAGGAATTGGCATCACATGGACACAAAGCAACTCTAATTCCTGTGCTGTCTTTTAAGTTTGTGTCACTGAACACCTTGTCAGATAAGGTAATCTCCATAGTTACAGGACATTAAGTGATGTGTGATGATCATTTACATATATGCAGTAGTCATTCATTTATCTTCCATATTTTTTCCCAGCTTTTTCAACCAGACAAACATGGTGGCCTCATTTTTACGAGCCCGAGAGCGGCAGAGGCTGTCCAGATGTGTTTAGAATCAAAAGAAAGAAGAGAAGGTGAACAAATGATAAACACACAAAAAAATATCTTATCAAAGTTTCATTGCTCGATTGTCCGTTCGAGCCCTCACATTTACATGGCATTCTCGCTCCTTCAGAGTGGAACAAATCGGTGAAAGACAAATGGAACGCAAAATCCGTCTATGTGGTTGGAAAGGCAACTGCAGCGTTAGGTGAGTTGTCCCATCTAGCAACACAGTTCTCCTCTCAAGGTTTATTGTGCATTGTGCTATGTATAAACTGATTCACATTTTGGCAGATTGTGTCAGGCACCTGGTTGTTGTATATATTTGTGAAGTGATATGATTGTCTTCACCCACTTGTTATAGGCCCGCAGCAGTTTCCTGTAACACACAACTAATGGATTTGATTTTTAATGTGTTCTTTACCCCATTGTTTTCCTGCCAGATGACCTCTGAAGTGTCTGTGTTTTAATGAGTTGATTATTTTGTTGCAACAAATACAACTTCACGTTCTTGACAAAATGATGTATGATAGTTTGATTAATACATTAAAACTATGGTAGGGATGCGCATACTTATTGCTCTGTTGCACCACTTCTTCTTTTAACACTACTGTAAGTGTCTGACACAGAACTCACTGATTGCACTGATCTTGCAGCAAAAAAAAAACAGCTGACTAGGCAGTTCGGGATTACGTCTCCTTTATTTTTTCGGTTCATAATTCACAAAGTGCCTTTGATAGGCAACATGTCTTAACTAAAGGAAGGTCGGTTTGGATTCACTCCCAAAATCTTAATCTTATTAAATGTACACTATGGTTTGGCATTATCTTGTGGACATAAAGAAGGTTGACCCTGAATCAACGGCCTACTTAAAAAAAAAAAAAAGAAACCTTAATCTTTGTCCTTCTTTTGTGGTTGCTCCTACACAGTGCGAAATCTGGGCCTAATCCCGTTGGGGGAAGACACGGGGACAGCGGAGGTCTTATCGCGCCTCATCATTGAACGTACGCTGTCCTTTTTGTGCACCCTCTCCTTCACATTTTAATGCAATCGATCAGTCATGATTGCTGTTGTGCTCACAAAGCCTCACACTGAATTCCTCTCATAGGAGAGGACACGAATATCCCACCGCTTTTTTTCCCTTGTGGTTCAATTAAAAGAGAAGTCTTGCCCACAGCTTTAAGGGAAAATGGTAAGGATTTCTCCCTCTTGTGTCTCACAATTAAAACTCCAAGTAATAAAAGACCCTCTGGGGTTACACTAATTATAAAATAATAATTGCGTCACCTTTACCACTGTGGGGATTTGCTTCTTTGTTTCCAGGAGTTCCCCTAGAGACGCTAACTGTCTATCAAACTGCTGAACATCCTGATCTTGAGGAAAACTTGAAGAATTATTACAAGGAGCAGGTAAAAAAAAAAAAACTTTCTCGCTGCTTCGTAGAAAAATCCTCGTTAGACTAACCAAATGTTCATTTGTGCATTTACAGGGAACTCCCGCGAGCATTGCTTTCTTCAGCCCCTCAGGGGTAAAGTTTTGCCTGGAGGTGGTACGCAGGCTGTCGGGCGAGCAGCTGACTCAAATAAAGGTAGGATCGCCCCGTAATCGCACAAAAAAGATCTGGGGCGTCCTATTATTTTCATCGCCTCTGATAGTCACCATTTTACCAGTTTGCAGCTATAGGTCCCACCACACAAGAGGCAATGACAGCGGAGGGCATCCGTGTGGGCGCCACAGCAGAGAAGCCGACCGCCGAAAGCCTGGCGGCAGCAATAGCCAATGCTCTACAGTGACCACTGAATGTCCTTACATCAGAAATCCAACCAGCTTGTCCATCTTTCTCTTTATTCTGCATTATTTACATACGTGTGCATGTGTTACTATTTGACTGCTTTATGTTGCTGCTCATTTCGGTGTTGTTGTCCATGCACTGCACTTACTTTGCACTGAGAGAAAATGTTGCAATCTGTGACATGAATGTCAGGAATTCCTCTTGTTTTTGTTGAAAGTGAATTTATTTTTCTTTTAAAAATAAAACTGTCAGTGTGTTGATGCACATGGTTTTATCTGTGGTTATTTATAGTAAAACCGTCATTCAAAACAGGTGTTGCCCAAAGTCCTCAACCACACAAAAGCAGAGGTTTGAACTTTCTCCACAGGTCAGCGACAGCCCATTTAAAACCACTGGGGCGGGAATAACACGTGCATTGGATGCAGTCAAATTGAGCAGTTGCGTTGACAATAAAAACGTGTTTACTTTTCACAGATTTGTGGAAAGTGAGCAGCGTCCAGGCAGTAAGACCTTTCAGATGGGTGTGCATAAACTCCACATTCACTTATAAAGCTGTGCTGCTCCTCGGTTCTAAACTCAAACTCTTGTTTAAAGCCTCAGGAGTAACCTAATGCATAATGCCGCCTTTTTTTTTTTTTTACTATCATTAGCTTAACTAATGCTGAGAAACTTTTACATAATCGGGATCATAATGATATGCAGGCGCTTATTTCTCACCAAGCTCCTTTTATAGCTGGTAAGGAAAAGGCAGAGGTAACTTTTCAGGAATTTTTCAAATGTAACATCTGACAGAGCACTGGTATAGGGATTGATTTTAGGTTCTTGTTTAAGTTATTTCTCTCTAGATATGGATTCATCCAGCCTGATAACTGGGAGGAGGTCCAGTCTGAGTCAAACATTTCAGTGATTATGTCTTGAATGATTTACAAACCACAATTCAGGAGGGAAAAAGTGATCAAACCAAAATGTGGAGTCGCTGATAAGGAAATAGACCTGATGGGACCTGAGAACAGCTGCATCTCTAAAGCTGAAAACAATCCCAGTGGCAGTTTTAAAGGGACTGACAGCAACATAATCAGTGGCTCTGCTCATTCCTCTGAAGTTGATTTGTTCAACTTCAATGAGACAGAGAGTGCTTTCCTGAGCATCCACACAAACATGAACAGCACAGACAGCTTTGGGGGCAAATTGCCTCACGAAACAGCTCACGTGACGTTCCTGAAGTTAGGAATGTTGGAACTAATAGTTCAAGCAGAAGTCAAAGTGAAATAGTGAGGCGTAAAAAGCACCAGCAGGCAGAGGAGACATTTTAGTCAAACCGGTGGTATGGCATTTTCTATTTGAAATGAAGGCTGATTGGAGAAGTCTACAGCAGTCGGTTGATGGTTGAAGAGCAACGGTGCTCGTTTAGGCTTGCTTTCAGAATGTGGAGAGAGGTATGCTTTGGCACAGCTAAGGCTCAGTGAATGAAGAACTCCAACACATTATCTTGCATCCCAACTTGTGGAAGATGCTGAAGCTTACAAATGGTTTTTGATGTCTCTTCCACAGTAACTCCACCTTAAGCTGTGAATGTTTGTGAAACCTTGGTGAAAAACCTTTGTTTAAATTTGGTTTCTCCTTATTTCAAAGTCATGGATTCCCTGTGGAGAATATGTGCATTACTGCCCTCACCGGACTGTGTGCAGGTGGATCGCTGAGTGAAGATGTTATTTGGTTTCACCGGGATAAGGTGTTTTCACTCTTCACTGAACCGAGCCACACGTATAACTCAGCTCAGGTACTCAATTTTCCCCCGGCCCAGGATAAAACATCTGAAATCGGAGCTGAGATGAAGAGACACCTGGAGCCACTTTCAGATGCTGAATTATCTTTGCAAAATCAATGGAGTTGTGATGTGTTTCCTGCTGGAGGTGTAAAGATGGAGGTGATGGATTTAGCCACCTTGTACACAACGAAGTTATGCTGTGTTACATTGGATTCCTTCCTTCTTTATCTTAGGAAATCCCCAAATACCCAGCGTGGCCTCTCCGGGGCTTGTGGTAAATGGACAGTTAATTACTTTGTCCTTTTTCAGATGGTGCAGGTAGAATGTGATTTAGTCTTTTTGTGGCTGTTGGGTTCCTCTTCAGTGCTTTGTAGGTGGTGTTGTTGAGTGTTTATATCGTTATCATCGTAATCAGCTCTGTTAAGAGCCACAGTGCATCTTCCCTTTTCTGTCAGAAAACAAAAGAAGCCTGAAGAAACCTTTCAAAGGGGAAGTTAATGATCTCCAATGACCACAATAAAAGTCCAGATGTCTTATTCAAGCTCTTAGGATTAACATTTTTCATGCATTTCATTCACCCATTTATCTAAAATCTTAATGAAATGCAAGAACTAAATTCCAGCTTTACTGCGGGGTTGAGAATGGAAATGTTTAAAATCATCCAGCTATGATATCAACATCGTCACGTGTCGGTGCACATTATCAGTCATCCAGGTCATCGCGGCAGCTTGAGCGAATCATCACAAGGACTTTACTCAGGCTTATTGTTTCTGCCCCTTTGTTCTCCACACAGGGATGCATCTGGGCTGCAATCAGAAGTTTGCCATGTTTTGGCACTGGTCAGGAATTTGCCCGTGCCTGGTTCCTCAGTGACATTCACTTTGATGATGATGAGCGTTTCACAGCTCCAAATACTGGCAGTGGAATCAGCCTCCTCAAAGAGAGAGACCAGATCAATTATTCAGGAAGATAATGAGAACTGAAGTACTCAGTTCTGGAGGTATGATAATGAGAACGATCAGGTTTTCAGACAGGACTCAGAAGGTCATCAATATCCAAGACTAATCCCTGAAGGTTTCCCAGGAGTTCCCAGTCCCATTAATACAGCTGTTTAGGACAGCAGGGAGACATATATTTCTTCGAAAAACACTCATTAAGAATATTATGCTGTCATTACGCAGGAAGCATATGAGTCAAAAGCTGAATGTAAACTGAATTTGAAACTGTCGCCTCACTTCTTCATCTGTGCTGTTACTACTATGTTTGTGTGTATGTTATCCTTCTCTGCAAGGAGGGACTTTGGTAGAAAAGCAGATGCAAAGAGAAACACAAAGTGTAAAATACTGCAGGGTGGCAGACTATAGACTACAGACTACTTCAATCCCTCAAAAGCAACAAATGAAGTTTTTGGCAAAGGCATTTCATCAATGGGTTGTTTAGTTTATGACAAAGCTCCCTGGCAAAATGTATGTGTCACGCTTTTTGTGTATTTTGTGTTCCATGGGAGACGGCACTGTATAAATTACACAAATCTCACCATAGATTAACTATCACTCAGCATTGCATTTCCATGTTTGTTTTAACTCAAGAATACTTGAGCAAGTGGTTATAAACAAGTAACGTCTTGGAGAGAGCCCAAGATTGCTAATTGTTTCTTAGCATTCTGAGAGGATGCATTGAAGCAAACAAAAGCGCTCCATTTTCTGAGTGGTTTCTTTGCATGTTGTAATTAAACTGATTCGGGTTAAGAGAGAAAACAACTATCTGTTCAAACAGGTGTATGTATTCAGTGTGGAAGCCAAAAGCTTGGCAAGAGGCTTTCCCCAAAAACATCAGAGATGTTTTCCCACCAGTGGAGAGTGGAGACCATCCAGCTGGCAACATCGACGCTCGCCTACTTTTTCCTACAGCCGCCGTGCCATCTTTTCTACTCAAGGACACGCGTTCCTGGCGAGCGGTGGGCAGCCGCCGTCGTCCGCGTGGAAGCTTTCTACCGCGAAATGGCCTGCTGCCACACATGGAGGTGGATGGGCAATGGTTTGACATCTGCGATGTTCATCCTACTGCTCTCGGACTGACCCGCTGAGGGTCCGGCAGCATCCTACACATGTCCAGAGATGTAGTCCCCTCATTTACCTGCTGGGAGTTATGCTACCATATGGTCATTGTAATCCTCTATCAGTTTGTTTCTTTTAGTAAAACCACAAAAAAAAATAAAGCTTTGTTGGCTTTTTAATCTTTAATCTTTTTTTTTTGTTACACAGAAGTGCATCATCTTAGTACAGGTAACAGAACTTTGCTGCCATGCCATGTTACACAGTGCATTTTAGAACCACTGCTGCAAACTGAGCTGTTCACTACGAGCTTTGAATATTAAAGTGCACGCTTTCAAAGACACACGCTTTCACTGCTACAAAGACCAAATGGAACATTTCTTCTCAGCCTCGCCACTTTTTGCAGTGAGAGATATATTCTTAAACCCTCTGTGTGATGATGATCAAAATGCAGCTAGCTCCACCAGACTTGACTTGTTCAATACCGACTATCAGTTTCTTCTGAGCCTTCTGCAGAAACCCAAATCCGTAACTGACTGCAGGCATGAAAGACTATCATGTGACATGGAAGCCATTGGAAGTTTTCTTTAACTTCACAAAAATCCCCTCCATGTGCTCACCATTCATCTCTCACTGTGAAAGATGCCTTTGAGCTGATAGTGAAAGAGAACAATATGTTTCAGGCTTCATCCAAAGCAACCTTGATATATGGAGAAAAAAAAGATTAACTGATGTATTTCCTTGACTTTATGCCTGAAAGGTTCTATAAAGAATTTATACACACAATGAGGAAACCTAGATTGAAGTAGATGATTGAAAATGTGTTCTGTTTTTAGTTAAAGCCGTTATATTTTACAGCGAGCACATCAGAGCGATGAACGGAAAGACATCGATTCTGTAATCAATATGTTACTTGAACGCTCTTATTAATTCAGCTCATATTTTGAGATTAGGCTCCTGGTGGGACCCAGATAACTAGGAATGTGCTGCAGGGGCTCCAATTGTAATATTAATAAATTGAAGCAGAAATCAATTACAGGCTAAGGAAATAAATGTCACGGTAAGTTAAGTTACAGAAGAGGGATAGCAAGAGTTGATAGGTCTGCTCACACATTCTATAAGGGAACACAAACGGCAGAAAAATAAATAACCGATGTTAGTGTTGAAGATTTGAGCTTGTTCTCTTTCTCTGGTGACATTTTGGGATTTCTTGTCATTTCTTTTTAGATTTCTGATATTTTCTTCAAGTTTACAGACAGTTTATATTATTAACCGTAGATACATAGATGCTGTCAGTCACTGTAACAAAGTATAATCGTGTAATAAAGTCACATTTGTTGGTATCGCTTCACTGAATCCAGTAGAAATGATGATGTAGAGGCTTTTTGCTCATCCTGTTATGATATTTCATCTATCTACTGCATCCTGGAGGTCATTTAGAGAACGTTTTAGTCAGACGTGCAGGTCTCCTGCAGCTGAATGAACGGATATCTAACTAATAGTGTATATGTTTACACTTTTATTCATCACTCATGGGCTCTTTAGATTTGACCAGGATAAATTTGATCAGTCATGCAAGTGAAGGATACGCTGCAGCTGCCCAGCATACAAAAACCTGTGTGGTGGCACAGGAAGCATCTGTGGAGGGATTTCAGAAAATGCAAATGAGATGGAACACACGCATCCATTCAAATATCAAATTTAAGTCTTGTCGTTGGGTTGTATACCCGTTATGCAATCTTAAGAGTTCCAGGATTTGTGAACATTAAATTCAAGGATGTTTTTTTTACACCATGTGGGAATGTTAAATTACATCTTTCATTTACTTTTTCTGTTTGTCAATGTGTTTTTCATATAGCACTGTGGCAATCTTGACATATTTAGGGCCTACTCCTTTGCAAAAATGGTAACCTTATCAGGATCAAGGAATAATCTTCTATTCAACCCCAGACAGCCCCATTTATTTTATAAATATCTCACATTGTACATTTTCTTACTGGAAAATAAATCCGATGACAAGTGTTCAAGTTGGAGATTTTGAGTTTGATGAGTGATAATTACACACTATTAAAAAGAAGCATGCTGAAGACAATGAACTAAAATGAAGGCTCTGAAGTCCTGACATGTTCACACTTGCCACCACACTGTAGATGAGGCTGCTCTGAAATGTTAGTGCAGTCAAATGACATTTTGTCTTAGAATCTTCTGTGTTCTTAAACCATTGCACCAATAGAGGGCAATCTCAACACGCAGGAAGTACGTCTCATTCCCCACGGCTGCCTGAAAGACCCACAGCTGTCAGTCTGTCTTCATTAAAGGATAAATCTCCACTTTGGATGGCAGTCTTGTATTTCTTCCAACTCTTCAATACATCAGATGTATTTAAAGGAAAGATTCATGTCAGTGGCCTCTGTTATCAGACCTACAGTGGGAATGTTTACATGAAGTGGAGTGGGTTCTCAAATGTAAGGTTATGTGTGTATACAGCACTTATTTGAACTGGCTAATGCTGTGCGTCTTTATTCGCTCTATTTTGAAGAGAACTTGCCAAGAAAACTTTCCTGAAAAGCAGATCTTTACTTTACTTTTTTTTTTTAAACGCGTTGAGCATTATCTCTAACATGGATCATTAACAAAGTTCTGGCTTGTTTACAAACTCAACTCTAACTAATTCCTTCATTCCCCTTTAGGATTACATTCAAATCAATATTTCAAAAGCTTAATCATCATCCCTAAATGTTGTGGAGGAGTAAAGAGGTTTTGTGATTCACAAAAAAAAACAAGCCTTCATGGTATGATTACACCATTAAGAAGAAGAAACTCCTCTCTCACTCTGTTATTCTGGAACAGACAGTTTTTAGATTACAGAAAAAGTATTTTTTACTTTGAGTTCCCTAATGCTTATAAATGCAACCAGGAGTTACGGCGCCAAATGGAAATTGTACAGTAATTACGTGTTTTCCCTTGAGAATAGTCCATGTATCAAACAACCTAATTTAAATGAGGGATCCAAATCATGCAAGTGTAATTAAGCATTGTGTAGCTTCATGCATAATGCAGCAATTTGGTATTGACAAAATACCTGATAAATAAATAGGGTGGATGTGTAGGTGGATATGTTTATCACACCACAAACAACCTACCCAATAAAAGCCTGCTAATATTTCCATATGAGGCGGGGGCCTCACTCCCACCCGCTGCAGACCGAACTTTGACCTTTAGCTAAGGAGGAGTTTTGGAGACAAAACAAAGGCGCTGTCTGGCGATGTCAACCTGAGTGGCAACTGCAGGTCAAAGGGGAGGGACGAGACTGTCCCATGCTTGATCACACAGAAAAAGGTTGCCACCTCCATTTCAGGCCTGGGGAAATGACAGGAGACGAGCGCGCCACAGTAAGCCTTTGTCAAGGGAGAGAAGAGAACGCAGCCTGGGCTGCTCACAGGTCAGAACTCTTAAGTTTTTCTTAAAGTTTAATATAGAACAATTTCATAGAGACCGCTGTCCATTCAGCTGTCTTCCATTGCCAGAGTGTCGGGATCACCCGGAGAAAGAAAGAACACGGTACCCTGACATTAGACTCACTGAACTGCAGCTGTATGGCAGTTTCAACAAAATCACACCAAAGTGGTCGGCTGATGCAATTTACAGTACAGTGATAACAGCTTAAAACTGTCTTTTATTTCGTTCTTTTACTCTGTGCATGACCCACAGGTACAATATCATGGCATCAACAGGTCGTTTCTGCAGGATTTTCCCTCTATTGCTTCTTTTCATTCTTTTCGTTCTCTCTACTCCATCTCTTTACCACAGTTCCAGGTCTTAACCTGCTATTTTCTTCAGCCTTCCTCTTTCTCTTATTTCACTTTGTCAAAATCTCCCATCTCCACTAGAGCAACAGATAGTTGAACTCATGGCTATGTGTTGCCGTTCTATGAGTACTCCTTTACTTAAATGTAGGGGAGAGTACCCTATATTTAGGTGTAAAATGTGCTTCTACATACCAGTTTTGATTTTTTTTCACCCCAAAGAATGAAAAATAACATTGCAATCAAACGTAAATACAAGGAACACATAAATAAGTGCAATGATCAAGCCATTGTCGTTGTCAAAAGTTCTGGTTTGCTGAATTGCTGTCTATATTTTGGGATTTTTCTCTGGTTCAACTATTTGTTTGAGCCATACTTTGATCTGTGGTGTTGGTTGGTGTTTTATTTGGGCTACTCACTGTATTCTGGTGTGGTATAAATCCTCGATCATCGGGTCCCCTCACTATATACAGAATATGCCCCCTCTCAGTCCTTGTCAGATCAGTTAGTATCGCCATTGTTCTTCTCAACTGCTCAGTTCCTCTCTCTGCTTCTACCCTCCCCGACTGGTTGTTAAGTTTAGTTTTGAACACTGAAATAGAGATCCATGCACTTCAGTTCATGGTGCACACCAGGAATTACAGTTCCCCTCTAAGAAATCCATCTAAAATAACTAATCTAAATCAGAGTTCAACATGTAGATATAAAACATTTTTAATGAATGATTATTATCCAATAATATATGTTTATGAAATTTTCATGATTAGAAATTAATTGTTGATATGGGGGTGACTTTGTTGACCTCAAACTACAAATCAGGTTCATGTGATTATTTAATAATTCAATTTAATTGAATGTTTATATCAAATGTGAAGACAAGGGTGAAATAAAGACATACTGCTTTTATTAGAATGAGACTGACAGACACACAATAGTTAAATGTATACACTTAGTTTACCTAAAACCAAAAGCCAGGCATAAGAACATGGTTATTACTACTAAAGACGGTAATAGCTGAGCTGACAGGCTTACTGGGAGACCCAAACTGAAGGCTGTCACAGCAGCTGTGCCTCTCTTTACGTTAACCTCCTGAGACCCTGCATCCTCATTTGAATACATTGCATTTTTGCCTCTCTTTAACATGATACTTATTTTTTCTTTCGACTTTGACCTATTGGCTTATAGTAGACGCTATCAGACACCACTGTTTGAAATCTGAAATAAAAATTCTTATACATTGTCACCCAATCTTGTTCTTATTGTGCAGTCAAAATTTGGTGAATAAGTCATTAGGACCATCAGTACCAAATTGCTAAAACATTTAATTGAAAATATATACACACATTTTAAATATGAAGATAAACCCACTGAGCCTATACGAAGAAAAACTACCTGTACAATGACAAAGGCTAGTTATTCAACTTATTAGGTCCTGCTAATCCCATATATCTTGAAAAAAGCAAAGATGCACACCAAATAAAAGCCTGGGTCTCAGGAGGTTAATGAGTCATGATGTCGGTTTTGTAGAAGGTCCTTTCACCACTTATCTGAATATCCGGCTGGTTGCATTTCTTATGCTCCAGTATTAGCTTTAATGATGTTTTCATATAGGTCTCAGCTGTCCGATGGTTTAAGAAAGTTACAATAACCGACTGAAAAAGGAGATTATGGTCAGTCCGACTACATGCTGTGGAGTTATGCACCTTTAAAGGACTGGTATGTAACGCCCATTTGATCTTTTTGTTTCGGCTCTCTCTTTAAACTGGATCTGAGAATGCTCCCCAAGCTTGCCTCCCCCTAATGAGGCCCCCAGTACACACAGACTGCCCTTTCACACACACACACACACACACTGGACAGTGAATGACTGCCACTCTCACCATTAAAGATTGTCTTCTGAGGGACCACAGAAACAAAAAACATCCCACATTTTCTCTCTGTGATGCATGATGAAATCCTCAGGCAATGTAATGTTTCCTTTTTTTAATCTAGTAAAGTCATTATCGAAAATCTTTCCCCTTTCCTTCCTTCCTGTAGTTTATATGTTGTTTTTTTAACGTAGTAGTTACAGTCTCCTGTGCTCATGAAAGATGGCTTTCCAGGCACAACTAAATAAGAGCAGCAGAATTCCTTTTTGCTCTTCAGCAGCTGAAACCTACTTGAAAATAGACCTAAGTGTTGTTTGTCTCCAAACAGATGCCATTATTCATAATGTCAGCGAAGGAAGGTGTTTCATATGTCAGTGTCAGAGAGATTATATTATGTGTTACAAACCTCTGGCTGCTGTTGGTAATGCTTTTTTTTAATGTACCAAACAGTGCATCAGTAAAATAAATATTGCATGCTTTTCACCTTGAAGGATGCGGTACGTATTCTCACCCATGCTCCAGGAAGTGCGGCGTGTCAGCCATGAGAGAATTATGTCTTCAGAGAAGAAGCTCTCTTTTCCATAATGTTCATGCATTACATTTTGGAATACTCAATAGGCAGAAATTTGCTTGGAGCTGGAGTTCGAGCTTTGGCTCCCTCCCATGTAGGTCACACCTTATTATGGAAAATTTGAAAGTTTTTGCCACAAATCTCTGTTTAGAACATAAGAAAGAGGTCCCCTATGTGTGCCATGGGTTTAAGTGGTACTGTTTCACCTCCTTTTCGGGGGTGTTTTGTTTGATCTAAATGAGAATTTGGAGAAAGTGGAGCAGCTTGTGAGGGAGCAGTGAGAAATTGAGACTGACGTTGCCACCTCATGGCCCTGAAATTGTGCAGAGTAGTTGTGCCAGTCTCTTTGTTTGGAGATTAATGTTGCGTCAGTCACATTCTTTGCATGAGGGATAGTAGCCAAACTGAATCATGAAATCTAGCGACATCAAAAACACCCATTCTGATGCAGAGAAAAATAGGAGAACCTCGTTTGGAGAGAATCATGAATTTATCTGACATGCATGGGCTCCAGCTGTTGTGAGGTATTGATATTCTGCCAGTCGGAGCTTTCCATTTGTAGCATCATCAACCTCTGTGTAACTTTGTATTTAGGTGGAACACTATTGAGCTTTATTGTGGGGTGTAGTACACACACAGTACAGAATTAGGAGGCCCTGTCTCATTTTTTTTTTCTTTTCTGCAGGCTTTGCTCAGGGGCATGACACATTTCTAAGGGGCTTTGGATCCACTGGCCTGATAATTCCTTCAATTATTAAATGGCTGGCTGAAAGATAAAGTGAGCCCATGAATAAAGCAAATCTTTGCACATGCGAGTTCTGACAATATAAACACACTCCTATTTTCTTGACCACTTCTTTAGATTTTGTGAAAAAGGGAGTGATAGTTTTCAGTGCTGAATGATTATGCAGGTTTTTTGCATGAACTATCCGCCATTTCAAGCTAAAAAAACAAAACAAAGTTAGGTGGGGGTTAAAATGCCACTCGGAATCCCAGCAGAACTCTGAGCTTATCACTGCTTGTCAGGTTAGCTGTGGGGGTCTTTCACTTTCTGCCCAGATCTTTTGTGAAATCAGAGAGAGACTTTTTAGTGATTGCTCATTGTGGCCTGGCGCGCTTTAATCTGCATCAGATTACAGCTCTTTTCTGCGGAGAGGTTAAGGCATGGCTCTTAAAATGACACATCTTCACAGACAATCCCTTCCTCCTATTTCAACTTAGTGCAGTCAAGTGTGGGACAAAAGCCAAAAAAAAAAAAAAAATAGGGGGTGGTGCGCTCCACCCTAATGAAGTTGTAGGTCTTGTTCCTTGCTGTGCTCTGCTGGAGAAACAAAGCTAATCATAGTGAGAACAGCCCCAGACTGCTACAACAGAGCGACCAGGTGCTTGTTCTTTTTTTTCCTTTCTCCTTTTTTTCCTTTTTTTTCCTGTGAGCACCTGCCTTTAACCATCTGCACCTGCTGCCTGTAATAAGACAAGAGAGGAGGACTCATAGCACTCCCAGGATGTGCTGTGGGATACCACGGTTCACTGTGGCGATGCCTCAAAGGCACACGGAGCACACATGCCAGCATCTCTCAAATCCTCCAGATGCCCGACTCAACGCTGACCATTTTCGTACTACACGAAACTGAGCAGGGAAATTTTGTTACAACAGCAGGAGAGATTTCGTGTGTCAGGAGCTAACCAACAGGCAGCTTCAGATTGGTGTCGTTTTGCACCTGTGGCATCTCGCCGTGGCAGGATTTTAATCTCCTCTGCCACGGGCTCGTGATGCATTCGGTTCACCGGGAGGTCAAGGACAAGCCAAACACACCGCCCTCCTCCCGGGACAAAGCTCGTGAGGTGGAGAAAAAATGCTGTAACTTGCTGCTGCCACACCTTCAGTGAGGAGAAAGTGGATGTTTGATCAGAGTTTGCTTTTAAATCTGAGTTGTAAAAAACTTTGCTCAGTTTCACAAGATAATTTAATCGCTTACTTTGTCAACGTGCCCAAAATACTGTTGTGTCGTAAAAAGGCCTTCAAAATGTGATATGATCTTTTTTTCTTTGCCAGTTTTATGTATGCATTGCCATATGTATAGCATTCGTGTGATATATAATGTAAAACTACAATACCATATATAGTATGTCTTTTGTATCTATTTAATCCATAACCCTTAACAATCTATTGAAATATTCAATTATAATATTAATATTAATTTTAAAAACGTTATCTATTCTCAACCATTTGTGGTTGCGCTCAATCAGTATATAACATTTTTGGAGCCATGAATGAACAATTTCATCATTTTCATTTATGCATTCTGCATAATTTTCTAATTTTCAAAAGATAATCTTGGCATACAACATTTTTTGGGAGAGATAAATGTTTTTAAAAGGCAAAGGTTTGCCTTAATTTAGAGTCCATTAAGTTCAAATGTTTTATCCGCTTTATATTTTAGTTAGATTTTACAGCCTTTACCATGAATTATTTCTTTTCACTGTAATAAAAATGATTAAGTAGCTGTTTTGAAGGGTGACAAATATTTTGAAATAATTTTACTAAGCATTGCTGCCTCTCTATGGCCACCAGGAAAAAGCAGCAAACAATTCTGAATAGTAAGGGGGTGAAGTGTGATGGTGGTCCTGCGATGTGTGTGAATAGAACTTATTAGTGTTTATCCACCTTGGCTTGCTGTTGCCAGAGCCAGTGTTGCTCTGCCAGACTCTGCTCATCCAGATAAACAAATGCAAGACAAATTTCTCTTTGTTAAACCTGTGTCGACGGCTGCATAATAATGAAGGCTGGTGCTGCCAGAGTGTGTGCCCGGCCAGTAATGATCCTCCTGTCTGAGAGGACAATGAGGAAAGAATGTATTCATACGGACTGATCCTCTACTGGTCTGTACATTCTTCCTTCCTGGGCTGTCTTGGCTGTGGCCTTAACACGCCTTTGTCAACACAGTAGCCCAGTCAGCGCGCACAATTATCCTTGAATGTATTCATAGCAGGTCTGGGTTGTAGCCTTGGGCATCATTCTCATCATTCCTTTTATTCGCACAATGACTGAGTCTGATATCACCATTTTCGGCATTTGACTCTGGACACACTCAAAGAGCGGTTGTTAAGCTCTAATTGTAACTGGAAAGGAGGGAAATCTCCACACTGCTTTACAAAATGCCAAACATGACAAAGATCAGTGAAAGCTTGTTTTTGTCCGGCACTGTCAGGGATCACTGTTTTATGAAGAGGGGAAAAAAGCTGTGTCTCTTTAAATTTCTCGTCTTCATCAGAAAAGAAAAAAAGAAGAAACTATTCTCCTTGGACTTTACCTAATTATGCATGTAAGATTTCTTGACGGCTGTAGGGGGGGCGGGGTGTGGGGTGGGGTGGGGGGGGGGGGGTGAGAAAGGCTGGCTGATGGTGGACTTTGTACGGCTACAGAGCACTGCTGAAGGCAGCCAAAGACTTTGATACGTGGCAGCTGGATTTCCCTGGTCGCAGTTAAATTACTCTCCGAATACCATGCATCATTACAGCCGAAAAACCGGTCAGATCACAAGGTTACTGTGATAATGAGGAGAGGACGACAAGGTAAACTGCTGCAATGGGGTGTGGATTTAAATGTGATGCATATTTACCTTGCGGGGGCTGGAGAGGTGGTCCACATTTCATTTTCTGAAGGGCAACTCCCTCCATAGGTCATATCCAATTAAACAAACATGATGAATGTTGGTTTCTTGTGTGAAATGCAAAGCGGTAATCCCCAAGATGGTGTAAAAATGCAAAGACCGTCAAAGAGGAGCCGATCATTCCAACTCTCCTTCCCTCATCTGTTCACATATGCAACATCCAATATGTGAAGCACCCTATGGATGTAATTAGGTGCAAAGAGAGCTACTATACTTTGTCTTGTGTCAAATGATTTCTTGTTGCACAGCAGTTACACAATTGATGAACATTTCCATCCTCTGTGTGTTTTTTCAGTGATCAGTCTGATCACACAAACCATTTGTATGAATGCTGCTGCAAGAATTCAATATCATTCAACTGTTTTAATCTCAACATTTTCTTTTTTACTATGTGTACTTTGTGTTTTCCCATGTTCCCATTAGACCTATGCTTCATATATTTCTCTGTTCATCCATGTGTTTCCTGTTTCTAAATTTAGCTACTTCCTGTTTTACAATTTTTTAAGTTATTTGCCACATGTGTCTTTTGTCTGTGTCATATGTTTTTCTTCTTTCTTTTGTGTGTTTTTAAGTCATTGTATTGATAAATATAGAGAAAAATACAAATGTCCAGTCCCCCCACGACTGGAGTAAACGGTTCAGAAAATGAATGGACACAATCTGTTAACCTGCCATGAATTTTGTTTTTCATTGCTTATTAGATGTTTATGGTTCCAACAAAAAGCCAAAATATTCAGAGAGTACAAACAAAACTTCCAACTAGATAAAAAGACAAAGAAAGATAAAAAAAAAAAACGATTAAGATGAAAAAAGAGATAAAAATTGATAAAGATAATGACAAAGACTCAGTTTTTATTCTATCCAGATACCTGTGTTGTCTGGTATCTGAGTGAGTATTTCACTCACCAGTCTTCATACATCCGTTAAGTACCTTAACAAGTGTAACAATTAACACCCGACTCGTCTTTATATGTAAATTAAGGTGCTTGTTCACCTTTCACCTTTGATACTGATTTTTCATCATTGTGAAGTTAGACAAGTTGGGAATATTATGCATTAGACTTCCAGCCAATTAAAAAGACATAATAAACTGTGAAATGAGACACCTGTCATCTAATCATCAAATGACCGGGCATATCTCTCCCCATTTACAGTGATTAAGGTCTGTTTTTATAACTTCTATGCGCTGCTGCCCTGCTGCTGCTCCTGTTCCTTCAAATGACAGACACTGTGATTTTGTTTTTATTACCGAATCTTACTCTGGTAATGAAGTTGGGACTGTTATGTTTCTCTCATTACCTTTTCATTAAAGATATGACTGGCAAATGGGGTTGCTATGGCGATGGCTCCATGAAGTCTCCAAGCTGAATGCGGAGCTGCATTGTTTACTCTTTTGCCGAGACTGCTGTCTTCAATTGGAGATGAAGACTTTCTTCTTTCTTTTGTGCTCTTTCATTATTTTTCCTTTCTTTTATGGATCAAACAATGACCTGATGCAAATAGAACATTCTTCAGTGGTCCTATTTGTTAATGCTGAGAGGTTCCATTAGCTTGCTCGTTGCTCCCAAAGTGATGGATGATGCCACTCGATGGAGTGAGTGGAAAGAGAAGGGGTTCGCAGGCTCTAAGCAGTAATTTACACAGAAGAAATAAAAGATGATGGCACTGAGACTTTTTTCCCCCTAAATGATATTTGCGCTTAATATCTACCAAAGACAGCTGCCACAATTTCTGCATAGTACAAGCAAAACAAAGGTCTATCTTTCATTGGCTGCACGGCGATGTATCTGAATAAAAAGTATTTCTATTAGAGGCACTGAGCCTCACCCATCCATCCACCTTTCTTGAGATGCAAAAACAGCTTGTGTCCTATATTCAGGATTTTGTCTTGGACAGGAGAAAGGTAAATAAAAGGGATAGGAAACAGTTGTACAATCTCTTCCCCTTATTCATCAGGAGCACTTTCCGCACCATTAACGCTGTCATTGCTTTCTATACTCTTCATGTCTGCTGGCCACCATGCAGTGATTAGTTCAAGAAGGATGCCACTTATCGATTTTGCTCCACCGGGTGTAAGTTAACTCTCTGCCAGCTTTTAATTGCTTCTCTTGACTGTTAAAGCATTGCATGACTCCAACGGGAAAAGAAAAATGCCTTCAGGTTGATTTCAGTTTGAATGCCTCTCAGCAGGTCGAAAAACATGCAGGACGCTGCATTAAAGTCAAATCTAATCAATAAATTCAGTTAATCTCTTTCTTGCACTATTTTTACAAGTCATAGTTGCTTATAATACAAATGTGTGTTGTATATGTAATGTTACAAACTTGTGCTCTGATTTAAACAAAGCTCGATTAAATGAACGATTGTGTTAATATAAAAATGTATTTGAGGTTTATTTATCATTTCATGTTTATAATATCCTGTCAACACTGTAAATAATAAAGTATTGTATTCTTCCTCAAATTAAATATCTAAAGTGAGTTGATGTAGATTTGAAAGATGTTTTTTCTCCAGCAAAAGAAAAAGTTTTTGGGTGTAAACATCAACAACCTGATCTCATGACATAACGAGTGATAAATACATTGGTCTCCATTGGAGAAGCTTAGACTTTCACATTGACAAATTGTGTGTTGCTAAAACAAAACCTTTTTCTCACAAATGTCCCACATCTTCTCACATTTGCTACTGTTATCCCGTTTTCCATCTGAAATGGTCATACAAGTAATCGTTTATATCTGTGAGTATGGTTAAGTGTAGTTCTGTAAAGTACAAAGTAAAACACAAAGGAAGAAAGGGACACATACGGGAAGCCAAGCACTGTGAGAGTGACACGAGATCAAAAGCAAACAAACACTTAGTCAGTTTAATACGACAACCCTTCATGGTTGGGTTTAATCAGTAACATGATTAGGTCGGGGTTAAATCCAAAATGAGTTCTTTTTGGTATACAGCCTGGTTTCACCGATTTGGCTGCAATAAAGATAACGTTTTTCCGTGGAAGACCCAGACAGAGATCCAAGATTCGGAATTTAGATCGTAAGTGGTTCGAATTAATATGCATGGTTAAGTTTATACACAAAAATATAGGGCTGGTAATATGAAGTTATACATTGTTGGCTGATAAATGTTGCATCATGTGGATCCATCCCTATTCAAAAATCGTCTGCTGTTTCTTCATTATTCCAAATCCTGGACCCTGACACTTATACATCTTGAAGACATATAAATGATAATTATGGTAATAAACACCATCTCTTTAGACTTTTCTTGAACTAATCAAAAAAATCTCTTTAGGTTTGTTGATTCTTTTCAGGTAGGCTGATGAGCAAAAAGAAACTCATTTATTTCAGAATGGGCATGTAGCATAACAAAGTGGAGAAAAACGATTTTCAGTGCTGTAATTGAATGTGTTGCATGCTGGAGGAATAACTGTCATACAACGAGACAGGAACAGAGAGAGGAAACAGTTTAAATAAGAAAAGTCTTTCTCTGAGGGTTTCTCCTTTTGAGCTCAATGTATTTAAAGACTGACAGAGGGGTGATTGCACAAGTAGAGAAGTGGAGACAGTATGGAAAAGGGTTTTGAAAATAGTATCACATAACTCTTACACAACTGTGTTGGGACTGCCATTGTCTATTGTATTCATTCATCTCGTGAAAAAAATTGAGATTTAAAGGAATTTCCTTCAATATGGATTGTTAGAAGGAACTTTCTGACAATGTTTCCTTGCTGTTAGTGCAATCACTACAAAAATATGAATGCTTCTATTATCTCAGCTTTAAAGAATCACAGTATTACGGAGAGCTTAAATCAATATGTAATAGCTCTTTTTATTGCAAACGCAATCAAATGCAAAGATCACACCTGTAAATGATTTGTTAAGCTAATACATCTTTGTCACAGTTCGACTGATATTCATCTGTACATATATATGAGAAACATTTTCTTAATGTCAGACAGGAAATCAATTGAAGAAGTAAGCAGATGCGACATCATTTATAGAAATGACCGAAACAGTCTGTAACAAATGACGATACATGTATTTTTATATTGTATCTGAAATGAAAACTATGAAAATGTGACAGTAAAAGTGTTATCTCGTGGAATAAAAAAAAAAGGTAATTTAGCCATCTGCTGTGAAAAGAATAATGTGTGCATGTGGATTAAATTTAGCAGTTTGGGAAGCAAATCATTTTGCTCACTATTTGCCTGAAAACATCACCCTCTCTCAGAATTACAACATTTCTAAATGAGATAACTAAATTTCATCAAAATGCTGACAGAAGTCCTAAAATATAGCCATAAGGACAACATAAAGGCAGTCATGCAAAACTTCAATACTTCTGCTAAATGCCCCTTTGGTTTTTCCCTTCCTTTTTGAATGCTTTTTGAAGGTCTCTAATTTGCATCCTAATGCTGTGTCCTTGTTCAATTTATTTCTATTCTTGATGCAGAAGTGTAACACAGGTTCATCAAAAATTCAAGGAAAACAAACGATAACCAGATTTTTTTATGTGCTTCCATATGTTTCCAAATCTGCTCCTCAGAGTGAGTGTGAGAGTTTACGACTGTTTGCCACATTTGTCTTTGTCTTTGTGTGGCCTTTTGATGGACCAGTAACCTGTCCGGTGTGCACTCCTCCTCTGACCCGAAGCGAGCGGCAATCAAATGGATGCATGAAATATTCATTTCTTTTGCCCCTAAAATATAATCTAATGTACTGTATGAAAGCACTGCCCCTCGATGCTTTTGTTAATTTGCTTTTCCATTTCATGCCCACATATTTACCCAGCAGTAATTTCCACGCACTGTCTTCGCAGAACACGGGGACAAACGGCACATTTAGGTAAATGGTGGAGCTGTTCTCAGAGCTGGCAACAGAGTGGAAATGACAATGGTGTCACAAGAAACAGATTGGATTTAGACTTTGGACACTTAAGGCATTTTTTCTTCTGCGGCGGGTATAAAAACTAGGTTGCAATGCTGAGGGTGTATGTGTCCAGCCCCTAAGGCAATGACAAAGAATATGGGGCGCTCAGCTCTTGTCTTTTTTCTAATACGCACAAATAAACATGCAACAACTTCTTCCTTTTATTCAACTGTCTGTTTTTTCTCTTCCTCTTATTGTGTCTTTAGTTATCAAGTCAGGAGAGAAAATCGTTATTTTTAGAGGTTGATTGTCTCACCATTGTTGATTTTGGCACAACCCGAGAGGGGAGGAGAGAAAGTCCATTTGTTGAGATTTTAGTCTTTTAATACCATTAACTACTGATGCGAGTAAGCATCTTAATTACACGGGGGAAATTTATATATTTTCAGTTTTAAGTTCCTACCATCAACCTCTCAAACTTTTTTTATGTTGCTATGCCATATGTATCCTACAGAGTGGGTCATTTCATTAATATCTCAGCGTTTTAATTGTCAATCCGTTCATTTCATGCAAGCCTTGGCCAGGCTGAGCAGCACATGACTCACCACAGGGACTGTATCTGATTTCATTATTAGCCTCAGTTTGACTGGCTTAGCCTTTAGATGTACCATGAACACCTTTACCCCAGGGTGGCTCAAGTTAATTACTTTAGTCCATAATGCCTGCGATACCTCTGAAGAGGCGTGAAGGGTTACAAATTCTGATATTTGGATGATGTGCTGGCTTTCAAGGTGAGAGACTAAATTCTTTCAGCATTTAGAACTGAATGGACTGCAAAATGGCATGATTCTTTTTGTGCCCATTTCAGAGACCTCATAACTTGGTAATTTCTTAACCAGCCACTTTGCTAGAGTTTTTAAAGTAAAACAGGGTGTTTTCAGATCTATGTCTGGTAGAACTAAGAGATAGTTCTGATGGCTTTAAACCACCACTTCAGTTGTGATTCCACAGGTCTTAACCTCTTGTGATGCACTCCAGGGGGTTTCCTATTATCAAAGAGGTGATTGTCACTACCTTGTCTCCTCATGATGCCTCGGAATGGAGACTGAATTCAAATTCCGTACAATACCGTGACGTTCAATCTTTTTAAACATGTCTAAATTCTACTGTGCAGTTTGTGTAAATCCATCAAACCCTTTGGTAAAGTGTGTAATAATGTTTTTTTTCAAAGGACTGAAAGTTATTAGCCTCTTTAGAAAATGTATAGATTAAAAGTGAAGAAATAAGTGTTAAAGTTGATTATGTAAAAATAAAAGTAATCAAAACATATCAAATTAAAAGTGACTGACCTTTTATAGTAAGTGGTTAGAATTATTGAAATGATCATTTCACCATGGCTCTTTATTAAGTGTATGGTTTAAATCAGAGGTACAGCTCATGACAGTGATCATTACACTAAAAACTACTGATAGAATATCAAATTAACCTAACAAATTGTAATTCAGCCAGCAGCTGCTCATTAGCGTTAGTCAAGCTGTTAAATTGCTAATCAAACACTTTCAATACTGCAACTAAATAGTTCTTTTTGTGTAATTCTTGCTACCTGATCAAAACTCTTACATCTTTATGTTTGCTAGACAGGCTTTTTGTTGATTATTTGATGTATTATCTAATAGGCATTCTCATTCAAACACTACAAAGAAGACAACAAACATATGTTCACAGTTGAGTTACGCAGTATCTCTGCAAAACGTTGTTCCCTTTCAAACATCCTCCAACAGCCACTGACACTACCACAAAACGGAAAATGCGACATTGATACTATCAGTCCCCACCCCCCACTATTATTGTCACTGCTTTTAAAGTGTGTGTCTAGGTGCTTTAGTTTGAGAACTGTTACACTTTGTCATATTGAGTTCCCATTATTTGACATTAGCGCTGTACATAACGCACTACATAATGCTGTACATAACGTTTCCCAAAGTTCAGGGCAGACGGGACATTTAGGTGGTGTGAGGTGTGCCCTGGTTGGTCGGGGTAAGACTGCACATGTTGTTCGGCAACTGGGGAAAACTTGAGACAATGCTCCACTTCTCGAGCACACACTGTACAGAAAGCCCTCCCACACAGCCTTTGTTAAGCGCTTTCTCTTGAGCTGGTACTTCAGCCTCCCTGAGCCCATTGACTCCCACTGGATGCACTTCACTGTGTTTCCTGGGTGAAATATAAGGGTGTCTCTTTAATACTGTAACATGCGTATCCATTTCTTTCGCACATTCCCCCCTCACAGTTAACTGCAGCCAAATACAATTTAATCCCATTTGGTTGGCAACTTAAATTCATCCAATTTCACAGATTAAGAGTTGTGGTCTCCCTGCACAATTCAGCTTGATAATACTCTTGGTGTTTTTTTTAAACTCCATTTCTATGCATTAGGATACAAAGGGAAAACAACAGAAAAACATGATGAAGTTCACACATTATTGATACTCAATCATGTATACATAGGCATTTTTTTCAAATCAAATGTTTTCTATTGCCTATCCAGGCAGTACATACATTTCTATGAAGACCATATACATTCACATGATCTGTTTGCCAGATTCATTTAATTCTAAAAACCCTGCTGCAGCTGCTGTTGTTTCTATAACAACCATATATCATGGGGAAGCTAAAGATTCCGTGTAGCGAGATTGCACACATGAACATGTAGCAACCTTTGTATCAATTTAGTTGTATTTCTCTTTATGTCGTATTAAAGTAACGAAAGGGCAATTAGGGAAAAATATCATAGTTTATTATAAGTTAAACTCTTCCACTGAACAATTTCTAAAGTCAAGTTGAAGGCTAGGTTGCTGATGTGTGCTCAGAGGTAAATGAAGAATGTGGCAATTTTTTCCAAAACCCAAGACACAAACAGTGCTGCTGAGGGGAGGGAAGAACGAAATGCTTTTTTTCCCCCAAAGTCTTACTACAGGAATAGGTCTTTTATAAAAACCAGGACTGGTGATTTTAATTTACTGACTGCATTAGTCGGCTCCACTCCAACCAAGCTTGCTGTTGTCTCTCTGGCAGCAGGGAAAGTTATTAATGGTGCAATAACAGAAGACAAGCCTGGGCACAGAATATTCTATTCTTTCTCAGATTGTGTAATGATTTTCCATGAAAGAGAGCTCTGCCTGCTATTTATCCCTGCATTTCTTTGTGTTTTAAATGGAGAGAGGGAAGGAGGTGAAAAGGATGTTTGTCATACATATATATATATATATACATATAAATATTTATATCGAGGTTCTTATTTAATCTGGTATGATGATAAGTGCCTTCCTGAAACGTTACAACACTACGTACAGTCATTTCCTATTTTCTTTTCTTATGGAAATACTTTTTTATCTCCATAGCAAGAAAGAATCAACTTTTCAACATATCTGAATAAGCAAACAGTCAAATGTTTGCACTTGTAAAGCTTTTCATTTTATTGCTACTGAGTATGAATCTCTACTCTAAATTTTTCTCTGTGTTCTTCATATTGATTTTGGGAATGAGCTGCCAGGGTTATCCAAATAGAAACTGTGCAGACATGAATTTAACAATCCTTTTTTATAAGGGGCACCTCATTGATTTCTGGATGGTGGCTCTTTTTGGCTTCTTTGATGGGGAGACGAATGGGGGCACCGGGCTTGCTTTAATTGCCTCACTGACGCATCGTATTCTGTGCAGTTTACAGCCTGCAAAGTGTCAAGGAAGAACGTTGGTGACTGTTTTATATCTGTCATCTGTATTTCCAGTGCTTGTTAGGAACCGCAATAAGGTTAAGTTTTTATACAGGATGACACATGTCCCAGCTGTGGGATGCTGCAGCAACAGTGCAGCCATAGTTCCCTAGTTTTGGAACAAATCCCATGCAGGATGACATCTGAGCAAAAGCCCTTCAGCCTGAATTAACCAAAGTCCTATTGTAGGGTACTGGACAGATTTGTAGAATTATCTTTTTTTAATTTATGTCATTGCAATATTTCTGTAATGCTTTTTGATACATCCACTCTGAAGACATACAAAATCCTTGTCAAATATGTATTTTAGTCCACATATAAGAATAAGATTTCGAAGTAGTCTGTGAAAAGAAGAGAATGGAAACTTATTGTCTGCTCTGATTACACACACCCTATCTTGATTTAAAATTAAGAAAGACTAAACTGATGAGGAGGACTACAGCACAGCAGGTATACAACGTTGTGCATAAAAACAGTTTGTGATGAGATACAGCATGATCATTATTGCAAAATGATGGGTTCAACTTATAGGACCATTGTAAACAAGTATAGCTAATTTTTCTAATGCATATTTACAGCTTGCTGTAAAGATGTTGTGCCACCCAGTCACTTTGGCTCATTTGTTTTTCATTTGCGTCCTGCTGACTTTGATATGGCTTGTAATCTTTTCCAGCCTATTAGGATATTCAAATCTAAGCAGAGGGTAACTCAATACAGAGGCTCTCATCCAACTTGTGTTTTTTGGAATATTCCACAGCCACTAATTGGATGAATGGATTTATTTTGTTTTTGGAACATCCATGGTGAGGTTTCTGTTTAATCTCCACCGGCCGCTCATCTTGCATCCCCACCCACTCACCAGATTGATTGTATCTCATAACGGACAATGGCATCAATGAATTCAAGTAGGTTTTTTTTCCCCCCTCGTCGGCAGACAAGAAAGGGAATCATTTGCATGCAGGTGACACATTCAAACAGGGCAAGGCAAGATGAATCAAAATGCAACTCAACAGTTTCTTAATGGTTTAACCTAATTATGCGCCCGTTTTCCTGCTTTTTTTTCTGTCACATCATCGAGCCTTATCAAAACCAAATCCATTTCAGATAGGCTTATGATGAAAAGGTCCCTGCTGAATCACTTATTCTCTGTATTTTGCTGACTTGAACTGAACTTACAACAATATTCAGCGTTTGATAAAACATGGAGAGAGAGAGTGCTTTACCTTTAGCATTTTCAGTTATTTCAGTGAATCGTTCTTATTCTAGAATGCTCAAAAAGTCATATATATAATCTTAAATTCTCATCTTGACCATGATAATCACCATATGCCAGTATACTAGGAAGGAAAAAAGTGATCCTATGGAACACTGAGTCTCCTCTATAACATAAGTTATGAGATGTAATGATGTCTGACTTATTTAATGTGGTTCTGGGAGCTCAATGTCCATGACTCGCTACACTTTGATTTGAGAGTTTCTTTAGTTAGACTTTCCCATTACAACACAGGCAAAGGTGAAAGAAAAAAACAAAAACTTTGTATACCATGGTGACTTAAGAGCTTGCTTAAGTCGCCTATCTATGAATAATGAAAAAAAGTTTTCTGTATGTTTAAAGGAACCCGCAAACTATTTCAATAACATTCTCATTTGATTTGTGACTATAAATTATTGTATGTTTTAAACAATGTCCAGCATCATATTAACAAAGACAGAGGCTAAATTCCATTAGGCTGATTCAGAAGAGTGAGAGAAAAAACTAAATATTGCAACTGTTGGCACCACCCCTACCTCCTGTCTGTGTGACATTATCAGTGCAATTCCAACGACTTCATCACACGTTCAGCCGAATCATCATAAATGACATGATATTAATTCTACCAGACAGCTTTTTTCCCCCCCTTCTTGGGCAGTTCTCTATTTCGCTTCTGTTTACGGTTTTGTGTCCTTGTTATCTGGCCCTCCAGACTCTACTCTCACAGGGAGGCAGGAGAGCAGAAAGATGGCTGTAATTCATTTTGTGCCACGCCAGAGGCGAGGCTCTTTTTCCCTTCTGCCCATTACCTCCAGACCAGACTCTGCCTCTCAGCAGGACGGTGCTCCCTTTCCGCTCCAGCCCAGACCCGCAGTACTCCGGGGGGGGGCTGAGGTTAGTGGACGACCCACTTCAGACTCTGTCGGCGCCTCCCACAAACATCTGAGGCACTCCAGTCTACCTCAAAGAAAACTCCACAGCGAGAGAGCTGAAACACACTCTCAGTTTTATGTTTAGTTCCTTGAAGGCTGACACAGTTTATTTTAATGATATCTTCTGCACACTTTATGCACTTTAACAACTAGCCTCCTGAGCCAATCCATTGGAACTTGTTACATTTCATTTCCAACGTCAATAATGTCCTCCTGATACTGTTGATTAGAATTAGGTGGAGTTGAAGTGTTTCTGGTGAGCAGAAAATGGGCCAATTTCAGCTTCCGGTTTATACATAGAGAAACTTGACTCAACATATGAAGGTTAGCAAATCTGAAAACTCTGTTTGCACCCATCAACAACAGCTACTATCCCAATTTAGCGTACCACAGATTAGAGTCTACATGAATGCTTTACAGACCAAAAGTAGCCAGAAATATCTATGCTTCAAGGAGGACTGTGTGAATTGGGCCCTCGGAGCTTGGGTATTGTTGAAAGAAATGTGAACAGATTTTTATCAACATCTGACATGATTTTCAACAGACAAAATAAACCAAAACAAACACCCGGGCAGCGGATGGGTATTCAGCTGAGAAGGAGTGAAGAAGTACTGCATCAGATGACCGGGCCTGCACAATCATCTGACCGGCACCAAACTGAGATTATTTGGGATAACTTGGACGGCAGAGTGAGAGGAAAGCATTCCAATTAGTGCTCAACAAATCTGGGAACGCTTTCAAATTTGTTGGAAGAGTATTTCCAATCATTATCTCATAAGGATACTTGAGAGAAAGCCAATAGTGTGCAAAGCTATCATCAAAACAAAAGCAGTTCCCTTGGAATATAAGTGGAAGTGTGCATATTTACGCGTCTCAAAGCGTTGACCTTATAATGGTCCAACAAGATGCTCAGGTTTTAACCTGGCTAGCACCAAATATATCTGGAATATGGATTTATACTGACAAAAGGAAGAAGTTTAGGGCCAATGAGTGGATAAATGTTCCTCTGTAGAGTTTAGCTTTGAGTCCATCCATTGGATATTTGCTCCCTGCCTCCCCCTAACTGTCTCTGCCCCCCATAACCCATGCCTGCCTCTGAACAAAAAACACCAGTCTCAAGAAAAACTTGAAGACAAACATCAAATTCATCATATTGAAATCTTTCTGGTTGGTTTGATGTAAAAGTACCTTCTTCTACAGCACTGCCAAAACAATTCATTTGTTTCCTCAGCAAGCACTTGGGCTTGTTTTTTATCTTTATTTTGACATGTTGCTGTTCATGAAGGGGGCAGAAGAAATATCCCATTAACAGACTCGCTTCTATCCCCATACATAAATCACTGACATGGAAATGAAACTGTTCTGACAAATGGGAGATGGATATACAAATAAAAATGCAAAAACTCTCTCCCTCTCCCTCTCGCACACACGCACACATCCATCCCTCAATGCTCTTTATCGCGGAAAGGCACTTCAGCGGTTGAAGTGACTTCTGAATAGATAAATTTGGAATGCAACGAAAGTTGGGATTCAGAATGAACAAGACTCTGTCTGCGAAGGCTCTTGCACCTAATTACCTCTGAGCTGCATTCTTTTCACAGCATGGAGCTTCATCTGATCAACGTGGAACAAGTTGTTGATTCCTTGTTATCCTTTGTTGCTCCATGACCGTTTTTTTTTTTTTTATTACAGCGGTAACAATGCAATGTTTATATTTCACAAGTCTAAATCCTATGTTGTAAAATCACGAATAACCCATTATTGGGAAAAGAATTACATACAAATAAAGTAATTTCCAACATAATATAAGTAATTTTGTTAACATGGTAAATTAGGGCACTCTTGATGGGTTCTAACTTATGTATTTATAATTTTCTGATAATTTATAGAAAAAAAGTAATAAACTGAATTTTTCATTGAATGCGCTTCATTTACAACTGCAGCTACTGCAGTTTTTTTTCAATATTGTGTCGTTTTTATTCTGCTTCTGAAAAATTATTAACTAAATTTGTATTTTGGAGATGCCTCAAAGTTGTGATCTGACCTCAGCAGAATTCAACGAGGGGCCAAAGGGATGCCTTTTACAATCCGATTCCATTTCACCCAGTTTTTAACTACTAAGTAAATGTTGAAATCCCCTTCCGAGATCAAAATGCAACAGCTGTGTCGGTACTTGCATCATTCCTCCAGAATGAATAGAAAATCGTCTCTCTTTGCACCAGCTGAATTTGCAGACTGACCCAAAGCTTTAACACCAGAGTGTGCAGCTCATATCGCATCCTAATATTCCACATAGCTTTCAGCGGAGCAGCTGACATTTGCTCACCCAACTCTATCACATTGCCTCAGTATCCATCTGGATGTCTCTATGGCTGCTTTTTTCCAAACTTTGATATTTTGCCCACAATATGACTCAATCCAAAAACTGTCCAAGATTACTTATAAAACTTGAGCTGAACACATAAAAAATAAACAGCAATCTGATGCAATCATCTCCAGATCTCATTAAAAGGTCAAATCCATTTAAATATAAGTTAACTTGACTCCCTTAAGATGCGTTATGCATGTTCTCCCGAAATTGGCAAGCCTAGATATAAACAAAGCACTTAATTGAAGTACGTACCTGCATTTACTTAGTCTTGGATCCTTCTGGTCGTATCCCAGTAATTACAATATCACTCCACAATGCGCAGGTACGCTACAAGTAAATGGTGGGTGTGAAGAAAACCTGGATGAAGTGGGTGAGATGTGGAGCTGATAGCGACAACGAGTGGGTTAGGCCAAAGTATTTGTTATTCATAAAGATAAAGAACAGCACATCAAATCAATGTTTTATTCATTTTCTGACTTTTCCAAAGAAAAAAGGGAGATTCTAAAGACTCTAAATTGTATAAAAGAATAAATGGATGAGAAAAACGGCTGGGATTGTTTCAGTCTGCTAATGAATACGTGTATACACACACACAGACATACACACACACATATATATATATCGAACCAGCTACATTTCCATTCATCATGGATGTGACTTTTAATGGATTTAAAAAATCCAATAGTGCAGAAAGAGTGCAAAAAAGAGAGAAAAGTTGTAATAATAAGGCCTGTTTTCAAAGTCTGAGAGTTGGCCTTGTACAAAAATTATATCATTAAGCTTTTTGGCAGATGTTAATGAGGTGATGTTTACATTTTTGATTTGCTGCCTAAACAATGATAAAACATGCTCTCGGAAAACAGCAGCCCCTAAAATCCAAACACATCCATTGAGTCTGTCACAAAAGACATGACAGCTTTCTTCCCTTTCTGTAACAACAATAAGCGACTCATTTCCATATTAATGAGAGGAAAAGAAAGGGAAGTGGATGGAGGGGGAGTCGAGCGTAGTGGGGGCGATGTTTCTTCTTGTTGTCTTGGCACCTACTGACAAAGTCTTCAAATAGGTTGTTAATGACCAGCCTAAAACACAGGGAACAGCCTGTGGAGTAATGATATCAACATGTTGTGTGTGTGTGTATGTCAAGCTGTGTGCTGTTGCCATGCTTCCTATGCAGTTGCTTTTGCATGAATGTTCAGTGTTGTTTCCACACACAGGACATATTCATGCAGAGACACGTGTGTGAGCATGAATGCTTGCTCATCCATAAACCTGACATACACACAACACAGGACGGCTTGTACAAAAAGAAACATCCTCATCTCACAGGATGCAGGCTTCAGTAAATCCAAAGGGTCTAAGATTAGCTTCTCTAAACTGCACGTTGGGCCAAACCAAGAGAGGACACAGAGCATCTATTAGACACCACAGCATTTAGTCCTCATCACCTGTATCGCAGATTGCCTTTTATCTCAAACTCCTACTGTCATGCTACTTTTGGCAGAAATCCTCAGCCTAAACAATCAGTTTGCCCGTTTTGCATTTCGATTTAAAACTAAGTTTTAAAGTCCATTTTTAAAGGATTTCTGCATCATTTCAAACGGATTAACTTGGTTGCACAGTGGTAAAAAATATATTTTGCTAGCAACATTTACAACTACAGGCGAGCATATCTATTCCAATACTGGCTCTCTTCAAAACGTTGTATCAATTAAAGTTGTTGGCTAGGATAAAGCTAAGACTAAAATTCACAGACCCAGGCAACATTGATTCATGTGCACAGAGCTTGCTGAAACAAACGGCTGAGGCTGATATGATTGACATTGAGAACCGCATCTTAAAGTAATTTTAGAGAAACTATATTCTGCTCATATTCAGTTTTTCGTTTTCATTATGTTTATTGTTGTTTGAAGGACTTACCATACTGCACTGGCAGCAGCCCCTCCTGTCTTCTTCAGAAAATGGGTTAGCCTCATATCTCTAACCTTTAAGTGTTCGGTATTTTTTGATTGGACAGCTGAAAAATGCCAGAGGTAATTAATTCTGAAGCATATCAACCAAACACAGAGCTCCTATCCAAAGTCAGTGTTTCACATAATGCTTAATTTAGAACTACGAATGTTAAGGATGTTGGAACATTGCCGTCTTTTTATATATACGAGTAGCATTTAAGGTTTATGTGCTTTCAGCTGGTCATGAGGAGACTGACAGATGTGCGTCTCTATAGAACACAGTGTGTGTGTGTGTTATGTTGTGGAGCTCTCAACAGATATTAGCTGTTTGATAGGGAATAGCGTATGGAGATCAAGGTCGGAGGTCAACATAAGACTGTCTGATATGGCTTTACAGTTACCTCACTCGCTACTTTTTAATAGGATAGCTTAAATCCCTTCATCTCCTAAATCTTCACAGAGATGCTCTATGGTAATGCGGCAGAGGATTGACTGTTAACGGAGAGCTGTGCTTGCGCATGTTTAAAAAAAAGATGATGTTTTTCAGATTTCTCCTTTTTCCTAAAAGAAGATCAGTAATCTGTATGTTTTCTCCTAATCGTATTTGGCTTAAAGAGAAAATGGGTTAAGCGCTGATTCTTTAGTTAAGAATATATACATATATGTGCAAAGAATGCAATGCCGTGCTTTTGCTGCCTTGATTTAACTCCAGATCTGAAGAAGTACAGAATATTCCCATTCAAAATGAGCAGAGGGAGTGGGAGACATCTCTGCTTTTTTCTTCACATAGATTACATTAATGTGTTGTGTTTCGAACATGCAGGCCAATTTGCTGAGACTACAACATGCTGTGGAGTATTATCTAAGGTTAGTTTTACATTTACAGTGATACAACACCATAGAATATTACTAAAAATTCAAAATTAGGTCAGTACCGCATCAGATATATTAAACTATGTCATCACTAACTCTCCAAAAACAAGCAAAAATGTACAAGGACTATGTAACACACTAAGTTAACTGTTACAGCTTCTATTTTAATATATATTTATACATATATAAGTGGGAAAACTGAGTTTAAAACTAAATGTAAATAACAAAATTATTCATTGACACTGGACTAAATTGTGTGTCGTCAAAGATATCCATGCAATGTAGAGAAATCCAGGGAACCCAAAAGATAATCAATATAAGGTTGTTGAGATTTGCACAGCTATTATTCTGTGAAAAACGGTTCCAGAGCATGAACCACACATGAAAGGTTTAAATGCATCTCTGCTTATAACTTTTTAGTGTTACATGGCAGTATTTAACGAGCTCTCATACATCAGCGTCCTGCAGTGATCAATGCTAAAGAGAACCAGTAATTGTGCTTTGAAATTTAATGTTGTAAAACAAATATTATGAGTTGTATAGACTTCTATAATGTCTATTTGGTGTGTGTAAAGTCCACCATAAATTATAGATTTACTGCATAGTGGAGCATCGCAGGCCCATTAATAACTCTGGGCAGCATTGTACATCTATTCCATTGTGTGCACACAAAGTGTGGAGAGGTTTGTAGAGAGGTCTAAGCTTAGACTTAATTTCTAAAAGTGCAACCTGCACAGTGGACACGGGATTGTGCTTTGCTATACTTTTTGGAGCGTTGAGGTTTTTGTAATCTGGATTGGTCGAAGTCGAGGTCGGCTCAGTTGAATACAAAAGGTCCAGTTTGGGACCACACACAGATAATCTGGCCCGGCTCCCAGCTCACACCGGTGGACCGCAGCCAGGATCAGACCCAGAATCAGCACAGAGGTGGGGAGCTGTGCGTTGGTACGGACAACAGGCGGGAAAAGCAAACAGAAAATGTGAAACGCACTTTGAGTGAGGAAACTGATTGCAGCACGTCAGCAGAAAAACGGTTGTGACTTTCCGTGGAACGGCACTGCTCGGCTTCTCTTATTTCCAGTGCCAGCCGAATTAATGGAGGCAGATGCAAGCGCCTGTAATGACAGAAACCCAGGAAACACAAATGTGTGCACAGAGCTAACCTGCAGGCAAAAAAGGGCCTCGTGTAAACAAATACAGCCTCCATTCTCTCCAAACTCCAATCTGTAATCCATTCCTTTGGTTCAGCAGCTCGTGCACAGATTTGCAAATGACTTATTTCATCTGAAAACAAGGAGTTGTGCGGGGACCTCATTTTTAAAATGCATGGGCTGCCACACTCCCAGGCTGCATGTATAACTTTGTCAACCCACTATTTATCGTCCACAGGACAGCGTTTTCTATCTAGCTTCAGTCTACTTTACGATCATGGTGAGAATACCTGCCATAAAGTTAACTTTTCTCATTCCATAACTCCAGGCTAAAATCCCCACTGCTGGCTTTATGTGACAGAAGGAAATCATAACAGTCGTTAATCTGAATTGATCTGAGACATTTGTACTGACATTGTGTTTTTTAAAGATTTGAGCACACACTTTTTTTTTTTATTTAGATCTAGGCATCATCAAGGGAGTTTGATGAGACATTTTTATAAATGAAATTCTGCAATGTGGGCTGCGGTGATTTCTTGTGAAAAAGCAGCAGAGAAGGCTGTTATTTACTGAAGGATGCGAGAACTTTTTCAGACCTTTATTACATACATTTATTTAGCCTGTGACTGCTTCCTGGTTTTGCTTGATCTGTGCTTTTGGCTTCATTCACTTGTTGGTCTTATTGTTTTTTAACCTAAACTTCTCGGTCAGGTTTAAGCACATACAGTCAAACTTTCCAAAGTCAATTAAGACTCATCACACATGATTGTTCCATCCCATACACACACACACACACACACGGGAAGAACACACATACAAAAGGGCCTCCGTCAGGATTCCAACTAGGAACCTTCTTTCAAGGAAAAGGTGCCAAAAACGAATCGTCCGTCATAAAAACAGATTCGTTTAAAAGACTGAGCAAGCTCACCCGCTGGAAATAATAGCTATGATGAAGATCACTTTTAATCATATCAAAATATACCTCATTCCTACAGCCGTGTTAGATCTGAGTGAGTCAGACCAGCTCAGGCAGAAAGGGTTTCAGCTCGAAGGCAGTCGAAATCTTTTGGTTATCCGCTCATCAACAAATGTGGAAATCTGACTTTTTTTTTTTTTGCACATGTTTGAAACATGTGGGCGTAAAAGGAAGTGTGGTGATGCTGAACGAGAAACCTGGCAGCAGCAGAGCAACACTGGTGGGAACAACTTCTCTGCTGGAAACCATGGAAGAGATTAAGATTCGTTTGGACCTTTTCTGTAAAGAAAACTGTAGCTCAATTTCACTTAGTAAAATTCAGAATGACTTGGGCAGTTTGGGGGTTTGTATGATATTTCTCCATCATAACTGCCTTCCGTGAAACCAATAGAATAGAATTTTATCAATAAAGATGAGGCCCTCACATTTTTCTTCTTCTTTTGTTAAATCTTCTCACGGTTAGTCTTAAGTTGCACTTTTCAGAAAACAAAAAATGTGTTTAGATGGCAGGATTGGAGGATGGCAAACCTAAACTTATCTGACTTAAAAAAAAAAGTATTGTGTCACAACTGAAAAAAAAGCAGAACTTTTTTCCCCAAAACAGTATAAAGCCAAAGCTTTGTCATCTGAAACATCTCTGTTGCTGGATGAGGGGAGTATTTCTCACTGAGCTCCTTTTGAGATAACCCCCCATTTGAAGAACACGAGCTGAGAGATAGAGAGTCGTTCCTCTGGAAGAAACCCCCCCCAAAAATCCCCAATTTGACCTCATCATCTGCGCTGAGCATGTGAGCAGAAGGTGAGTAAGTGTGATGTGGTGGGAGAAGGGAGGGAGGGGGTTCTTCTTCGTCTTGGTTTATGTCATTGGTTTAAACGACCCAAGACCCCGCCTTGATAGAAAAGGAGAGTTAGACAGACTCCAGCCAAAGAGAGACAGGGAGCGAGAGGGGGAGGAAAAAATAAAAGCGGTGGAACAGTTAGAGACCTACTCGGCGTTTACGGTCCGCCGTATCTTAATAAACAAGGACTCGTTTTTTTTTTTTTTTTTTTTTTTCTGTTGAGCACGTTCGCAGCCCGGTTCTCCGCAGGGCCACCGCTCCTCCGCCAATCCCGACGCTTCGTCCCGTCCGCCCGGAGAGGAGCCGCGCGGAGGATTTAACAAGGTGGAATCAGAATTACTCCCCCAAAAAAACATTCGTCCCGAAGCGGATGATGCTGCCGCCGCCGACGTGTGCCTGAAAAAAAAAGAACGAAAAAAAAAAAGTCGGCTTCCCAACTTGCGATTTGACATCGTTCATCCAGGTAAGACCGCCGAACGCCGCGGCAGGACGGCGGTTTTTAGGCGTTTTTATTCAGTTTTTTTTGGGGGGGGGTGTAAGCGAATAAGAGTTGTCTCGGGGGCTGGCCGCCGTCGGGTTCGGGGCTCGTTCACGGCTCCGGCCATGTGTGTCCACCTTTACTGCGCCACGAAGATGGGGAAAGGGACGGGTGGGTCGGACACACTCCGGACGCCGTTTCTGACCACGCGACGGCCACCCCCCCTCTAACGAGGACGGTGAACGGCCCGCGGTTTTTTTTTCTTCTTTCTTTTTTCTTACCCTCCGGCGCCGACGTCGCGTGTTGAATTTCGGCGTGGAAGTGGGCATTAGGCTGAGACACGGTGTCTGTCTGTGTGTGTGTGTGTGTGTGTGTGTGTGTGAGAGTGAGAGTGTGTGTTCGTGGTTTTTGGCGAGCAGAGAGACTCCGCGCGCGCAGAGTGTGTCTGTTAATAGAAAATAGGAAGTGCATTAGCGGCCGGAGAGTGTGTTGAGTGGTTGTGGAGTTGAGCTTTGCAGCGAGACGGCTCGCTCATAAATCCTCTAATACCGCATACTTGTTCCGAATGAGTGAGTTTTTGTGTGCGTGTGGATGTGTGTGTGTGTGTGTGTGAGAGGGAGGGAAGGGGGGTGGTAGTGCCGTGGGAGACGTCACAGTGTGGAATCTCAAGTGCTGCTTTCGCAGGAGCACACACACATACACACACACACTAGCCCCCCCCCTCACCCCCATAGCCCAGCTCGTCTTCGGTTTGGGCTGCGTGGGATGTGGCACAGACCTTTGACACGCTTGTGCCCCACTGCCACAGTTTTTTGGAGCTTTTCAGGAGTATCAGAGGCTCCCAAAACTTTTGGCGTCCCCGGAAATCCAGCAGGGGATGGAGGAGATCAAACACCTGCCTGTGATGCCCCCCCCCCCCGTTACAGACACACACACACAGGACTCTGTGGCTGAGTGTGACGGGGTCAGTAGCTGTCGGAAGACAAGTGCACAGTCAGCAGGGAGGCAGAGGTTGCTCAGTAAATAAAAGTGCAGTGAAACCCAGCCAGACATCCTCCTTTTTTTTTTTTTCTACTTTTCTTTCTTTTTTTTTTCTCGGGATGCCCCCAGGACTCCCTCGGACTATCCAGCACTTCGAAGATGACCTGGTCAAGCTTTCAGTTGCTGTTTCTTTTAACGGCCCCCGCAAGTTAGGACGGAGACATGTAAGCCTGCATATCCTTGGACTGAGCCATTCGGAGCTCGTATGAAAACATAACATCGGTAATCTTCATGTAATCGATTCAAATCACCTGATGTCTGCGTGCTAAATTGGAGGCGACCTTGGTGGCTCTTTGTCTCGCTTGTGAGCGCCCATGGGGGCGCGTTAGCCCGGAAAAGGGGAGGAGGCTGCGCCCGGAGGAGTCCCAGGCCGCTCCAGATGTGTCCGGCGTGGACATCTGCTCTGTCGGGAGCTATTGTCGCGGGAGCCGTTAAGATGGTGGGCAGACCGTCTCCACAGAGCTCCGTTGTCAGAAGACACAAGTCACAAGAGTCCTAACACTGAGCGAGCATTCTTTTCTTTTTTCCCCTCACATGTCGGGAGACGTCCACAGTGGACTGTCCTATCTGCCTGATTGGAGGATCAATTCCTCATTCACGACCAACAAACCTGCCACGCATAGGTTGAGATAGACGACAGAGGCATATTTATCCACCAACACCCCCACCCCCCTCTTTCTGCCTTTCTTTACACTTTGCACAATATGACTCAGTGTTCTCGCTCAGACCGACGACGGTCACGTTTCAGCAGAGGATATGGAACAGACCGACTCAGTGGACGCGGAGAAGAGCCTGCCCTCCGCCATCCTCTCCCGAGTTGCCGGGCAGCACCCTATCACTCAAGGCAATTGGACGTCTCTGAGGAGACCCCGCGTTAGCCCCGTGCAATATTTATTACCATCCATCATCCCCGGGCTCCGGCTCCGCGGGTGAATAACAGCGGCTGCTAAGTTCCGTGTTAAAAAGTTCCCTCACCGGCGACCATTAGAGGGGATTTATGAGGGCGGCCTCCCGAAAAGTGCTGCGGAAGCGAGACGGCGCATGTTTCAGAGTCGCTGCATACCCGCTGGGCTGCTAAAAATGTCGTGGATATCATTCTGACTGTAGCTGCACTAGTTGAGGAGCTCCCCGAAAGGCCTTTTCAGGAGTTTTCCAGAGTTTTTCTCTGGGTTGGGTTTGTTAAAAAAAAAAAGAATAGCACTCGATGAAATTTTTGTCTTGGCTAATTTTTCTAATCTTTTGTGTCTCAGCGCTACAGTCGTGCGTACGCACTCAAACAAAACGTTTGCTGTAGAAATACAGCAGCGGAGAGAGCAAATGCACCCCTGTTTGTCTTTATTGAGATTGAATATTCACAATCCTTAAAAACCATGATCTGAACTAATGTTTGCATACACGGTGAACCATGGGCTTGAATGTATCCTCTGTGGGGAGGTTTTTCTGCCTGTGTGTGCTCACAGTGTTGTCATCAATCTGGCAAACAAGAGAAATCCCCCCCCCCCCCCCCCCCCCCCCTTCCCAGCTTTACTTTCTTTTACGGTTGTTTATTTTTTGTCAGGTGTTAAACAATCGAAGTAAATCTGAACGCGGGAGAAGCTGCAGAGATGGAGCGGCAGTGTAAACGGAAGCATTACTCTGCCTCCTTTCAGGTCAATTTGATATGTGTTTTTAATTGGTCTCAGAAGGCTGAGGCTCCTCGTCTCCTTTGTACCTCCCTCAAAAGTGTCTGTGATGTGACTGTGTTGAGCAGGGGGAGCCCGGGAGCAGCGGTGTTCGTTTTTTAAAGCCAGCCCCAACGTGCTCATTATCTCCAACTAAAGGCAAGATTGATTTAGCTGAAAGTCAGGGTAATTTAAAAAATGGATGGGGAGGAAAACATGGAGTCGGAGCCGTAAACCCATCAAGACGGGAGGCCCTACCACGGATGTCGGGCAGTTCGAAGCGGATAACTTTGAAACGACGGCAGGACTCTTTCGTACCCCCCCCCCATTTCCTCTAATCTGTACAAATGCTTCATGGGAAAAGATATCTCAAAAGAAACAGTTTACTATTATTAATGTCTCAGTCCCGTTTCTCTGCCTCCCTTTTTCTCTGGTGGTTACGCTGCCTCCTCATTTTTCAGCAGGACTCTGCACGTGCGTGGACCAGATTGGAGTGGGACTCGGAGGGTTTTTTGTGCTGTCGTTTGCGCGCCTCCCCGCCGCTGTAATTTCATCGACAGAAGCGGCAATTGTGTTCTCCGGCGCTACACAGGGGTAAAGGATAATTAGAACCACGGACGTCTTCTTCGCTGTAAAGGAGAGAGCGCAGCTCCGTGCCAGTTCGGCTCTCTGTTCTATTCAACCGGGCGAGATGCGGCGATAGGGGCGTGTATAAGAGATCTACAGTATTCTGTAACGCAAACAGATGTACATTATTCAGGCTAACGCCGCTCAACACAACCCCTCACTATTTATCCCAGCGGCAGATTTCCTGCTGCTGATGGACTGGATCTCACAGGCTTTCTGTTCTCCTACCTTGCTCCTCTCGGGGGGGGTTGGGGGGAGTGAGGTGGCTGTATAATGGAGTGGAAGTGTACTCGGCTCTCAGCGATGTAAAAAGGTCAAGTAATGCTTGTACGCCGGCCTCCGTTGGCCGTGTCAGAGACAGCCTGGTTAGTGTAAGGTATGATGTCGCCAAGCAAAGCAGCGCGGCGCAGCAATTAGAGTTATTAATTATTTTCTTACAACTTAATACACTTTCATTTAATGCATATTAATTGATGTGCTTCCGAATTTGCACTCGCATAATCCACCAAGGATTTCTCAAAGGCAGGCATAAAAGGATTTTATTATCTTAAGGAGGAAATGGTCTTTTGGGATGTAAAGAGGCCCTGCTCAATTGTGTATTACATTATGAAACAGACATAAGTGAAATGAAATTACAACGTATCACCGCACGGTGAAGGATCCTATTGAATAATTACCTCAGCCGAGCCATTGTTGTAACGTCAGACTTGCTCTTTTGGATGTGACGGAGGGGGTTTTATGAAGTCCTCGTGCAATCCAGCGAAAAGCAGTTTCAAGGTTAAACTGTGTGAAGGCCAAATGTTTGGGGAGGGTGGATTAATTTCATGTCCCATAATGTGATTTGCAATATCTCCTCCTCCCCTGCCCTTGGTTTCTTTGGAGATGTGCGAGTCTGATGAGGGCTGAAAGCAGGAGGGTTGGGGGGGGGCGGGGGAGGGAGGGGGGGGGGTTATAAGAGTTTACAGAGCTACTAAAGGGTGTGATAGGAGGTGTTGCACGATTACAAATTCACCATCGTTCCCAGAGCTCTGTCTCATTGCAGAATACAGATTCGGAGATTATTTTCATGTCGGAGATGAAATGTAACTTTTTCCTGCAAGCTTGCACAAACTGTACAGTCGCACACGCTGCAAAAAATACGTAAAGACACTCAAACGCGCTGTTGCATCATTTATTGCAGGGGAGAATAGGTGAAAGGGGGGGAGACCAACATGGAGAGGGATCCTTTTGCTTCTCGGTTTAGCAGCATCATTCTTTTTTTTTTTTCTTTTTTTTTCTGGGCACTATCTGTATATCAGCTCAGCAAATGAAGCAGTTGCGTCGCCTCACCTCACTGTCAAATCCCGGCAAATGCAGATGTTCCCACAGATATGCCTGAATGTCATGGAGCACCAGTAGAGATACATTTCAACCTCAGGTTGTGTAAGCAGTAAGACGAAGTGAAGGGGGGGACGGGGGTGGCTGGGGGTGGGGGTAATCTCTGGTGGCCTTTTTGCCCAATGCTTGTTGCACAGGAAAAGTCACTGCAACAGCTCATTCCTGCTGACTTTTGTTCCATTTCGGGGTAACAAAAATAAGAACCAGCTCAAATATATCTGCACAGTTTCGCAGTTTAATCGAGCTTTTCACCTCAAACAATAACTGGTAGGAAATTCTCAACTATTGGAAAAGTATAGAAATCTGAATGGGTTGGATTAGAGTGGGATGACAGCTCCGTTACTTTCCTAATCCAAATCCAGGTATCCAGTCAGCTTTTACTTTTGTGACTAGCTGGTGGAATTCAAAATTCAGCAGCCGCATTTTGTATGTTATCGTGTGTCTGGGGAAGGCGGAGAACGCCAAGTCATTCAGTGCTTGAAAACGGATGAGAAAGGAGCAACGCGTGTGAGGTTGACTGTAACCTAAATGAGGTACGCACAGCAATGATGAGGTGGCAGGCAGGTATTTGTTTTTAAAGGTTGCCGAGCGGTTGGAAGAAATGGAAAGTTCACCCTTAGAAACGCCATTAGGGGCGTCCGGGCCCAGTCTGGGGTTGAGGCTGCTCTTGGTGACGCTGGTGATGTTGTTGGTCTTTTACCTTTGCCCTTCCTGCAGAAAAGTCCCAGTGAACTAAAAGTCTGCTTTTCTGGTGGAGTGAACAAAAACTGTGTAGGTCCTTTTTTTAACGTCTTAAGCTGTTCATTTTCAGAAAAATTCTGAAGAAAATGTCTTTGTCCTTGTTGGTTGCATACCAGACGGGTACATTCGTACACATAGTTAAACACATAGTGAAAGTGGACGTAAAATCTCATGAAACACATTTTAGAAGGTTACCGCTAATAAAATTTGACTTATTACTTATAATTATTTATATAGACTGTGAGAATATTTAATATGGACGCTTTATTGGTTTCTGTTGTACAACTTTATAAATCTAGAAGGACGTTGAGTGAACGCTGTTGACCCCACCAGCTAGCAGGATAACAAACGATCTGAATATTTCTCCTCTTGCTGCGGTGTCCTCGCTGCCCTGTGCGTTAAAGTTGCCTTTTCCTTTTCTTCCTCGTTCCCGGCGAAGGATAGGTCTCTTTGAGTCGATCTTACCCGCGCGTTTGAAATGTTTTAAGTGGTTTTAAAAGACATGGCCTTTCCTATAGTCCTGGGTGTGAAAAGGGTTTTTCTTGGCTTTGCTTTCTGTGGCGGCGTATTCCACCGGCCGCGCTCGCTCGCCGTGAGCCGCGCTGTGTTGCTTAAAGCCTTGGCTGGAATTTGAGATGTCATAGATCGATGCACCGCAGCTGTGAAAACCTACCAGGTTGCTGCAATCTCCCCCCTGGACAATGTTAAAAAAAAAAAAAAAAAAGAAGACCCCATGCGGAGCCTTGGCATTTGCTTCCAAACTGGACTTCCTTATTCATAATCTCTCCTATAGCAACACCGACGCAGCCCTGTAGAGCTCTTGTCTGCCCCAGAGCGCGGTTAGTCAGGGGAATGAAAAGGGACCAAAAGCCTCTTTCTCAACTCTCCTTATCTCTCCTCCTCCCTTTTTTTCTTCTTTTTTCTTTTTCTTCTCTTTTTCTGCCCGGATCCATCTCCAATCCTCCGCTGCCCCAGTGAAGGTTTCATTACTTATGTAATGTGTCTAAACATTTGTGCAGCATTAGGGGAAGTCAGGCGTGCCAAAACTGTGCAAAACGTCCCTCTGTGCGCCCCATAGAGGTGGGACAGATGGCAGCCCTCATTCCCTGTCTTGTAAACTGCCTGTGACAGGAGAGATGGCGTCGACGCAGCCGAACTAGGGCAGCGTCAGCTAAAGCTGCGCAAACGGCCGCGGACACGGTTGCGCGGGCGCTTATCAGCGGGATGTTTATGGCCCAAACCATAGCACATCCACTCTGATTACCTCAGCGTTCCTCTTAACAGTTGTTTTAGAAAACAAAAGAAAGGGCCTGCATTGATCGAAAGGGGTCCCGGAGAAGTTTGCCCCGTCACCTGGCTCCACCCGGGATCCCGGTTCTACAGAGGCCATCCCATCCCCGCGCCGGCTCATCCATCACGGCGTTAAAAGAAGGTGACCCGGAGTTGTTTCCTAATTCAGTCGTTAATCACCGCCTTAGCACGGCGTCGGGGACTTTCACTCTGTTTCCCCCCATAACAACTCTCCAGGCAGAGTCCATTACCGAGTAAACAGACAGCCAAACGCGGAAGAAATGAATGAAGACGCCCGGAGCAGAACTCCCGGAGGTGAGATCAAATGGCAGGCTCGCTGATGATGAGCTATGTTTATAGCTGACACTCTATTAAGACGAGGCCCTTCCCTGCTGGCTCGTAATGAACATCTACCTTTTCAAATGGCTATTCCGAAGCCTCTTCCTTACTCTGAATTAAGGGTTATTTTCATCAGAATGTGCTCTAATTGTGAGTGGCTGAGGAGGAGGGGGGGTGATTAAGGGAATGAGTTTTCGGGGAACTTTGCAAGGTGACCATCATGTAGTGCCATTAACTGTGTTTATGGGTATAAATCTTGACCACTGTTTTTCCCTCTGAATGGTAATGGACGCCCGTCGTGTCCTTGGAGGATGATATTTCAGGCCTGAACTCTTCTTCTTTTCTCTGTGTACATGGTAACGCCTCCTCCAGATGTCCCCCACCGCGGGAGGCTGTGAGGCACATTTGAAAAGCTTACCACTAACCACACACACACACACACACAAACACAGACACACACAGACACTCACAGCCGTGTGCTTTTGGATCACCTCTGGGGGCGGCCACCTCAGCTGACCTGTTACGAAATCCGACTGTAGGGGCTGGCGAGCGCGAGCGCCTTGTTTTCTGTTAAAGATGAGAGTTCAGAATCGCCGACGATGAAACGAACGATTCCGTGTTGTTGTTTTTTTTTTTGCGCGCGCTTTAGAGAGAGAGAGAGAAAAGGAAAACATCGGAAAGGAGAGTGTTTTCGTAAATCACAGACAATGTACCATCTGCACCCGGCAGGGTGTGTGAGTGACAGCGGCCCACTGCTGTGAGGAACTATTGCATTGTTATTAAATGGCTGTTGCCTCATTGGCAGCCATATTAAAGCCTCAGATCTGGGGCCTGATGCAAGGCAGCGAGGAGGAAAAATGTGAAGGGGGTGGGAGAAAACACCCCAAACCAGCCTGGCCTGGCCTTCTGGACCAGTGCAGCTGCGAAGGGCGTACACTCACTCCCCCCCCCCCTCTGACTCCCTTAACCTCCCAAATGTCTACCATCTCAGCTTCTTCTGCACGCCGCCATCAGAGGAAACCTTTAGTCGGACTCGCTCTCACTGTCAGAATTCTTTAATTCCTCAAGCGGTTCATCTGCAAATTCATTTGGTTTAGCACTCAGAAACTAAGACGCTGCTCTCTTTTCCTGGCTCAGGCCTTTCGATGCACTCCTGCTGACTTATTGATGCCATCTTTGTGCCGATAGCCATGATTAGCTTCCCCGGCTTGGTAACTACCTCACTTTTAGTAGTGAAATTACACGTGTGGTTGTTCTTTCATTTTGCTGAGAGGTTTTTAGAATTCTGTGTCCTGCGGAAGCCTAGTTTCTGCATTGCCGGCAACACAGGCCTCCCTCTTTTAGGAGTCTGCTTTGCTGTTTTAGGAAGAGATCAAGATGTTTATTCCCCCTTTGTCTGCTCATCTGCTGTACACTACCTATAGGCTAGACGATGTGTATTATTTTAATGCAAAAATAGTTCAAATAAGAAATATATGAAAACAGCATATTATATTATATTCGATTACAATTGAAGTTTTCATACTTTTTGGGGGGGAGTGGCACTAGGAACACAAACTGGCTTTGCTCATTTACTTGTGAGCTCAGCAGGGTCTGGTCCGGGAGATAAAGTAATTTTTTTTAACATTAAGAGGAAAAAGTGGTCGACCGATGAGAATTCCCCAAACTCCAGATAGTTTCACTTTTTAATTTCACATTGCTTATGCTATTATGCCGGGCAGCACTTTAAATAAAACGTTTAAAATGAAGAGTAACTGTGAGATCGGTGGCTGGGCCAGTCTCACTTCTACGCCAGCGTCTGTGTTTCTGAAAGCCGGTGAATATGCATGCATATGCGTGCGTGCCTGAACTCCGGACGGAAGTTTCAAAGGGCTGGATTTTTTCAGGGCCGCCATCCTGCTCGACGGAACCTGACATTTTGGAAAGGTCTACGAGGAGAATTTGTTTGCGACAGCTTCGAATTACAGCCACACAGAGGGAAGGAGAGAAAGAGCGGGGGGAATCGAGGATTGGGGAAGAAAATGGCTCCCGCGTATTTAAATGTCACTTCAATGAGGTGAATGTGTAAGCGCTTCCTCTTTTTCTTTTTTTTTTTTGTCTAGCATTACATAGGCGTGTCTGACAATGGGTGGAAGCATTGCTTGCCATCTTTTATGCTGCCTGTCTCCCTCCGTCTCTGTGTTTGGCTCCGGCGGTGTTATTGGCAGAAGGCTTTAAGCTTTGTGAAGCTTTGCCAGCATCTTGACAGTAACCACAAACCATTTAGTTGTTTGTTTTGTGAGAAGGTATTGACTAAGGCACCGAAAACCCGGGTCCTGTTTGGATTCCTGGCTTATTCTTGACTATTCTATAGATGCCGGAGTATAAACAAGAAAAAAAAAAGAAGAGGAAGAATGGGGGGAAAAAAAAAGAAGCTTTTTTCAGGCTCACCCACACTCGCCTTCAACGGCAAGAAGAAGGCAAAAGTAGGAAAGAAAATCGCTTTAAGTACAACCCGGGGGAGGAAACAGACAAGAGGTGATAAGTGTGCTGCAATTTCTGTATATACAAAATGGTTTTTCCTTATGCAACCACCTCCCCCCCTCAGAGTACATAAGGATCTCTGTCTGCCGCTGACCTTTTGATAAGGATGAGAAAGCTAAATACTCTGAGTGTCCCTCGGTGGTGGCGTTCAAATGTCACTCAGACTGAAGGAGCCAGTCCACACTCACCCTGAGCTGGTGAGCAGCGAGGAGAGCAAATCAGTGCTGAGGCCCCCCCCCCAACCCCCCGTCCCTTTTTTTACCAAAAAACCCATGACACTGTTGGATGAAGGCCTCACAAGTCATGCCAGCTGCTGGAATCAGATGACAAGTACCTCAATGTCTACGTTTCCTGATTTGTCTATGTTGCTTCCAGCATCGTGTACATGTGGATTTAAACCTGGAATATTCTTCTCCCAGGCACAAGGCTGCACACGCCGATTAGAAATGGCGGTCCCGCGGAGATGTTGGAGTCTGACAGCTGGCTTTTCCTGAAAAGCGTTTGCCCCTTCACCCACTTTCTCGTCGCGTCCTCCCTCCCGACGCGGCATATTTTATTGAAGAGCTATCGTAGCCGTGCGCCGCCAGGGTGTTTCTAAACTTCCCCCAGCTGCAAGTCGCCACCTCGCAAAAAATGGAGACTTTTGGGTTCTGCTAATGCAAACAGAGCGTCCATTTTAATGGAGGCATTTCCCATAATTAAACTAATCTATAGGAAAGTATGCTGTGGTGGCTCCCTTGATTAATGGAGCAATTATATAATCCATTACACTGAATTATGAATGTGTTAATGATGAGCTCGTGTTGGGTAATGATTCCTGGAGTTTGCTTGCGTAAAAAATTGAAAAGAGAAGCAGAGAGGGCTGCCTGTGTTTGCAGATGTTCCTCTAATCACTGGGAGGTGAAGGGAAGGAGGGAAACTGTGTGCGACTTCCCACGGTGAGTGGCAGCTCCACAATCACGGGTCATTGCTTCCTGTTGTAAAAAGAAGGCTCCCACTGTTCCCAGTGAGACTGCGTGCCGTAGATTTAAAGGGCTCCTGCTATGATTTACTTAAGTCCATACAAATTTGAATTATTTCCGTGTGTAATTTCTGATGGCAACATTAATTATCCAATTGAGAAAGCAGAAAGACAGCTTAAAGCGCAGCAGTTGGCAACCGAGTTGTCATAATCTTCTCAGCCAAAGCCGTACAGAGCAATGATGTGTTTTTCCTTTAATTCTTATCTGTTTTGGACAATAATCCCCATGCTGCAGATGAGCTGAGGGGTTTGGTGTCAGGTGAACAGAATGCAAAACCATTTGGGAAGAAAATGAAAACACAAAGTCAGAATGACGCTGACACCAAGGTTGCAAATAGTTCTGAGTGATCATTTTCCGTTTCTAATTGCTGGGTGCTCGTAAGAAACTGGATACAATCTATCTTTTGTTTGCTAACATTAGGGCCTACGAGCAACTGGTCACACCCTGTGGCCGCCTTCGTTTTCACATCATTTCATTTTCCAAGCTGCATTTTTCTAAACTAGTGTTTACTTAATGTGCATGTGTCCTGATAATTGTTGCCGTAAATGTTCCCTTTTCCCTTTCTTTCACTGATTGCTTCTTAAAAATGTTCTAACTATGTTGGCGTATGATTATGTATTTGGTGCATAAAGCATTTACAACAGTTACATCTGACTTATTACGACTAGAGATAGAGAGACTAATAACTTAAGATAACACCTCCATTGTGTTTTTTTTCATTAAATAAGGCTTTAAGGGCGATTATGTGAAATTGCTAAACTTATTACTTGTGTATCCACATTGTTACATATGTGCATTATTATCATGATCTGTCAGATTTCATTCATAATTTGGCGGTCTTTCTTCTCAGTCTGCTAGAATTTTTGGTAGTCACATGTCCTATAATGCCAGCTCCACTCAGCACGGGGCAGAAAAAAAACAAGGGAAAAAATGTATTTGAGTTCAGTAAACCAGCCTATTGTTTCCACACACTTCTTTATAGATGTAATGTACAGAAAATGTACCGTTTCCACTCTGTGTGCACCCCCTCTCACTGTTCCATTCAGCGACTGAGAAGGCATTACAGCCGGTAATCACAACTACTCGAGAATAGTCCATTAAATCTGCATCTCGAGAGGGCTCCTCTTTTCTTTTTATGATGTTCAAAACAAACAAATCAAAGCAGGCGTGAAACTGAAACCGTGTCTCGTTCTCAACTAAAACACTTAAACATTTTACACAAAAAAAAAAGAATTAGAAGTTTAACATAACATTTAATGAGAGACTCAATATGAGAGGCCACTGTCAGAGGAGCTCTCCTGGTAGGACAATGTCACCTGACCCGTCATGAGCTTTGCAGTCAAATCGGTGAGAAAAAGTTAAATTTGCTTGAGGGAGTTTTCCTGTCTGGATGCTTTAATGTTAAAAGGGCATTTCTGCAGAGCACGAGTTGACTGCGAAAACAACTTTTTAACTGGGTTTGTGTTTCCTAAATGCTGCCTTCAAGCTCTGCTTGCACATACCTGGCAAAAGGCTTTCCTATGAGACATTTTCTCCTCCCTCCCTGAGTGTGTGTGTGTGTGTTTGTGTGTGTGAGTGCGTGTATATTTATAATAATTGACATCCAAGGCTCAGCCCACCTTGGCTGTTTGGGGCTCTGGTTCATTTTGAGCTCAGTATGTTGGAGTCAAGTTTCTCCCCGCTGATAAACAACTCTTGTCAGCCCGACTGATGGAAAACTGACTTCTGCACTGTCTTAAGATAACAGTGGAGGGGGGTGGGGGGGTTTGTGTACTGTGCGCAGTCTGGTGGAAGAAAAGTCACCTCAGCATTTAAAGCCAGTAAAGTCATTCCGTCTGCACTTTTTATGGGGGAACAATTGCTAAGTGAAAAGCAAAAATCCTATTAAGTTTGTCGTAACGCAATAAAAGTTTTTAATTGGAGGAAAAGCACGACTCTTAACCAGGTAGTAGCACCAGAAGCGTTTATTGGCGTGAAGGAAAGTGAGGTTTTTATGGTGGGTTTTGTTAGTTTTTGTTCTCTGAGTGCCAGTGCTGGAGTCCACACACGCGTTGTGTGTTTTCCTTTGTCTTTGTGTTCCTTTTAACAATGATTATACATGGATTTTAAGCCCCGAACCTCAAAAGCAGCCTCACTACGGTGCAGTACCAAACTGAAAGCTGGAACTTCAGGTGTGGAGGCACATCAGGCACAACACTGAACGTTTGAGGTACAAAACTGCACTTTATTTCTCATCGACTCCACTGCATGGCTTTGTTTTTTCTGCGTAGTGTTCTTTTTCAGTGCAAGTTTTACTTTAATAAGCAACAAGTATATCAACAGTTTCCCAACTCCCAATCTTTCCAAACAAGGAAACATAAAATTGACCGAATTGTCATGCTTTGAACTGGTTTGTGCAAAGTTTTAATAGATACTGCTTTTATACATTTATATAGCCAAATCCATGGAGGGAGTTTCTGTGCGTTCAGTCCAGTGTGTGCTAAATACAGCAGCTGTGCTCTGAGCTGCCTCTGGGCCCCGGCCCACAAGCTCTGCCTTCTTCTGCCCCGCTCGTCGCCCTGGCTGTGTTGTGAAATGTGATCATCCATCTCCATGGACCGAACGGCCCGTCCGTGTCCCGTCCAGGAGTTGAGCTCTGGGGGCTGCTGTCAGGCTGCCGGGAACGGGGCCATCCGCCCTTGTTGTTGCGGTATCGCAGGCTTGTTTACCACATTGAGTTACTGATCAAATCCGGTTTTCACAGTGGACAGATTGAAATGTTTTACACGGTGATGAGCTGCACATTTTGCCAAAGCAACACACACCGACGTCATCCCGTTGTACGATGTCAGTATTGATTCAGAAACAGAGAAGCCGAGCCCTGTTTAGAAGTTACAGCTGGATCCAGTGGAGGAAAATACTGTCCCCTGTCTGTACGCATGTAATTAACCGAAGAGGCAAAGCGGGTGTCCTCTGAATGGATTAATTAACCCCCCTAACCTAACCTAAGCGCCAGCCGTTATCCAACGAGTCATACGACAAGATTGATTTGCCAATAAAACTAATTTATTGTCCTATTCATTATACATACAAATATATACATATATCCTTTTAAAAATAGCCATTTTCATTGAGTAGTATCCACTACTCAATAGTTTCAGTCAGGCTTTGGTTTTCCACTATTATATGGAAATTAGTTAATTGTAACAACTGATTTAAAAAAAAAAAATGTATCCAAGTGTTGCAGTTAAAAGAAAAAAATGTGGCCGTGCCTTACTGGGCATTTAGCTGTTGGGAACATGAACTCTGCCGTTAATAACAATCCGGGGAAATTAATTTAATTAATCACGAGGAACGGAAAACACAAAAGAAAGTGCACATTTGCTTAAATGCAGGGAGTTTACTCTGTAATGACCAAAGACAGTTTTCTATTATTCCAAAAAACAATCAGAACTTTGCTGCCTTGCTGTCAAATGACAACCTAATTAATTGATAAGTCCAAACATATGGCGCGGCATACTGTTAGATTACAGCGTGCTGCAGAAGTTTTATTAATAGTTGGGTTGATGTTAATTAGTGTTTATCAGGCACATTGTGTGGCTTTCGCTCCTCAGATGGATTTGTAGCTTTTGTTTAGATCAGTGTGCATTAAATATTCATGTGAGCTCTTGTTCAACACATTTTAAATTCAGTGATTTAAATGTTACACCGAAAATAAATAATGAACGGGCCTTTGAGCCCCGATTGCTGCCGTTTCGCTCGGCTCACGGAGCTCACACACCTCTGGCCGGCTCTCGCAGGGGGGGGACGTGGGACGGTTTCACGCCGCCGCTCTTCATCAGCCACGGCCCTCCTCCTCCTCCTCTCATCCCTCTGAAATGAAGCCGTCTCCCCCTTGTTGAGTCAGCGCAATATTCGAGCAGCGTTTTTCACAACATCAGCATGCGGCTCTGAAAAACAGGGACTCAGGAGGACTCTGGAGGTGTGTGTGTGTGTGTGTGTGTGTGTGTGTGTGTGTGTGTGTGTGTG